>JAFEMH010001760.1:0-423677 GCA_022495995.1 Adenophora triphylla var. japonica
GATATCGACGGCCAGCAGACGATAGTCGTACAACATGGAACAATGGCCTCCCGAAATCTTCATCCCTGGTGAAACTAGTCTACAGCAAAGCGATACTCGCGTCTTTATAAGACTTCCGTTTTGGGGAACCCGAATAAGAGCAGTAGCAACTTGACTACGTAAGGACTTTTGGCTCAGCCTGAGATGCTATACCCCAAAGCGTGGCCCGAAGGGGACGGTCACGGGTATAACATAATCCGATCCACGTTAGGTCACACTTCCATAATTGATCGTGTTATATGTCTATACCCCCAAATGTCGGTGACTCACCCATGTCCAAGCACGCATTAATAGACATATCAAATGCGGGCCAAATCCATGAGGATTAAACTGACATAGCAACATGGGTAAAATATACTCATGCTCCAGCCAACATCATAGTGTCTGAACATTTGTTTAACACTATGCATAAATAGCCCAATATCTAGTCACATGGTAAAAATATACTCATGTTCAGCTTGATAATCGAGTGCGGCATTTATGCTTGCACGCCCCAGCGTAATGCAATCCGTGATAAATACTCCCGGTAAGATAATGAGATATCATCGTAGCCTGCTTACTTAGTCATTATACAATAATATATGAAAGTCTACATAAGGATCCCGATTAACTCTACCCGAGTTGAAATCATTTACATTGAATTTGCAGGCTAGGTTAACTAGCATTTTCCAAGTAACATTTAAAGTACTTCCCCAGATTCCATTTTGATCGCTTAGGATATTAATGTGTAGCGAAATTATTCTACTTTAATCTAGGTTAGAGGGATTCTATTTCGGTTCGAGTTTGGTTAGGTTTAAAACGGCTCTAAATTTGATGTGAAACACCGAGGCCGGGGCACGACTCGTGCTATGGGCACGACTGGTGCTCGCTCCGCAGTCGCTCCCGAGCAGTTGGAACTCCCGAAGAACGACTCGTGGTCACGATTTGGGCGAGGCACGGCTCGGGCGCAAGGGGCACGACTCGTGCCTCGGCGACCGAAGCAGTGGCACAACGTAAATGCGGCAACAATCACACCCGTTTTTCCAAGAATCCAAATTTTCCGCTTTGAAGTGCCTTCTAAGTTACATCAAGCACCTAAAGGAACTTTCTAGCAGTTACTTACTTTACAACTCATTAAATCTCCAGTATCAAGTCCCACACCTAGATCATTTCCACTTGATTTTCCACCCAATTTACTACCAATTTTCAAGATTTCCATGTAATCCCTTTTTAATCTAATCAATCAGTCTTCTTACCCTTTTATCGACCTTTCGCAGAACAAATATCATACTTCATTCCAACCTCATGTCTAAATCATTTAAACCCAAAATGATATAACTTGAGATCATTTATCACATGATTTCCAACCCATTTTACTAACACATTTCAAGTTTAACATTCTAAATCTAACTCCCAACCCATTTCTTATACTTCGAAATTTGCTCCCAGATATAGCAACAATAATGTCATGTATGTTATTGGAAAGTAAACAATCGATAAAATTTTAATTGCTAATGAGTGGAGATCATTAGATAACTCATTAAATGCGAAATGTAATTGTTTAAATGTGATAGTTGCTAAATATGGCAAATGATCTAGGTCCTATATCATTTTGGAAGTTTAAATGATTTAGAGATGAGCAATATGATAGTTGTCTATGAAAGTATTGATAAAGTAAGAAAGAATGATTGATAGATAAAGAGGATTACATCAAATCTTGAAGTGACAGTAAGGTGGAAAATCGAGGATGTGTAAGCATCTGAGTGACTAGAAGTTTTGACTGACTATTGTATTTAACAAGTTAGAAATAAGCTCCTTAGGGATACTGATAACTTCAAGTTGACCAAATGGACAACGATAATGAAAAATCAAGTTCTCTAGTATGAGTATTCTTCTTGTCTTGTCCTAAAGGCGCAGAGCGTCGTGCCGTAATAGTTTGCGCTGGCCAAATTTGACGCAGTGGTCTTTGGAGGTTCGTGATACGATTTACAGTGACAGAAAGTGGCCAAGTGCTCAAGCTTCGGGCATGAGAATGCCTAGGCAACCTGGGAGATGTCAAAGTAGGTGTTTGGGCTGCATAACATATCTTTCTGGAAATTGATCAAGTTGAAATACTGAAATATTCTTTTGAGGAAAATGTGGTGCTGGTTTGGCAACTAGGCCGTATTTCCAACTGGTAAATGGCGGGATTGACATGAAGATCGCCATATTATTTGTGTGTGAAATACTGCAAATGTTAGTAGATGGAGTTGATGATATCTCGTTAATCCTTCTATTGGAAGCATATATTATGTCGTAGTTATTATGCTGGCGTACGTAAATCTTTAGCAGTAATTGAAGCCGGTTGAACATGGTATATTTTACCTCTGTCACACGTGGTGACTTATGTATATTAACTTATTTATGCGCCATATTAATGTTACACTAAGATATTGTGTAATGTTGCAGCGATTAACTGATGACGGTTGGCGTAGTTATTTTACCGTGTTACTTATGTTATTTATCCAATATCTTTAATAATTGTATTTATTAGTATATGTGCTTTGATATAGTCAAGCTTGTATTTGAGTATAACATGTACGATCAAGGCTTGAAGTGTGACTGTGATGGGAGAACATGTTCTGTGACAGTCCCCACTACTGGCCGCGATTTGAAAGTATAGGGCATGCAGTGAGCGCAACACTCTGGCCTTGCTATCTGATTTGTGCGATCAAAGTGCGTCTTAAGAGGCAGTTGGTATGTAAAACTATGTGCGGCTCGCTGGGACAGACGTAATATTACCCGATGTTATAAACTCTTTATTGAGCGGAAGCAAGCAGTAATGTAGGTGTTTACGCGGCACGTTTCAACGTGATATGCATGCGCTTATGACCATGTTACATCTTATATGGCATATTCTTGCATTTATAATAACTGGCGAACTATTCTCACCACTCTCCACTGCTGACCAGACAATTAAGAACATGGGCTGTAACAGGAGACTGGAAGATTATTTTGAGAATTAGTAGGTTTGTGTATAAATATATAAGTATTAAAATCATTTATGAGGTGTATTATTAAATCTTCTTTTATTGATATAAGATGTCTTTGGTAACTAAGCTTGGATTCGTACTTTCTAAATTAATCGACTATTTCTCCATTGTGAAAGGTAACAGACATTTTGAAAATGGTGTTATACTGTTAAATAAAGGTTTTAAAAGCATAAATTGAGAATTTAGGTTGGACCTGAAAGGGCGCTCGACTTTCGAGATGCGTCGGTGAGACCAGTCTGGCGGATTGTGCGGCTTTCGATTGCAGGCACGGTAAGATAGTGTGATAACTTCGTAGGAAGTGTTAATGTGAGGCTGTTAGCAGAAAACCAGAGAAAATGATAGTGACTGACCAGGAAGATCAAGACGAAGGTGAGTCTTTGGAAGATATTCCACGCGTCATTTGGTATTTCTTACGAGTCCCAGGGACTTCATCTCACTATGAAGTATATAATGGTAGTTAAATATGTGCCATTTCAATCTTTATGTGCATGGTGGCACAAAGGAAACTGTAATTTATATGTGAGAGTACTATGAGGAGCAAACCTTTTCCCAGAATATCATCCTTATCTTGGTAGTTGTGAGTGAAAACAGGCGTATTATGTCAGTGATTAGTCGGAATACCTGTCAAAATGATCATAGACCAACAACTTTAATTATTTATTAATTCCGTTAACTGAAGGCATCATATCTCTATCTAGTTTGATCCACCTGCAGTATGAAGCAGCCGATAAACCATGATTTATGTGCATATCTTGTAAGAGCAATGCAACTTTAGAAATGTGAAGGTGGCGCCCGGGGCCCGTAACGATATATTTGATTTAAGCCCTTGGGTATCTCGTGTAGGTGAAACAAATGTCTCATGTGCCTATGCGACTCTTCGAGGTTAGGCTAGACACAGTAAACAGATTGTTAATATAAATCTTGATGAAATATTATCGTTGGTAATAAAAAATATTAGAGTATTCTAGGCTGGAATGAGCGAGTGACAAGTGATAGTCTAAGTGAGATTATATGAGGATTATAAAATATCGCGAGTATACTGAGACCTTATAGAAATAATATAACTTTGCCTTATGTGTTATTGAGTGCGAAACTAAGTGGTGTATTCTACGTGAGTTTCAAAATGGGTTTTCATCGGGTAACTCATACCGGGATATTGAGATTTTGAGTTCTTATAAGGTACTAATTTGGTATTCGGATTCCTAGATAAAGGACACTAAGTGGGATGATGGACTTGATGATGCGTCTTGAGAAAGTATTTGATAAAACGAGATAATTAGCTTAGCGACTCTCCGTAAGGTAAATTAGTACTATAATTGAGGAAAGATGATACTTGAGTGGTTAATTACTAAGGTTATAGAGATCTTAAATAGGTGAATGTGAAGAATAAGTATTATATGCACTTGGCGACGATTTGTATGACCCGATTTTAGAAACTAGTAGGATACTTTCGATGGTGTGAATTAGATGAAATTTTCGGAGTGTTACAATTACGGCTATTGAAAAATTTGCTTTAACTAGATATACTTAAGACAACATTTATATATAGTATGACCGTTTTGATTTATGGATTGTGTATTAGTTATGGAGAGGTAAATAGGGTAAATGTGAGAGAAGTGCCATGGAATACGATATATGATTATTGGTGACTTAAAGGATCAACTTCGAGAAATTGGGTAATATAGAGTATATGGTTCGTTTTGAAAATTTGATTATCATTAGTTGAGAAAATGAGGATGAATCTTATTGGAAGACGAGGATACTTTAGGATGATTATATACTATAGTTCGACTTAGTTACGTGAATCATATGAAGGATTAGTGTGATGCTTGAAAGATATTGACGTTATACGGATTTTGAGTTGTTGATGGTTATTGAGAGTTAAGTTAGATTATCTTGTAATGTTTAATTGAAATTTGAGAATGATTGATCTATGAGAGTTCCAATTATATTTTCTTATTTAGAAATTATGGTATTTGATTTGGAACTAGATGTTTACAATATGTTGTTGCTAAGTACAATACCAGTATCAAAGGTAGGGAATAGATGACTCAAATTAAGTAAAGGCGTTGAATATTCAACTTGAAGAATTATTGAATTGGGGATGCTTTGCCAAGTTTATAATCTTAATGAATGTTTAGTGTTATTTATCCAAGATAGTAGTAAGTATTACGAGATTGTGTTTTCTTATAAGGAATTCAACTAAGTCTAAATAAATATTATGTTAGAATTGTTTTAAATGTGCTTTAAAACTTTGGGTTGTATATCGAACTTCGGTATGAGCAATTGTGCCCTTCAGGGGTAGTTGATTTAATAAGGTCAGTAAACCGTTTTTTTGTAGAATTAAAAATCTGGGAGTAATTTGACTATCTACCACGGGTATGGGACGGTTGTAGATAATTAAATCACTCGAGTTATTTTGTTAGCTTATCAATCCTTTGAAAATTTCTTTGAGTGGTTTAGTTAATTAAAAGCTGGTATGGGCCGGTTTTAATTAAATGAAACTCATTCGGGTCTCTTTGGATCTCTTCTTATATTATCATTTGAAATTCTGAAAGATGTTGTAAATTTTCGAAAGACACTTTAAAGTTATAGTTCGTACGAAGCAAGTAGAAAAGCAACCTAGTTCCCCTATAGTGATTAATTGTATTAGAAGTTTTGATCCGAGAAATAATTGATAAATTGTGGAATTATTAATGTGGAAGTAGACTTGGTTTTGTATTGGAGTTGGATCGGCTCCGTTGTGGGCGGCCAACCATTTGATTTGAATATTGATTTATCACTAGACACGAACATAATTGGAACCTTGAATGGTGATAATAGAATGTTGACGTTAGAAGGATTATTAAAATATTTAGAGTTCTAGGTTGAACTTGAGAGTATTATCACTATAGATATTGTGATTGAGTTACATTGAAAGTAAAGAAGGGTATGTTGGTCTGTTATAGAAAGTTGAATTGTATTTTCTACTCGTTATATATATAGCTTGACGAGATGTTAGTTATTAAAGTCCTCACTTATGTTAGGGGATAGTTCGATTGTATAAAACCTATAGTGTTAAATGGATCGGATAGACATCGTTCGGGAAAGTCCTTTTGGGAAGGTAGGAATACTATTAAGTTTAACCTTGTGAAAAGTTGAGGAATCATTACTTGTTGTTGATGATATGCTACGGGCATGTACAATGGATGTTTGTAGTCGATAGGTCTACGGATTACCAGTGGTTGGGTGCGTATAATAGCAATTATCATTCTAGCATTGAGATAAAAAGCAGTATGAGGCATAGTTGGGAAGAAAACATCGATCTCTAATTTGTTGGGGTGAGTTTGGAGAAGCGTATAGGGTAATATCATATTATTATTGGAATTAGAAAATTTTGGGGAAGAATTACAACATTGAAGAGATTAGTTGGGAATTGAAGTGCGAGGTATACATGTAACCGAGGCGGGTTGATCTGTTAGGTAAGTGACGGTCAAATTCGGGACGAATTTTCTTTAAGGGGAGTGAGTGTAACGACCTAACCCTAGGCACAATTTTGGCATACCATTGTGTGCTTTTAAATATTATTATTAATATTGTGTTCAATTTTTATATACTTGATTTCTTATATTAGGATAAAATGATAAGGAAATAAATAGTGTTCTAAAGGAAAAGTAATAATTAGGAATAAATAAAGTAATAGATTGGAGTGGTAATAAAATGGACAAATAAAATGTTATGGGTGGGGAGAATTTATTTAAATTGTGAAAGAAGTGTTGTAGGAGATTTGTGAGTGGGGGACAAAACCCCCCAAAACCCTCCCTCGATGATCCGGCCCCCTCTTTACCATCTTCATACTCCACCTCCCCTCCTTCTTCATCTTCTTCGTTCTTTCTTCTCTCTATTTTCCATGGAAGACCTTTGTTTGGCTTCACATTCCAAGCCTGTTGGATTAAGCAATCCCTCACCATTTCTAGATCCGAGAGCACTTTTGGAATCGGGAGACAAGAGGAGTTCATTGAGCTAAGAAAGTCTTTGATCCATCTCCCATTTTAAAGTAAGTTATTATGACCCTTCTTTTCTCTAATTATTCATGAGATACTATGGTTATTATTGTTGTTATAATGTTTATTGGAGACTTTGGGAACTTTCTTGAACTAAAGAAATTGGTTAAGTTAATAAGAGAATATGTGGGTGTTTTTGGAAGTGTTAAAGAAGGAAAGAGATGGAGGGAGTTAGAATTGGAGAATGAAACTTGAAATAGTCTTTGATTCAAAATGGGTAAATAAGATATAAGATATTATTGTTACATGGTTACATTGGAAGTATAAGAAATGATGACCTTTCCTTTTTAATGTTCATGAATTGTCTAAAGTTGTTATTGGGTATAATGTGATATTTGATGCTAGGTAAAATCTTCTTGGGTTTAAAGTGGTTAGGATGAGGTCCTAGAAATATGTTATTGGCCATGAAAGTGTAATAAAAGGTGTAAGAAAATGGAATGAGTAGATTTAAAAGGGATTAACTTGGAATGTGTAAATTGGAAATGGGTTGGAAATCTAGTGTTAAATGATGTAGGTATATCAATTTGGGAGTTTAAAGTATGTATTATGAGTAACCAAGTTATGAAAGCTATCCTTTCAGGTGTTGAAGACAAGGAAAATTTGGATTCTTGGACAAATAGTGATTAATCTACGCATTTATGTTGATTACAGGCTCAGTCACGAGTCGTGCCCAGTGGCACGAGTCGTGCCCTTGGGGGCAGTCGTGACCACAAGGAGTCGTTCCTTGTGGGGACGAGTGACAAGGGAGTGGGCACGAGTCGTGCCACGTAGGGGACGAAGTCGTGCCACTGGCACAGTTTTTCACATCAAGTTTAGAGCTATTCAAACCTAATCAAACTCGAACCAAAAGAAATCTCTTTAACCTAGATTAAAGTAGAATACTTTGGCTACACATTGACATCCTAAGCGATTAAAACGGAATTGGGGAAGTACTTTAAATGTTGCTTGGAAAGCGCTAGTTAACCTAGTTTGGTAACTTAACGAAATGATTCTAAATTGGTAAATGGAACTTGGATCCTTATAGAGATCATATATTGTCATATAATGACTAAGTAAGATAGGTTGATGATATCTCATTATCTTACTTGAGTACCTATTTATGGATTGGATTATGCTTAGTGTATTATATAAATGCCAGCACTCGATTATTGTTGTACATGAGTATATTTTACCATGTGGCTATATTGCTTATTTATGCATAGTGTGTTAAAGAAATGTTACACTATGATGTTGATTGAGCATGAGTATATTTTACCGTATGTTGCTATGTTGTTTATCCCCTTTGTGGATTTATTCAAGTATCTATTATGTAGCTTGATTATGTGGGAGTCGGTGACATTTGGGGGGTATAACATAATACGATCAATTATGGAAGTGTGACCTAATGTGATCGGATTATGTTATACACCTGTGCAGGCAAATCCCCTTACATGTGGCCACAGTTTGGGGTATAGCATCTGTAGTGAGCCAAAAGCCTTACGAGTTGCTACCTTGTCTTATTTGGTTCCACAGAAAAACGGGTCTTATAAGGCGTGAGTATTGCTTAAGCGGCTCAGTAAGATTGGAGTATTATTATACCCAATGTTGTACGACTACTTGTTCGAGGACGGGAAAAAGGTAAACCAAGGTAATGTAAAGTGTTTTTACAGCTTTTCCAACGTGTTATGTGCAACTTGTTATGTGTTGCATCTTATATGGCATATTCTTTGCATTCATAATAGCTTCTTTGAGATTTATTCTCACCCCTCTCCCTTTCTTGTTTTAGATTAGAGACAGGTGGACCGGCCAAGTAAGGGCGGTGAGGAGTTTGGAGGTTATATTTTGGGAATTGTTGGGTTTGATTAGATTGGTATAGGAAGTGTACTTTAGTATAAATCATTTACGGGATTTGTATTATTAAATCTTCATTTATTGTTATAACCGATGTCTTTTTGTAACTAAACAGTTTCGTACTTTCTAAGTTAGTCAACTATTTCTCCATTGTGAAAAGGTGTAGACTTATTTTGAAAATGGTTATGTTATGTTTGGAAGTTAAATAAAAGGTTTTAAAATTTAATTGAAATTTGGGTTAGTTTGAGGACGCTCCAGCTCGGGATACGTGTAGGTTCCGGGTCGGGGTCCTCACACTTTCTTCCAGCTTCAGCTTATGGGGATAGGACGAAGTGAGTAGAGACCAGAGGGAAATGTTGGCCTGTGTCTGCTTCAACTGGGTGAGCACTGGATCCTCTTTTTCGGGGTCTGGAGTTTCAGCTGTCTTAGCATAGGGGCGGCGATCTTCTTTCGGTGCTTGGTCTGTGGCCTTCTTATCTGCCTTGGGATTTCCTTGGAAGATCTGCCCGGATCGGGTCAACAGATTAACTTCCTCATCAGTTGCTTCTTGACTGGATTTCTTGAGTGCTGCTAGGGTCAATGGGGGAGCCTTTTTGGCTATTGGCCACTGGTTCTGACGGAGTCTAGCAACGGTGAGGGGCTGAGCTGTACTGGCTCCTTCTTGGGCAGCTCTCATGACTGCTTCCCACGTCACAGGCCTTTGAGTCTGGGGTTGTGTTGTTGCCCCCTGTATGGCCCACAGAGCTAGGGCATCCCACGATTCGCTCTCATAGCCTGTCTTGCTCATAGTTATCATGCAACAAGAGTCGCTATTGTCGGGACTCGGTGGCTTTTCGATCTCATCCCCGGTATAGTGCAGCCATTCTGGTTCCTTCCTGTAATACTCAGAGTTAGAGATGATTATAGCACTTTGTGAGGGAGGTGCATCCGGTATCATGCCGGTTTCCAGGACTTCTCTGAAAGCTGACATACATTCGGGGAAGGTGACCTCTTCTTGGGTAACCCTGACAAGGAGTGTTAATTTGTTCCGGGGTGGATTTGATCTGACCATGGTTATTTTCTCATTTGGGCGGATGGGAGTTAGTTTCCCTCTCTCTATCAGATCTTCGACTATCAGTCTGGATCGGACGCCTGAAAACCCTTTCCCCAAAGCATGGTAGGCAGTGTTGAACTCTAAGACATCCACGTGCTCAGACCCAGGAAACTTCATGGCCTTCATGTCCTCGGTTTCATATTCGTCTTCCGAAGTTTCTTCGTTGTCGCTTGCCGATAACCAGCCATTGTGTACGGCTCCCGTAGGATCATTTCCGGCTGATTGTTCAGTTGTTTCGGATGCGGGGCCTTAGTTGACTCTTCGCTCTCGTCATCATCATCGTTATTGCCGTCGTCATCGGAATCATCTTCCCATACTACCGGGATTTCGAGGCGGAGAGGAACGCCGATCAAACCCGTTAGGGAATATGGGTGCGTGCAGCATGTGAATTGTCATATGCTCCCACTCTCGGAAGTGGTAATTGCGATTCGACTTCTCCACCCAGAAACTGCGGGGGAAGAGTGAGAGGGGGTGGCACGTATTTGACACCAGGTAGAATGTAGAAGGGTTCTTCTTCCTCTGATTCTTCTCATTGCCTTCGGGATCGTATTCGACTTCTCCAATTGCCGGTTTGCGAAGTGTACTAGCTCCAAATGTTCTTCGGCTTCTTTGCCGATAAGCCCCAAGTCGAGGCCCGCACGAAGCTTTCTTGTTCAATCTTTCTTGGCTTGCTCTAACCATCTTGTGTTAATGGTTCTTTCATGTTTTGACCGGAGCACGGCCCGGTTCTTGATATCGGTTTTCCCTTCATCAGAAATAGCGGGTCTCGTATTCTTGCAAGGAGTCTACGACATGAGACCGAGGTGGTTTGATTCGTTCGATATCCTCAAGGGAGGGGGAATCCGAATCGGGATCCTCGACGAGGTTGGCCACGGGTATTTGGGGACCTCATCGGCATCTTCTGGGCATGCGAAGATTCTCCGCATTCAATCATATTTACTGATTATGGTTCCTTGGCGAGAGGATTTTTGAGCGTATTAGGCCCTTCGGGGCCTTCCAACTTTCCTTGCTCTATTAGCCCTGGATTGCCTTTTTCGGAGTAAAGCGGTTATCTCATTAGATGTCCGTGAGCTTGATGAAAAGCACAATACTTTGTAGTATCCACGGGAGCATTCGGATTCTGGGTTGGAAATTCTCCAAGGCCGCGGCAAGCCTTCTTTCACCGATCCCCTAAAGATGTCATTCGGAGGCATTCCAAAGTTTTCGAGGTTCATGACTGCGTGAGTGCAGGCTCGGCGGTTTTACGGGAGCAAAAGGAGTTGTGTTACTACATTCTGTCCCGCATAGTTAATCATTTCTTTGCCTTTAGCATGGGAGCATGGCGAGTGTTTGCAGGAGGAGCCCGATATGCGCTAGCGAGTACGGCGCGGCGGTTGCGGATTGTAAGCCTTTTCAAACTTAGCCGCGGAGTTAACCATGGCCCGTAAGTCTCGAGTACGAGAAGTGACCGAGGAGGCTCTCGGATGCGGTTTCGGGCATGACCGGAAGATGTCCAGTTGTTCCTCTTCGAAGGAGGGATTGCCATTTCACCGAGTTTCGATTTCACCGCTTATAGAAGTCCCCAACATTCTACGTCGGGACGCCTGCACCGTTGTTTGTAGGTCAACCCTATTTGTTTCCCACTCCAAGTTGGCCTTATATTTCTCTCGTGAAGGCATTGGTAATCTGGTCCCATGTAGCCACGGCTTCGGGTTTCAAACGGAAGAACCATTTTGAGAGCACCTTTGGACTTCAAAGATAGATGAAATAGTCACCTGACGGCCGATTGGTGCACCCTTTGGCTTTCATCGCCAAGGTATATGTGTCCGAGATGGGTTTTCGGGCATGCGGAGTCCCATCAAAGAGATCCAGATTAGGCATCACGAATTTGTGGGGCGAGGAACAATGGAGTCCGGGTCACGTAGGCCGGAAAGGCGACTTCTTAGCGGTCAATTCGGCGATCTGCGCTTTCATTTCCTTGTGTTGCTCCATGAACCAGGCCAGATGAGGGTCTTGTGGCGGAACCATGGCATTCAAGCTAGTGGCTGAGTTAGAGAGAGGAGCTACCACTGGCGGCAGACTGGTGGAGGGAACGGCCGATCCGGGGACGTAGGTGAAAACCTGTCCTTGGCCCAAATTGCCCGGGGGAGCATGAGTAGGAGCCTGGGCAAAGGGATAGAACCTTGCGGCTTGCTGTGGGTTTTTAACCGACAAAGTAGGTAGAGGTAGTCCTGCTGTAGCCGGATAGCTTGGATTTTCGGAGTGGGGCCCATAAGTAGGCTTAGGTGCGGGCTGCTGTCCCTGACTGTTGAAATGCATGGCTGGCTGAGGCGATGGTGTATAACCCGGGGTGCTTGCGGTCTGGTGATCTGATGAAGCTGGGATGGAGGCTTGGTAAGCCATAGAAGTGCAGTGAGGAACGGATTTGTGTGAGGAGCAAATCGAACTAGTACTATTCTCGAGGAGGGCTCTGGCGGGGCCCCGGAACCAAGGCTGTAGCGGCATTCCGAACCGTGGCCGTTGCCGTGAGGGTCCGGATTGATCGGTTCCGAACCGAGGTGGCATTCCAATTTGTTGGGGCATTCGAGATAACCCCAACCATGAGAAGACATTCCGTGCGACTTTGTCCCCACCGAGGGACCGTGAACCGATTTGTGCCGTCGGGCCGCATGGATCCAGTGTGTCTCGTGGTTGGGAGCCGGCGACCCGAAGACCGAGGAACATGGGTTCTGGTAGTGGCACCATAGGAGATGGGTGGTGGCATCCTGGAGTAGTCAGGGTGACTGAGAGTGGGGTTGGCATCCTCGTCTTCTTCCACGGTGAAGGTGCCATCGGGATTGAGGCTGGCGGCCAAACCGTGGCTCTTAATAGCCTCCATAAGGCTATTCGTTTGTGCTTCTGTCGTAACCTCATCTCGTTGCTCGCTAACCGATTCCACTTTGCTATTCGTACGAGGGTCCCGGAGGCAGAGTGACGTTATCCCCATCATTACCGGTGATGCGAGGCATTCTCAAACCCGGAGTCGGAAAGACGGCGAAGCCGACGATGCACTTGACTCTTCCCAACCGATTAAACGGTGACCCGTGTCCGAAACCAACCTTTGTGAGGAGCCGCGGGGAAAAGGCACGAGGTTCGGATGTGCAGGAATGAAGGAGGGTAGGTGTTTGGGCTTTGGGCTCATGCAACATGCAGTTATTTGTTCACGTTTACTTAAAACATGTTTTATTAACCTAATCGGTTGGAAAAGATTTCTTTTTTTTTTCGCAAACTACTCTGGATCCTGGATCAGTGGGCCCCGTCACTACGTCTATAAGCCCCTCGTATTCCACCTGTATTTCGACCTCCCAGGGGGGACAGCCCCGAGCGAGGGTCCTATAGGACAAGCGGGTCCCACCGACCGAAAGAAAAACGATCCTAAAAGTATGGCGGGTAATCGAGTCTTAACGAGCATTCGATGTAAATTACGGACAAAGCTGACGTCAAAGTCAAGATCATGTCCGAGAGCTCGACAGTAAAGTCGGCAAGATTTGGACTGATAAATGTCCACGATTGATCTTGACTTGTCGTCATTTAGGCCGTAATTAGGCATGGAATAATCATTAATCCTTGATGACTCAATGTCAATGCTGGGAGTCAGTGTATAATTTGTGCCAGTCAGAACCGAAGTCAAGGCGCCGGTCAATATCTTGGTCAAAGTCTGCGGCGGAAAACCGGCAGAGCTTCGACTGATTAGGGTCCCCGAAAGATATTGAGTCGGTATGCCGACAAAGGCTTGAAAGGAAAGGTCTATACACAGACAGGGCATGACACAGACCAAACTAAAAACCAACCGGGTCTCGGACAAAGTGTGTCACGGACAAGTGCATGGTCGACACGAGGCTCCATGGGATGTTTGGGTAGTCCTGTGCTTGCACCGAGAGGCGTAATAAGACCAAACGGGCCGCGACAAGGATTTCCCCGGGTTAGGGACGTAGTGTGCAGTGTAAGGTCACGTGCGCGTAGTGTGCAAGCAGACTATTTTCTTTTTCTGAGTAAAATAGAGATTTTTTATGTGTCTTAAAAATATGATGCATGATTTTTTTTTTGAAAATTTTCTTTTTTTTTGAAAAAAAATTTTTTGAAAGTTTTTTTTTCGAATTTTTTTTTTTTTGAAATTTAATGAACACATAAGCATATAATCACAAGAATTCCGACAGTTAGGGACATGATTCCGACAGTCAAAATTTTGACTTTTTCCGAGGCGGCCAAAACAACACGAAAAATGTGCAAAAATCAACACACACACACAAATGATTTTTTTAAAGCCGGGACGGAAGCTTGACCCTCAAAAGCTTTTCCTTTTTTTGAAAACAATGATACCGGTACGTGGGATTGTTAGACCACAATTTATCCCCGACTCGTGTTAGGAGGCGATAACGGGAAGTTTAATGGTTTCCACCAATATACCAAATATCAATTTTTTTTAGAAAAATCTAGTCCCCAGCGGAGTCGCCACTGTGATGATGTTGCCATTCGCGGGAAAAATTCGATTTTTTCGTTTCTTTGAAAAACCAAATAAAATCGGAAAACGGAGTCGCCACGCCATTTTTGTTTTAAGGGCCAAAACTTTGAAAAATGCCCGAGATTAGAGATTTGGGTTCGGAGGTCATGTTACACGCCGGGAAGGACGTTAGTGTGCACCCGGAATGCCTCGTCAAACGAGTCTTCCAAGCTGGAGATCATTTGTGTGTGTGTGTGTGTGTGTGTGTGTTTTGGCCAAAATAAGTTGAAACTCAGAAAAGTAAAAATTGGGATGTCTTTTTAAGACTTTAAACTGAATGATTTTTGGATTGAGATTTGGTACTCAAAAGACCTTTTGAAGTTGAGAGTCACTTCTGCCAGAATGAAAAAGGCAGTGGACCTTCGATTTTGAAATGGATTCAAGGGCCTTAAAACTTCATAATCTGGATAAACTCAGAGAATGAAAGTTGTTCCAGACACCTTAAATAGGATTTTTGCGAAGGAATTTTCCATTTTGGAGAAGATTTGAGGGGTCAAAACCTTCTGGAAATCTCAGATATGAAATCTGGATTTCCAGAAGCTGATGAACTGGCCTCTAAAAGAAAATTTGAAAAAGGGAGCTTTACTCACGCAAAAAATAAAGTAAAAATATTTCTGGAAAGCTCTGGATGTTGGCTACAAAAAGTGTTTTGTAGTCAACACCAAATTCCAAGTTTATCTGTGTCCAAAAATTAAGACAATGGACTGGGGTCTTGGAAAATTGCTACTGGACAGCAACTTCTCAAGAAAGGAAAAATGATTTTAAAGGGGGTTTTTGCATCCATGCTTGTCCCCATTTCCCTAGGTTTTGGTTAGTGATCACTTGACATTTTAGTGATGAATCAACTATACCAAACCATCCTTGGGGTACATTAGGACTAAGCACTTCATTTGCTTGGGAAGGGGAATTTTGTCCTTTGAAATCAAGATTTGGTGCTTGAAAATGGTTTTTAGGGTTTTGAAAATGCATTTGCAAGTAAGTAAGAACACATTGAAGAAAATGTTGATCCTTGTAGAGGATCATCCATGGAGATGAACTTCCATGGTGATCCTCTTGGATCTAGGGTAAGAAGATGAACAAACTACATTTTGTAGTTTGAAAATGCATGCATGGATGAGAGAATTTAGGGTAAGGAGAGGGAGGTTATATCTATCTTCCTTGTGTTTTTGTGTTTGTGTTTGAACTTGAGAGTGAGTGGGTTTGATTTGAGTGAGTGAAAGTTGGGAAGATTCAAGAGAAAAAGGTGACAATTCTTAGAGAATTCTCACTGTTTTCTCAAGTATTTTCGCCAAATGCTGTGAGTTGTGTTCTTGTTCTCTCTTTCTTTTGTGACTGGAGGACTCAATTTATAGCCCTCTGGAATTGACAATCCCATCCGCGCGGATCAACCCTGCAGCGTGCCTTTGTTCATTAAATGCAAATTTCAGGCTTTGGACACAAAGAATATTTTTCAAAAAAAATCAAACGGTGATGTTTTTCAACTTGCTGTTTCGGGATTTTCTTAATTCTTTTGCTTTTTGAGATTCTTTCTTTGGTTTATCTTCAAATAGCAATGCCCACTTTGCCCTTGCTTTGTTAGAAAAGTTAGGAATGTTAGGAAATGTTAGGAATGTTAAAACTTTCGTTAATTTTCTAACGAAAATTCTAACGAGCTCAAATTGGAGCACTTACACTTGGCTCTGGTACCCCTCTGGCTGGTCGATCCCCGCTGGAGGATGATCTCCCTTTATAAACCTGTCCAGTCTACCCTCATTCACCCATTTTGATGATCCTCTTCAAACTCATACATTCCTCCATAGTATGGCCAATATCTTTATGGTACTCACAATATTTGCCATTGTCCCGCCTGAACTTCTTTTAGGTGTTCATTGGGGCTGGAGGGCCTAGGTCGACCATGTTCATAATCTAAGTCCGACTGACTGTAAGTGCGGTGAAGCTTTCGGGGACTCTCTCAGTCGCCCTAGTTCTGTTTTCCCCTTGTTGTTGTTGTTAGTCCTAGCTGATCCCCCTTTGGTTGACTCACCATCTTCTGAGTGTTTTGAGCTTCTCTCCTTTTATCTTTCTTTGCATTCCTTAGCAATGGCCACATCATAATCCCTCTTGAACAACTCCTTTCTCATGTTGGCTCTCCTGACTTGGAGCTCATAATCCAAATCAGGTGAAAATACCCCATTTCTAAAATAATTGATGTCCACTCTATCTGTTAGGTCCTCCTCCATCTGGTCGACCAACTCCTTAAACCGTGTGAAGTAGCTCAAGGTACTTTCTGTCTTTCCCCGAGTCATGCTGTTTAGGTCGGTGACTGTCTTCTTACAAGCCCCAGCTGTTGAAAACCTTTCTAGAAACTTTTTCCTCATATAACTCCATGAGGTGATGCAGCCAAATGCTAGACCACGGAACCAAGTCAGAGCTGCACTGGTGAAGGTGTTGGTTAATGCCTTACACAGCACGTCATCCTCAAAGGAGACGAAGCACATGGTGGCTTCAAAACGTTGCATGTGGTTCAAAAAATTGGTCGTGCCAGAATATTTTTATAGCATGGAGAGCTTGAACCTTGCAGGTGGGCCCTTGTCAATCATGCTTTTCGCCAAAGGTCGAAGAGTACAGTCATTTCGTTCTCTCTTGCCTCCTGGATCCTGTCGATTAGCTTCCATATCATCTAGCCTCCTTTTCAGGTTTAAGAGATCCCTAACATCCATGCCGCCTCTTTGATGAGAGACAAAATTGGACTTCTGTCATACCTCTTTGTGGTGCTCCCTCCCCGAGGGTGCTCTTTCCCTCTCATCTCTTGGGGGAGTCCTCTCTCTCCTTTCTCTCCTTGGAAGTGACTGATCTCCCCTTAGTGGCGACCTACCTCAAGCTCTATTAGCTTCACGTTGCCTCCTCTGTGCGGAGTCAGCTTCCTGTTCCCTCTGATGATTGAGCCTATCCCTCAAGTCGCCGGTTCGATCAACTAAAATATGAGTAGGAGGAGGCCTATCACTTCTCCTTTCTTTTCCAGACGGCCTAGGGACCCCAATAGCACGTCTTTGGGAGGTTAGAGAAAGGAGATACCATTTTTGATCTTCTGTCATCCTTCTTAAGAGACTTTGGTATCTCGAGTAACTCATTCTGTACTTCGAGCAAGCTTTGCAAAACTCTTGTACGCTCTATCAAAATTTCCTTCCTACTAGGGTGAGAAGCTGAGGGACCTGCCATGTCGCCTACAACTGTTCGACCCATTTGGACCTTATTAGCTTGCTGCCCCCTCCTTGGGTAGCCATAGGCCTCTTTTCCCTTCGCCTGTCTTGTATTCCTATTCTTTTCGCCACACTGTTCGACCGTGTGGGTCTCGTCATGGGATGTCCAGTGGAGGAAGAAGCAAGTTAGAAGTACGATTCCCAGCACCTCTGTCCGTGCCTAAGTAATTCCCACCTACATTTTCATGGAGTGGATCACTTGAGGCAGTAGCAGTGTGTCCGTCAGATACCATGTCTATGGGTATGCAAGGTTTCAAGGTCTACTGTAATCGATTTCCCGGTAATAGAATCAAACTGATGATGCAGGAAATGATTCGGATCAGCCTTAGTCCAGCAATAGGTTGTAATCCGGCTACTATAACCTGAAACCACGAACAAACTACTAGCCGGGATTATCTCCGGCTAAGACCCTCTGGCGTGATGATGAGATATAGTATTAAGTTTGTAGAAAACTGTATTGAAATGACTTAATCTCAAAATAGCCAATATGACATTACCTTTTTATGTAGGATGTAGTATGTTATATATAGTGGTGGTATGAGATGTTGGTGAATCCCATAAATCACGAAGATAATACTGGCATAACCGTCTCCGAGAATGTAGGAGGCAGTTACAAATTACGACGTGGGTGGACGCACGTATTGTTTGATCGAGGTCACCTGAGTGTTCGAGGTCAACCTGAGTTTATGCCTTGGCTAGGCAGAGATTGCACAAGTAGGAGATCGTATGTCGGATGAAGCTAGATCGAGACCGAGGAAGGTCGGACAAGGAGCTTAGTCGACTGATCTATGCTGATGGGCTAGAGGAATTAGGGCTGCTATGTAGGCCCACTTCATTTGATGTACCTCTGAAATGATCTGGACATTCGGCCTCATGCATTTGGATTGGCCCATTACTTTTATTCCTATTGACCATTATTGAGAAGATTAAATTCGATTGATTACTTCACGGAAATCAATGAATCTAGGTTCTAATATTCTTGTGATAAATTGGAACTCTTGAATATTTGTATTGACTTCACGTAAGATATTAACAAAGAGAGATATAATTAGGGTTGAATGTTCATATTGACTTAGTGGAATATATATTAACATTGCAACCCTAATTTTTTGTGAGCGGACCCTTGAATGAAATTGAATTTTTTCACATGATTTAAATAGTATAAAGAGACAATTGATATGATCCCCAATTATGAATCCCTTGCTCCCTTGTTATCTTAATTTGGTTTTTTGCATTAAGAAGGAGGAGGTCATAGTCAATCCAAATTTTCCAGAACAAAAAATTAAGATCGGGAAGAGTCTCACTCCAGAAAATCGAAAGCGCTTAGTGGAATTCTTGGAGCAGAATTTAGATGTGTTTGCTTGGTAGGTGTAATACATGTACGGGATCAAATATGAGGTTATTATTCATCGCTTAAACGTAGATTCAGAGGTGAAACCGATCAAGAATAAAGCGAGGTACTTGGCACCTGAAAGGGAAAATCTATGTAGGAAGAAGTGGAGAAGCTCCTCACAGTGGGAATTATTGAGAAGATTACTTATCCGAAATGGTTGGCAAATATTGTAATGGTCTTGAAAGCCAACGAGAAATAGAGAATGTGAATCGAATTTTCAGATCTCAATGAGGCTTGTCCCAAAGATAGTTTTTCTCTTCCAAGGATAGACAGACTGGTGGATTCGATCGCATGTCATAATGTTTTATGTTTTGTTGATGCCTACTTTGGGTATCATTAAATCTAGATGGCAGAAGAAGACAAACCGCTAACAACAATCATGGCGGGATCATTAGGGAATTTTTGTTACAATATGATGTCATTTTAAGGAACGCGGGAGCAACTTATCAAAGAATGGTCAACGAAGTTTTTGGTCCCCAACTAGGGAGAAACGTGGAGGCATATATTGAAGACATGGTCATCAAGTCGCTGGATGATGATCATGTTAGGGACTAGCGGAGACGTTTGAAAACCTCAGGAAGAATTAGATGAAGTTGAACCCAAGCAAGTGTACTTTTGGGGTGACAACTAGAAATTTTTTGGGATTCATCATCAACAGAAGAGGAATTGAAGCTAACCCGGAAAAGATTAAGGCTTTGTTAGAGATGAAGCCATCGAAGATGATCAATGGAGTTCAAAAGCTTAACGGGAGAATCACGGCTTTAGGAAGGTTCATTTTGCGGTCGGCAGAAAGATTCTTACCTTTCTTCAAAATCCTTAAAGGAGCCAAAAACATGAAGAGTCTGATAAGTCATTCGAGCATCTAAAAGTGTACATGGGGAAGCCACCACTTTTCTACAGCCCCATGGAAGGTGACAATTTGTGTATCTACTTGGCAGCTTCAGATCGCGCGGTGGCATCGGTTTTGGTAAAGGAAGAAGGATCAAATCAGAAGCCAATTTACTATGTGTTAAAAGCACTAAGTGATATGGAAACGAAATATTTCAACGCAGAAAAAGTTTCTTATGCCTTAGTGGTAGTAGCTTGCGAGTTGAGGGCTTACTTCTTGGCCCACTCTATCACGGTGCTAACAGATGCTATTGGTCCCAAACAACAAGGGTGAAAAACAGCTAGAAAGGGGGGGGTGAATAGCTGTTACAAAATTTTCAACCCTTTTTGAAAATAAAACCTCTTTCTTACAAACCCACCCTTGCAAAGAATCAAAATCGCAAGTGTGGTTTGTAAAATGCACAGCGGAATTTCAATTTAACAGAGTGAGGTTTGATAGTGCGGTTTAGAAGTGTGAAAATGAGGTTTGACAAAGATTAACTTTAAACACAATTCACAAATCTGGTAAACCTATTAAGATCAAATAGATAAGAAAAATTAGTTTGAACTATGAACAATGAAGAAAATGCAGAAAAAAAAAGAGCACAATATTTGGAGTGGTTCAATCGTAAGATCTACATCCACTACCAAGATTGTTAGTATTGAATTTTCTAACTACTAGATTTATATTAGATATTGAGGGAGGATAACAAGATTACAATAATCAAAAATCAAATCTAAAAACTAAACAATGAAGCAAATTCTAGACTATAGCTGGTGTATCTCAAATGATATAATCTATATGATTAATCAAAAGAGGTGTGTGTGTGTGTGTGATATCAAGATTCCATGCTCTTTAGATCGATGTGATTTAGAGATCAATAAATCTGATGTGTTACAAAGGCTTGATTTTTGGGCTTGAAAGTTTGTTCTTTAAGTTATGAAGGTTTGAAGATGAAGATTCAAAGGATTCTAGAAATCTGGAAATTTCTTCAAATCTTCAAAGGACTCTCTCAAATGAGTATTCTCAAGCAATCTTCAAATAATGAAGATTGGGAGTATTTATACCCATACACCAAAAAGTAGCCGTTTGGAACAATTGTAGCAAGTACATTGCTGGCGCGGTCTGATTGCACCACGTGTCAAATTTTGTCCTTTTGTTTAGAAGTTGTTGATAAGGTTGTACGGACCTCATATGACATTCTGGAATGATGGAAACCTATCACCTTTTCAAATTCTTTTAAACTCTAAGTAACTGTTAGACACATTGATTGAACTCGTAGTTAACTCAACATTGCTGACATGGATCAATCAAACAAAGGTGGTACAACTCTTCAAGTCTTCAATAATTGGATGAGGTTGGTGAGGTTTGTACATCATGCGGTTTTGAAGTGCGGTCTCATAGATGAGGTTTATAGTGCAGTTTGCTAATGCGGTTTCATGTTGAGGTTTGCATTGCGGTTTGCTAGTGCGGTTTTAAGCATGAGGTTTGCACTTGCACTGCGATTTTGGCATGTCTTCAAAACCTCTTGTCTTGAAATCTCATATCCAATGCATTTGAGCCAGTCTTCAAGCCTAAGTAAACCTATTCTATAAAATGGACTTGTACTAAAAAATTTAAGTCTAAACTTCATTACATATGGGCTTATAGTCCAAAAAATATAGATGAGGTTATGGTATCAATCAAATTAAAGTTAAGGCAAGGAGGGTTAAAGTATGCATACCCAACAATCTCCCCCTATTTGATTGATGTCATTACCTACTATAGCAAAGTCAAAACGTTTTACTTGTTAAAAACATGTCCATAATACTTAACATGGTAAATCATGTCCCAAGTCAATGCAAACACTAGCCTAAGTTATAGATTTCTATACTAATGAATGATGTAAAACTTACAAAGTGAAAGTATAGAAATACATTCAGTGGATACATAAAAATATGAGTTTAAGTTCAAGTATGCAGTTTAAAGTGAATATTTAATCATCAATCACAAAATATGAGCAGTTAAGTATATGTGCATGAGGTTTGAAAAATAATGCATTCATTGTTATACAAACAAGCGGTTTGAATGAACAAAGTTTTGGAATCAACAATGATGCATTCTTCTCATTAATACCTTTAAAAGGTTGGGAGTTACAAATACATGTATAAATGAGTACATAATAAAAATAGCAAAAGAAGCAAAAAGATTAAAAAAAAAGAAAAAAGATTACAAGTAAATGCGGTTTACTGCTGAGGCGGTTGGAATGGAACCACTTGTTGGGAATCTTGATCAACAAAATTTTGAGCAGACGGTCCATCCACAACTTATTCTTGAACGGGGGCTCCAGAAAAGATGAATGCATAATTTTCAGCCATAAGTGTCCTTCTTAACCTCATGACCTCTTCAAATGACTTCCCTTGGGCAGCTTCAACTCCTCTTAATGCATTCACCACACTTATAGCTTTGGAATTATTGACTCCAACCGCTCTTGTGTTTGCTTCAGATTGGTCTCTCAGCTTATTCACCCTTGAGGTGTTCTCAGCAATTTTGGCATTAATTCCTTTAAGAATTCCATTCAACTACAGTTGGATTGAAGCATTCAAAATGTTGTAAAAAGTATGAATTGACTCTTGAATTGCGGTTGAGCATGCGGTTTAGGAAGTCTGAAGGTTTGGCTATAATTCAGCAATTCTGCCCCTGAAGCTAACATCCATCTCCTTGAATTAATGGCTTAGTGTATCCCTTATTCCTTCGTTCAAAGCCTTTAGCCTCTCCTTAACCTCATCAACCAAATTTGTTAATCTTGCAGTTAAACCATCTCCAACTAGGTCTACATTGACCCTTAGCTCCTCTCTAAATATTTCAGCATCATGTTATAAGTTTGCTTGCATTGAGTCAAGGACAGACCTCAAGCCAGCCTCATCTTGCGGTCTAATGTTTCTAACCTCATCCAAAACTTCAGATTTAAAACTTCCTAAGTTTAGCTCCAAGGAGTTGCTGAGATATCAGACATTTGAAAGAGGCACTCCTTGAGCTGGTCTTAGGTAACCACATCTCCTATAACTTGATTGACCCCAACTGCTAAGTCACTTATGAATTCAGCAAAGTAGGTATCATCTATTTCTTTCACTATCTTTGCTATATTTCTCTTCCCCTTAATGGCATCATCAAATGAACTTTTAAGTTGAGTCAGTTCAAGGGTTTAAGTATGAACTTGTTCTTGGAGAGTGCGGATGGAAGTTGCAAGCTTGATCATATGGCTCCGATTGGTATGGAGTTGGCCTTGGATAATATGGAGGGCATTTAGGAGTTGGGAATAATCAGAAGGAGGGATTGAGGAGGATTGAATATTTAAGGGAGTAAAAGGAGGAGGTTGAGTTTAAGAAGTTTGGGGTGCGGTTGAGATAATGGGTGCGGTTTGGGTAGAGGGTGCAGTTTGGGTGAATTGGGAGGATAGGTTTTGAAATATATGAGAGATAGAAATTGTTTGAGGTTGAGTGGGAGGAGTTTGGTTAGGAAGGGTAGGGATTGCGGTTTGGGATTGAGGTTGAGGAATAGTTGAAGTTAGGGGAACTGTAGTTTGAGGAGTGGGTGAGGAGTGAACCGTAGTGGGTTGGGGTTGGGAATGAGATGGTGAGGTTGAGGGTGTGGAAGTATGAGGAGGTGGGGAAGTTTGAGGATGGGGTTGTAGTTGAGGAGAAGGTGGAGGAGTAATTGGAGAAGGTTCTCTAAGATTTGAAGGAGGGGGGATAAGTGTATTTGAGACCTCGGAGGAGGCTCAGCAAAGAAAACTGAATCATCAGTCCAATCCTCCAATATGGCTCTAAGGGAATTTATGGGTTGAGGTCTGGGATGGGGTTCATCATCATCACTGGGACCTCTCCTTGTAGAAGTGGAGATAGCAGATCCAGCTGATGTTTAAGGTGACCAGTCTCTAAAAGTAGGAGGGAGAGGGGGTTTATAATCAGAGAAGGGAAGGTAAGGGTTATTGAGGTCAGTGGCAGAAGAGGAGGAGGAAGTTTTATCAAAGAAGGAATCAGTCTAAACCTGGTATAGGATTGACCAAGTTCCTAAACTCATCAAACCACCCAAAGGCCTGGGCATTCTGAGCCATCCTCTTAGAAATATTAGAGTGTTTTTGAATACCTCTTCTGACATCCTCAATAGTTCTCTTTTGAGGCTTCACTTTTATTGAGATCTTCCTGCAAGCCATTTTAAATCTTCTTTTTGGAGTCTCCCCCTGAACCTCATCATCACCTTGTGGTTCAGTAAAGGGTTGAGGTTCAGGGGATGGCTGCGATTCTGGTTGCGGTTCAGGCTCCTTGCCTTCTGCAGCTTTGGCAGCCAACCGGTCTTCCTTTATTCTTTCAATCCTCTCTAACTCGTCTCTGTGAAATCACAATAGGGCTTCATCAGAGGTAATCTTCTTCATACCCATCTTTGGAACAGTTGCAAGATCTGGACTTCTAACCTCATCATCATCTTCAATCTCTCTATCAACCTCTTCATTCATCCTTTCAACCTCTTCTTCAATGTCAACTTCTTCATCAAAAATTGGCTCATCTTCAAGCACTAAATTTTTCTTCAACTTCTTAGCCCTACTAGGCTCACCAACATTTGAACCACCCTACGATTTTGGTGCAGGTGCGGTTTTGACTTTCTTCTTAGGGGTTCAGCCTTGCTTTTTCCTTTTCTTGCCTTCTTCACCACTTTCCCAATAGCATCTTCTGCGGTTTCAGAATTCATGGGGACATAAGCTTATTTGGTGGGGAGGGTATCCTTTTCCCAAAGTTCCCTATAGGTGTCATCCCCATTCTTGTATCTGAAGGCATAGCAAACACTCAGACCAAGAGATTCTTCACATGTGGACCAATCAACCATCAACTCAGGATTTTGCCTCCTATGTTCCTCCAAATGAGCATAGTTCCCAAAGATTGTTGTAAGTAGCCTGCAGAAAGGCCTCCACCTTTGATCAACTCCTCTTGTTTTGATTCATAAATATCAATATGGGCAGATAACTCCTTCATCAGAATTTTGGGCCAGTGAAGTGGAATTTTTGAGAAAATAGCTGAGCAGTACATCAACTGCTGGCTGGTGAAGTTGTTGTAGTTGCCATTCTTGCAACATATAGAATTTCCAGTGAGGAAACATAAATGAGACATCAGTTCCCCAAAATCCTTCCTTGGAACTTCCTTGTATCTCCCAGTTACAGTGGGCAAACCTTCGATTGTAGATGCGGTTGCATCTTGAACCTCTTGAGATACTCTTTCTTCAGCCTTGGGCACACGAAACTCATAGGTGTCCCTTATGCCCATATAATCAATTCTGATATCCATCCCTTGCACATTGGTTGTTAAGCAAGGAATCATCTTTTCATTGCCCAAATCTCTAAGTCCAACAGCAGCATTGACATATAATTGGTCAATATAGGAGGGAATGGTGAAATTATGCCTTTTGTTGAAGAGGGGAAGAATTCCAGAGGCTCTCATCTTCTTGATCATATCTCTTCCCTAAGAATCTTGCATCAATTCTTCTTTCCTTATCTCCCAGACAGGCAAAAAGAAATGAGGATCCTACAAAAATTCATTAAGTTCGATCCATATTTAAGAAGTCACAGTTCACATGCGGTTTAAGCACAAATGCTGTTTAGCAATAGTACGGTTGAGAAAGCAAAATTTCCAAATTCCTAAGTGAACGATGTAAAACTACACAGGTAAAAAGATAGCAAGTCTAGAAAGTAGCATGCGGTTTAGACAATATGTGTTTTATCATTAACATGGAAAACAAGTAGCATAAAATCTAACACTTAGAATAATTCAAACAACATACGTTTTTACCATGGGGTTTTATCATACGCTTTTAACATGCGTTTTATCCTGAGAGAAGCATGCGGTTTCTAACAAGCTAATATGAGGTTTTAGGGAATGAGGTTCTAAAATGTGTCCAAAGTGGGAATTTTTTCAAAAAATTTCTAAGTATGAAAAACATGAATCATACAATCCAACATATATAACATTTTCTGAAAATAACATGAATATCGTATGAACACACGAAGAACATGAAAAACACCAAGAACGGAGACATGATAAATTTGCACCAAACTAAGCATATAATATGTCAAAAAGATCCCTAACAGATATAGAACAACAATATAAGGTCAAAAACATTACTTTTGTCTAGAATCATCACAAAATCGTGAAGAATAGAAAGTGAGTTTTGAAAAGCCCAACAACTATAAATCCTAAAATTAGCATCCAAAACATGTATAGATCCTCAAATAAACTTCAAAATGGAAATCATTTAGATAATACGAACAAACCCCCACAGAAAATATCCAAAACAATGAAGAAATGAAGGTTTAATCATCAAAAGAAATTTCGATCATACGAAGGGTTTATACCAGTTCATCTATGGTAGATTTTGAAGAAATCAAAGAAGAAGGTTTAGAATAATACCATGTCATTGAATGATTTCTTGGGATCTTTAGGAACCCTAGGAATCTTAGGAACTGTAGGTGCTCTAGATTTCTTTGGTGCCATGGATTGAAGTTAGCAAATGAGAGAGAGTATAGAGAGAGAAAGTATAGATAGTGTAGGTGTTAATGCCCTAGGCCTATAGAGATAGTCCTATTTGTAATGTCATTTTCATTTATATATGAGATTATTACTTTGATTATTATATGTGTTTGCATGTTTACTTTAATAATCGTATCCCTAGTACTTATGAAGCACTAGTATGAAGTCTAATGGATAATCATGTGATGATTATATGCATGGAGATGCACATTGGATTCATGGGCACTTGTTAGAGAACAAGGTACTGGACTTGACCCATTATGAGATTTATGTCATGGTCGAATGTCATAATTAAATCTCATATAGTCATATCATTGATATCCTTTGACCTGAGATTATCATCGTCTTCCACTCGATGAATATTATGTTTGATATAGTTTAACGTTGTCTTTAACCGGATAACAATAAGGGCTATTATTGGCATGATATGATTCTTGTTGGGAAGAATGATAAGTCAAGATGGAAATTTGTCCCTCGTAAAGAGAGATGTTTGCTTGGCCACTCGTAAGTAAGATTGATGATGTACATGGCCATGTCCGAATGTATTAATGTGATTAATATCATTCGATTGATCAATTTACTTAGTAACGAGAAAGCATTGAACAATATGAGTTGACTTAGACCATGACTCATGTTCAATATAACATCGTGTGACAATGGGATTGTGATATGTTCTATGTAGGAAATCGAACTTGATATTATATTATTTGGGTAGGCATGATGGCTTGCTAGAGTCCGCTCATGTCTTATGAGGATCGATGTGATCGAACTCATTGCCAACATAATATAGTCCTATGGGGTCACACGTATCGAACGAATTGTCAAAAATGAAGAATATGGAGTTTTTGTTCTCAGGGGACGACTCGTCCCCAGGCCAGAACCAACTATTCCCCTTAAAGGGGACGCCGGATTCAGAAGTTGGGTGCCAGGGGACGACTCGTCCCCTGGGGGACGACTCGTCCCCTGGGGGACGACTCGTCCCCTGGGGGACGACTCGTCCCGTCGGCGCTGGACTGACGCGAATTTGACTTAAAATAAGGGTTTTGCAAAGGGCTTTTATTTATAACGTATAAATACAAACCCCTAGTTGCCCTAGCAGTCATTCCATGGTTTTTAGGTTTAGAGAAACACAAAAGATTGATTCCAATTGAGAATTGAGAATCAAAACACCATTCAATTCCATATTTCTTCATCGATTTAAAGGAGTTTCAATCAAGGATCTAGCAATCCACCTAGAAGAGTTCTAGGGTTCGTTCATCGCGTGGATACACATAGAGGATCTTCGCTATTCAAGATCTTTCGTTCGTGATTCATTGATCCTTCATCGAGGATTCACAAGATCAACAATTTGGAGTTGAAACGCGTTTATCAACGACAAAAGCACACAAGGTTGGTAATTCTATTTCATACTTCTTAATTAATCATCTAGAACGGATTCTAGGGCTCCGGGTTTTTCGAGTTATTGCATTATTCCGCTGCGCATGGACCCTCGAAACCCAACAGTGGTATCAGAGCCCCGTTCATGATGTTTATATTAGAAAATCATGATAATTAGATAATGTGATTATGTTAATTTTCATGATGTACATGATCTAGAATGTGAAATTGTATGAGTTTTGCTTGTGAAGTAATTGTATATAATGATATACCATGATTATGAAATTGAAATATATGATTAATATGATTAATCTAGATTATGGGATGTCAATTTCATTAATATGATTAATGTGATTAATCTAGGATATTTGTGAAGTATTACTTAGTATATTGGCTGGACACCAAAACCTTCCCCACAGGCACTTCGATGGAAGTGTGGGATAAATTTGGAGCACGTGGCCGCGTACTAGTAATCACTGATCAAATATGATTTGTGTTGCATCATTCCATGTTCATAATTATGCTCATATAGTTTTCATGAATCAACCTTGGCATGTTAATTGATAAACATGAAAATTGAACCTTCATTGAAATTTGAGTTTGTTTATGCCACCCATGTTTAAACACTTGTGAGTACACGGATAGTTTCATGTAGGCTACGCCACAGCGAGGTACATTGATTCTATCTTTGTATGATCAAGATGAGCAAACGGTGATTGCTATACGTTTAACATGGTTGAACTCAATTAGGCTATCAAAACAGTTTTGGGCCTAAGGCATAAGATGAGATTGAAACATGTGACATATGATGTCTATAATCTCATAATGATCTAAGAGTCATATATAGATATGATTGATAAATGTTATCTACCTTTTTAGTTTAATTTTGAGCAGTCGTGCCATAGCCGACTTGAAATTAAATTAAAGTTGGGTCTTAGCCTATTAAATTATATTATGCATATTTGCATAAGAAGGTTATATAATTTAGTGGGAGTATTTATGAAATACGTTATTTAATCTCTTAAATGAAATCGGTACTTATATGTGTTCATATGTGTTGCATATTTTGTTGTAGAAATAGCATTAAACTATAATTAATCCTTATTATTGCAATTCGTCCTTATGAAGGACAAGTTCGAAAAGAACGGTACAAGTTATTCTGATTTGATCAGATGCTCAAAAAGTGTTCTTAAGCAAAATTGTACGTTCTTGACGAATCTATTCCTGCTGAACCCACTGCAAACGTTGCAAAGGGCAGATAAGGAGAAACATAAGAAACATAGAGATGATTCCTATGATGTTGTTTGCCCTATACTTGCCACCATGTTTAAAGGCTCTTAAGAAGAACCTTGAACACGTGGAAATTGCTTTTGTTCTAGCACAACGCACAAAATGAAATGTTCCAAGTGCAAGCTAGACAAAAGATATATGTTGTGGTGAAGGCTTTTAATGCATGAGATGCAAAAGGAGCAATCCGCAAATGTGTTAATGGTTAACACAAGAAAGGGGTTCAAAAGGGAAGGCAAAGAAGGTAAAGCAAAGGTTGCTAAACCTGAGGCAAAAGTTGCCAAAGCTTAAGAGGCTAAACCCAAAGTGTCTCAAAAGGATGCATTTTGCTATCATTGCAATGAGATTGTCATTGGAAGCAAAGTTGCAAGGCTAATTAGGAAGGCCTAAAAGGTGAAGAAGGGCAATATGATTGCTACTACTTCAAGTATCTATATGGTAGATATTTTCTTTTCGACTTCTTGTTCTTGGGTATATGATACCGGATATAGATCCCACATTTGTTTAAATGTGCAAGAAATAAAGAATAGAAAGCTACTCAAAGAAGGTGAATTAAACCTATGCGTGGTAATGAAGCAAGAGTTGCTGCATTAGCCGTAGGGACTTATGAAGTCACTTTACCTTGTGGACTAGTACTTGTTTTGAACAAGTGTGACTACGTTCCGAATTTGAGTAGGAGTATCATTTTGTTTCTTATGAGGATGATGAAGAATATAATTTTCTTATTGAGAATAAGAAGCTTTATATTTATTTAATGATATGCCTTATTGTAATGCATATATCATTGAATGGTCTTCATATCCTTGATGTTAAGATACAAAATAATATTGAAGATATCTATAATATAAGTGTGAAATCTAAACCGAATGATGTGAACAACACGTTCACATGGCATTGCCGGCTTGGTCATATAAATGAGAAACGTATAATCTAAACTCCATTAACATGGACACTTAGACTCATATGATTATGAATCATTTGAGGTATGTGAATCTCGTTTATTTGGTAAAATGACCAAACCACCCTACACTAAGAGTAGTGGGAGGGCTAGTGACTTATTGATCCTAGTACATGAGATGTACATGGACCATTAAGCAGCATTGCTAGGGGAAGATTTTGGTATTTCATTACATTCACTAAAGACTTATCTAGATATGACTATGTCTATCCGATGAAGTCCAAAGGTGAAGTGTTTGGGATGTTTCGAACATTTCAAGATGGAGTACAAAACAACTTGGCAAAACTATTAAAGTACTTCGATTAGATCGAGGTAATGGATATTTGAGCCAAGGGTTTGACAATCATCTCAAAACTGTGAAATCGTTTCATAGTTGACTCCATGCAGAACACTACTGAGAATGGTGTGTCTGAAGGGAGGAATTGAACCTTGTGGAACATGGTTCGTTCGATGATGTGTCAAGATGACTTTCCTATTTCCTTTTGAGGGTATGCATTAGAAATGATGTGGTTACACTGAAGAGAGTCCCTACTAAATCGATTCCTAAGTCCCCACATGAGATGTGGCATGGAAGAATGTCTTTCATGAAGATTTGGGGTTGCGAATCTTATGTAAAGAGACCTGTCTCTTATAAGTTAGCACCAAATCGACGGGGTTAATTTCGTATATCGGTTTACAACCGCAATGAGAACAAAGTGTTTGTTGCTCTATATGATTCGTTTCTTGAGAAACAGTTTCTCAATAAAGGATCTAGTGGGAGTAAAATTGATCTTGAAGAGTTCAAGAACCTGAAAATAACATGGAACCAAGAGTAGAGATGGAACCAAGTTCACAAGGAGTTGTGAAACCGGTTCAAGTTATACATGTCCATCGTAGATTGGATAGGTTACGATCCGAACACGAGAAATATTGATCTCTCATATCGGAAAGTAATAAAGTGGAAGTCATTGAGAATGACGATCCTACTTACTATCTAGAGGCGATGTCCACTCCTAATTCGGATAAATGGTTAGGAACCATGGAGTCCAAATTACAATCCATGTCTGATGATCAAGTTTGAAACTTGATTGAGCTACCTGAAGGTGTAAAAACCATAGGGTGCAAATGGGTTTTCAAGAAGAAAACCGACATGGATGGAAGGTGTATACTTTCATGACTAAGGATTGTAGCAAAGGGATTTAGGAAAATTCATAGTATTGACTATGTTGAAACCTTTTTGCCCGTTACAATGCCGAAGTCTATTAGAGTTTCAATTGCCATTATCGCATATTGTGAATATGAGATATGACAAATGGATGTCAAAACAGCGTTTCTTAACGGAAACCTACTTGAGGATGTGTACAGTACACAACCCGAAGGTTTGTCAATCCAAGAAATTCTAATAAAGTATACATGATGCAGAGATCCATGAGATGGGTTGAAGCAAGCTTCGAGGAATTGGAATCTTCATTTTGATGAATCGGTCAAAGAGTTTGACTTCATCAAGTACGAAGATGAACTTTGTATATACATGAAATTCAGTGGGAGCATAGTATTATTTCTATTGTTATATGACAATGATATCTTACTCATTGAAAACAAAGTTCCGACACTTAAGACTGTCAAGTCTTGGTCAAGAAAAGGTTTCTCAATGAATGATATGGGTGAAGCCGCTTAGATCCTTGGTATCAAGATCTATAGAGATAGATCTAAAAGGATAAATTGGTTTGAGTCAAAATACTCACATTGACAAGGTTCTTAGATGATTCTAAGAAAGGTAACTTGTCAATGGGTCATGGTATTACTCTTAGCGAGACTCAGTGTCCCATGACAACTGATGAGCAAAAGAGAATGAATGAAGTTCCATATGCTTCGGCATTTGGATCTGTCATGTATGCCATGATTTGTACTAGACCCGACGTCTCATATGCTTTGAGCATGATGAGTCGATACCAATCTGATCCTGGTGAGAACCATTAGATGGCAGTCAAGACGATCCTTAAAGTACTTAAGAAGAACTAAGGATACGTTCTTGGTATTTGAAAGGTTGGAAGTTAATCTTGTTGTAAAGGTTACACGGATGCTAACTTCCAAACTGACAAAGTTAATTAAATCGCAATTAGGATTTGTGTTTATGCTTATTGGAGGTGCGATTTTATTGGAAGAGTTCCAAGCAGAAAATCGTGGCCGATTCTACTTCTAGGGCTTAATTTTAGCAACATAAGATGTAGCTAGAAAAGGCAGCTTGGATCAAAAGTTCATTAGTGTTTTAGAATTGTTCCAAGTATCACTAATCCGGTGGAACTTTGTTGTGACAATTGTGGTGTCATTTGTGCAAGCAAAAGAACCAAGGTCACATCAATGATCCAAACACATTTTGAGACGTTTCCACCTCATTAGAGAAATCTGTGAAAGGGAGGATGTCAAGATATGCAAGGTACCAACGGATGACAACATTTCAGACCCTCTCACCAAGCCTTTGCCACAAGCTAAACATGATGGTCATGTTAGGTCCATGGGTATAAGATACATGAATGATTGGGCCTAGTGCAAGTGGGAGACTGTAGGTGTTAGTGCCCTAGGCCTATAGAGATAGTCCTATTTGTAATGTCATTTTCATTTATATATGAGATTATTACTTTGATTATTATATGTGTTTGCATGTTTACTTTAATAATAGTGTCCCTAGTACTTATGAAGCACTAGTATGAAGTCTAATGGATAATCATGTGATGATTATATGCATGGAGATGCACATTAGATTCATGGGCACTTGTTAGAGAACAAGGTACTGGACTTGACCCATTATGAGATTTATGTCATGGTCGAATGTCATAATTAAATCTCATATAGTCATATCATTGATATCCTTTGACCTGAAATTATCATCGTCTTCCACTCGATGAATATTATGTTTGATATAGTTTAACGTTGTCTTTAACCGGATAACAATAAGGGCTATTATTGGAATGATATGATTCTTGTTGGGAAGAATGATAAGTCAAGATGGAAATTTGTCCCTCGTAAAGAGAGATGTTTGCTTGGCCACTCGTAAGTAAGATTGATGATGTACATGGCCATGTCCGAATGTATTAATGTGATTAATATCATTCGATTGATCAATTTACTTAGTAACGAGAAAGCATTGAACAATATGAGTTGACTTAGACCATGACTCATGTTCAATATAACATCGTGTGACAATGGGATTGTGATATGTTCTATGTAGGAAATCGAACTTGATATTATATTATTTGGGTAGGCATGATGGCTTGCTAGAGTCCGCTCATGTCTTATGAGGATCGATTTGATCGAACTCATTGCCAACATAATATAGTCCTATGGGGTCACACGCATCGAACGAATTGTCAAAAATGAAGAATATGGAGTTTTTGTTCTCAGGAGATGACTCGTCCCCAGGCCAGAACCAACTATTCCCCTTAAAGGGGATGCCAGATTCAGAAGCTGGGTGCCAGGGGACGACTCGTCCCCTGGGGGACGACTCGTCCCATCGGCGCTGGACTGACGTGAATTTGACTTAAAATTAGGGTTTTGCAAAGGGCTTTTATTTATAACGTATAAATACAAACCCCTAGTTGTCCTAGCAGTCATTCCATGGTTTTTGGGTTTAGAGAAACACAAAATATTGATTCCAATTGAGAATTGAGAATCAAAACACCATTCAATTCCATATTTCTTCATCGATTGAAAGGAGTTTCAATCAAGGATCTAGCAATCCACCTAGAAGAGTTCTAGGGTTCGTTCATCGCGTGGATACACATAGAGGATCTTCGCTATTCAAGATCTTTCGTTCGTGATTCATTGATCGTTCATCGAGGATTCACAAGATCAACAATTTGGAGTTGAAACGCGTTTATCAACGACAAAAGCACACAAGGTTGGTAATTCTATTTCATACTTCTTAATTAATCATCTAGAACGGATTCTAGGGCTCCGAGTTTTTCGAGTTATTGCATTATTCCGCTGCGCATGGACCCTCGAAACCCAACAGATAGGACAATGAAAGTACAGTTGACTGTGTTTGACAGAAGAAGAAGAACAGTAGACACGAAAGTGGTTATATATGGTGTCTCTTGGGTGGTGTGTGATAAGTGACTATTATATAGTCAATTATCCTAGTTTTTATATACTTTTACACAAATAAATCATCACTTTTCATTTAGTTTTTAGTACGTTTTACTTACTTTTGTTATTTTTATTAGATTTTACGTTTTTGGTATGTTTTATACTTTTTAGACAGGTTTTAGGGTCATTTTATATACAAAGGATACATGGACATTTTTTGGTCCAAAAAGATGAAGGAACACCAAGCAAATAAGCACTCCAAGCTGAAAACCAGTCGGAGCGGCCGTGCAGCAAAACCAGGAGCGGCCGTGCAACTTAGGCCATGGCCGGCCATCTTGGCCCATGGAGTGGCCGAGCATTGAAGTGACCTGGCCGTGCTAACCTTGGAGCGGCCGTGCAGCTATATCTGGAGCGGCCGTGCAAGTCTTCAAATTCAAATCCAAATCTGGCGCCAAAGAGGACACGGCCGTGCAAAATCCTTGACATGGCCGTGCAAGTCGTCGATGGCTGCAGATGTAAAGGCACCTTTGATGGCACCCAATTGAAGAGTCTCCTTCCATTTATAAATAGGACCCTTGTAATCAGTCTTAGATACGAATTATTAGGGAGAAACTACTGATATTAGATAGATAGAAAGTACAACACTTGTGATAACAATTTTTCCAAAGGAATTTGAAGATCAAAGTCATTGTTCTTGGAGTTACTTTGAAGGAAATAAAAGTGAAGCTTTATTCTCAGCAATTGTCTTCTACTTCCATAAGTATTTCTTACTCAACTTTTATTATTGCTTATACATTTAATGGCTTGTGAGTAATCCCCCATATTCTTGGGGTTGGAAACTCAAAAGCATGCTTATTCATCATCTAAAAATGTTTAGTCTTGTCTTCTTTCTTCATCTAAAACAATCTCTTTATATCATTCTCTAAATGCCTTACTTATTGGCGATATCCAATTTGTATGATTCAATCAATTGAGAGAAGTACCTAGCGGAGAATCTCGATTGACGGAACCATATAAAGAAACTAGGTTCATTGATCACGAGAGTAGTTCAATGGCCTAGGGATGTTCCTTTAATGGAAAGTATGTTGACTTTCGTCCTTAATGGATTCTTACTAATTATGGTCAGCTAGAGATAAGCCGGAATGCCCGTTTGTGACAGGGCGGGGGCAAACATAAACGGATTTCTCAAACAGTTAGGACATAATTAGTGAAGAATACAAACGCTATTGTCCTAGCCCGAAATAGCGTAGGCCTAACATACCATCCTTGCTTTTTATGAAAACCTTTTATTTAAGACAATGACAATTTGATGAATAAGAATTTGCATATGATTTCCAATCCCAAGAATGCTTCATTTTATAAGATTTCAATTAAAAGTATTTTCTATTTTTGCTCTCTCTATTATTCTAAAACAAGTTTTATCTACCCCCAATCTTTTCTATATTTTCTAAAGACAAAAATATCCCTTAAAGTAAACCCTGTCTCTGTGGGATCGACTCGTACTTGCACCCGCTATATTACAATAGCCCGTGCGCTTGCGGATATAAAATAAACCGTTAGGTTTCGACCGAACAAGTTTTTGGCGCCGTTGCCGGGGATAACGGTTTACTTTTTATTTTTGTCTTTACTACAAAATTTTTAGTTTTTATTTTGTTTTTACTATTTTGCTTTCCTGTCCTATAATCTGTTACGTTTAATTTTTCTTCAAGTATTTTTCTTGTAGTTTATGAAACGGTCTCGGACATTTGTTGACAACTTTGATCCGGAACCTGAAAGAGCTTTCACGAAAGACTAAGGAGATTTAGAGAAACTTTGGATAAACACATGGACGGAGAACCGCAAACACCTGCTAGGACCCTACGGGACTTTGTTAACCCAAGTACCCTGAACTAGATCCCCTATTGTTGTGCCGAATGCCGGAGCGGCAAACTTCGAGATAAAGCCGCAATTATTGCACATGGTTATGAATAACCAATACAGCGGCACTGCCTTCGAAGATCCCCATCTACACATCCAAACATTCCTTGAATATTGTGATACTACACGTATTCAAGGTGTTACGGTGGAAGCAATCCGGATGCGCCTTTTTCCATTTTCACTCAAGGATAAGGCGAAACAATGGTTGAATTCGGTCTCCCAGAATTCATTAACAACATGGGACCAAATTCAAGAAGCATTCCTTGGTCGATTTTTCCCACCAAGCAAGATCGCCGAGATACGAACAAAGATCACTAACTTCTCGTCAAACGAGATAGTGAGACTTTGTATGATGCATGGGAACGGTTCAAGGAACTTCTCGAATGTGCCCCCACCACGGGCTTGAAAAGTGGTTGATTGTTCACACCTTCTACAACGGTCTCATTTTCAAAACAAGAGAGACCATTGATGCCGCCGCGGGGAGGAGCATTGATGAACAAAGGAGTCGATGAGGCATACGACCTTATCGAAAACATTGCATTGAACCATTACCAATGGTCAAGCGAGAGGGAGCAAGCAACAAGGTACGCCCGGTAAATATAATGTTGATGCAGTTACTCTTCTCTCCTCTAAAGTTGACATGCTTTTGAAAAAGTTTGAAAATCTTAATGTCAATCCCATTGCTAGTGTAAATGTGTTGTGTGAACTATGTGGGTCTAACTCACATAGTACGGATAACTGTGAGTTACTTGACGTTACTTCTAACGATCAAGTGAACTTCGTTAATTCTTTTGGGCAAAAAGGAGGGATGTATTCTAATACATACAATTCCGAATGGAGGAATCACCCCAATTTTTCCTATAAGAATAACAACGTTCTTAACCCGCAACCATCTACACAACCCCCGGGATTTGCACCTAAGAATTTCAACAACAATGCAAGTACCTTTCCCCCTAAGTCTAAATTAGATCTTATAATGGATTTTGTAGTGGAAAATAAAAATTCCCAAGAAAAGATCAATAATGAATTTAGGGAATGTTTTAAATTGCTAAATGCTAGGTTTGATAACTTGGCAGCACATAATAAGATGCTAGAAACCCAACAAGCTCAACAGGCTACCCCATTGAATAGACCACAAGGGAGTCTTCCCGGTCAACCTCAAAGGCAAAATGAGCAAGTTAATGTAGTAAAAACTAGGGATGAGCAAGAAAAGAAAAATGAATGCCCTAGAAATAATCATAGTCCAATCCCTCCGATGATTGAGACTAGTTTGGGGACAGAATCCCCTAGAGAAAAAGGCAAGGATTATGATGAATTCCTTGATAACTTGGATGCCATTAATGTTAACATTCCTTATTTTAGAAAAGATGAAGATATGCCTTTAGCCGTTAAACCTTTGAAAAAATTAATTTTTGAAAAAGAAAGGCTAGAAGAGAATGAGAATGTTATGTTAGCGGAGGAGGTGAGCGCCGTTTTGCAAAATAAAGACCCTCCAAAATTAAAGGATCCGGGTACATTCACCATTCCTTGTTGTGTTGGCAGAATAAACATAGATAATGCTGTCCTTGACTTAGGAGCAAGCGTCAGTATAATGCCATTATCGGTTAGCGAGAAGCTTGGTATAGGGGAACTCAGACCCACAACCATAACTCTCCAATTGGCAGACCGATCCGTTCAATACCCCGTTGGTATTATGGAAAATTTGCCTTGTCGAGTAGGGAACTTAATCATCCCTGTCGACTTTGTTATCTTGGATATGGCGGAAGACCATTATATTCCCGTCATTTTAGGAAGGCCATTTCTTGCCACTGCGGGGGCAATCATAGATGTGAAAAATGGCACATTTTCCCTAAATATAGGGAAAGAAAGGGTCGAATTTAGTATGCATAGGCCAGTTCTCGAAGATCCCTATCTAGAGGCCTATACTCCTAGTGAAGAAGATTGGACCCCAATTGAAGAGACCGACACTCCTAGCGAAGAAAATTGGATTCCTAGTGAAGAAGATTTAATGGGTGAGGAAACAAAATCAAAGGAAGAAATAAAAAATGATCTCATAAATATTGAACCTTTGATTTGCAATGATATTTTAGATATTTCTGCATTTCCTAAGGCTAACAATGCAGTAAAAAAGTCAAAAAGAACAAAGACGGAGGCCACTTCGAGTTTCCGAAAGTGCAAAGACTATAGGTCACTTGTTCTACCCAAGAAGTCGGGATGGAAAAAATGTCTACCGCAGAAGATTCTTATTACCCCGGAAGGATTGCAATGGCAGGTTGTCAATGACAAATGGCCAACCAAGTATCATGCATCTCCTACTACCAGGAAGGGGTCAAGCTAAGGACCTAAAACAAGCATCATCGGGATGGTAACCGATGGATTATTTTTGTTTTATTTTTATTTTTTATTTTAGTTTTTATATTTGTTTGTGCTAACTTTATTTTATAGGAAAAAATTTTTAAAAATGGTGAAAGTTTAGTACGCACGGCCGTGCAGCTCTTCTTGGAGCGGCCGTGCAGCTCATATCGAGTTGGAACGTGTTGACTCAAGAAAGGGACACGGCCGTGCAAATTCCTTGACACGGCCGTGCAAGACGTCCTGGGAGTTGCGTCTGTCTACCAAAAGACGCAGCTTTTCCCCTCCTCCCTCATTTACTTCATCTTCAACCTTTCTCCCTCAAAACCTCCGCCCCATTTACTTTAAATACCCCCTCCTACACCATTTTTACTCACAATTCAACCCTCAATCCTCCTAAATTCCTCCAAGAATCCCTCCTCCACCACCAAAATCAGCCCAAAACCCTCCTAAAACCCCAATTCCGAAAATACCAAAACCCTTCACCCATTTCATAAAATTCGAAGGGATTGCTCAAGATTAAGGTTAAGGAGGAAGCTCTTGGACATTTCGTAGGCTGTTCATCAAGATTACAAGCTTTTCAAACTCGATTCGGGTAATCTACTTTCTTCTTCCTTTAGCTAAGTTTTTGGGTTATTTCTGAAAATTTTCAATGGAGAGAGGGAAAGGAAAGGGAAAGGCTGCTGAAAGAGGTTCGAAAAGGTCCCGAAAGGAACCATCTCCTACCCCTAATCTGAACCCAACACTCAATGATTTGGGTATTGAGTTTAGGGAGCCTTCCGAAGTGGCTAGATTCACTGCCCTTCGTCAAAAGAGAATTAGACCAACCCAATTCCCGCATGTTCCCGCCCTTAAAGCCCTAGATATCTACAAAAATGTAAGAAAGTTTCACTTGGGATTTGGTTGTGGTGGTTTTCTTGAGTTGAATGCAAAGACTTACGAGAGAATTACTTTGGAATTCTTGTGCACTATGAGGAAGGAATTTACAATGTAAATTTGTGGAAGTACCGGGAGCCATACCAATTGATACATTTGTATTTTAGGCTTGGTGGGGAGGAGTTTCATCTTACCTCCTTCGACATAAATAGAATTTTGGGTTGGCCTGCTTTCACCAACTTTGAAACCAATTTTCCTATAGAATTTAGGGAGAATGTGTTTTGGGAGCAAATAACCGGAATTCCATCCTTTAAATCTAGAACCGCAAAAGCCTCATCTATTATTCATCCCGTTCTCCGGATTATGCACAGATTCTATGCATGTACAGTTTTTGCAAGGGAAGATAAGGGAACAGTGAACAAGAAAGAGTTGTTTTTATTATGGTCTATGGTGAGGGCTCATAGGAAGGTGAATTTGAGCCATTTCTTGATTGAGTTATTTAGTGATATCGTCTCTCCAACTTTCAATGGAGAGATCCATATTGGTGGTATTGTTACTTTGTTTGCTAACCATTTTGGGTTTGTGGTGCCCGCCAATGAAGTTGCGGTTTCGGGTTCTACAAAGTTGGATATTCCAACCCTACGGGTAATGCAAATGATTTCAGATAGAGGACGTGGAGAGTACAATTGGTTGGTAGGGCCAGGTAAAACGCCCTACATTGTTTTGCCTAGTACCATCCTCCCATTTGCCCAAACTTATCAACACCCAACATGGATCTTTCATATTTCCATGAATCACGGGGAGGGCCAATCAAATCAAGCAAACCAAGAGGAGGAAGAAGAAGAAGAAGAAGAAGGAGAGCAACATCAACCCCACCATCCATTGCCACCGGATTTCAATGATAGGTTTGATCGAATCGAACTTCAAAATAATCAAATGATGAATCGGTTCGACGCCTTCAACAATGAATTTCATTATTTCCGGAATGATATACAAAATCGTGTGGGAACGATTCAAAGGCAAGTGAACTCCATCTACAACTATGGAGTCAACCATTGGGATGACTTTCCTCAGCCGCCTACCTACCCGTGATCCATTTTAGTAAGTTTTTCCCTTTACCCTCCCGAGATTTAGCATTGTTCCTTGAAACATTGAGGACAATGTTCATTTCAAGTGTGGGGGGGTAAATCTATCCTTTTATTTTTTCGCTAGTTTTTTTTTAAATTTTACTTGCTTTCTAGGATAGATTTAATCGCTTTCTAGTATAAATTTTCTTTTTTTTACTTAGTTGCATTTTTTTATGCATGTATAATAGTATATAAAAAAAAAAAAAAATCCCTATGATGATCAAAAATCATTATCATTATGCTTGCCATTTGTCCTAGTATAAATGCCTTTATCTTTCCTCTCATATTTTCTATACACTTAGAAATCTATAAAAAGGAAAAGTATAAGGGATCTTTTTTAGGAAATAATTGAAAGCCTCATAAGTTGGTATAGCACAATATAGAATTTCATCAAGGAAAATGCATTTGATTAGAAAGGAATTCTTTTATGCTTGGTTATTTATGCAAATTTTGAATATATTCCTTTAAGATTGTACATTTTTTTATCTTTATTAGATATTTATTTCCTTTTTAGAAGCACCTTTTTGTTTGCATCCCTTGAATCACACCCTTTCATAAATTCCATCCTTCCATTTTTCAAATCAAGTCAAAGTAAAACACTTTTATCTTATTTATAAAAGAGTGACAATTGTCACCAAGCCTTAAAAGCAAAAAGAAACCTATTATCTCCTAAGTAACTCGGGGCACGGCGTTATTGCGACGATGCTTCCTTGCCAAAACGGAAATAATATCCAAAAGTATTCTTGATCTAAGTATTAGGAACATGGGGCTCGCGACCACAATGTCTCCTACTTGAAAGGATCAAGAATAACTTAGGTCTTTTGCAAAAAAATATAACACGTACAAAAATAAGATAAATTTGTTTGACTTTGACAAGATTTTTCCACTACCATCATCCATTCTTCGCCCTTGTGATTCAAGAATGTAATACAATTCTTCGGAACTTCTAAATTGTGAATAAATATTTATACCTTCTCTTGTACGTCTTAAAGAAATAAAATTCATCTTTTCTAAAAAAAAATCACTCTAAAAAGTGATAGCCTTTTCTACCAAGAAGATTCTTCCTTCTAGCATGATTTACTTGGTCAAAATTCTATATATGCTATACTAGGTTATTGTCTTGCATTTTATCTCTTTAAAATATCCCTAAAATATTTCTTCCTAAAATAAATTTTTAAAGGTATTCAAAATATGATTAGATAGATAAAGGCATTATCTACAAGGCATTTAAGGGCTTGCTACTTTATTTCTGAGGGATCAATCGTGTTTTTCTCCCTCTCCGTATTTCATTTTAAGTTTGCTTGGGGACAAGCAAAGGCTTAAGTGTGGGGGAGTTTGATAAGTGACTATTATATAGTCAATTATCCTAGTTTTTATATACTTTTACACAAATAAATCATCACTTTTCATTTAGTTTTTAGTACTTTTTACTTACTTTTGTTATTTTTATTAGATTTTACGTTTTTGGTATGTTTTATACTTTTTAGACAGGTTTTAGGGTCATTTTATATACAAAGGATACATGGACATTTTTTGGTCCAAAAAGATGAAGGAACACCAAGCAAATAAGCACTCCAAGCTGAAAACCAGTCGGAGCGGCCGTGCAAAGAAAACCGGGGAGCGGCCGTGCAACTTAGGCCATGGCCGGCCATCTTGGCCCATGGAGTGGCCGAGCATTGAAGTGACCTGGCCGTGCTAACCTTGGAGCGGCCGTGCAGCTATATCTGGAGCGGCCGTGCAAGTCTTCAAATTCAAATCCAAATCTGGCGCCAAAGAGGACACGGCCGTGCAAAATCCTTGACACGGCCGTGCAAGTCGTGACTGCAGATGTAAAGGCACCTTTTGATGGCACCCAATTGAAGAGTCTCCTTCCATTTATAAATAGGACCCTTGTAATCAGTCTTAGATACGAATTATTAGGGAGAAACTACTGATATTAGATAGATAGAAAGTACAACACTTGTGATAACAATTTTTCCAAAGGAATTTGAAGATCAAAGTCATTGTTCTTGGAGTTACTTTGAAGGAAATAAAAGTGAAGCTTTATTCTCAGCAATTGTCTTCTACTTCCATAAGTATTTCTTACTCAACTTTTATTATTGCTTATACATTTAATGGCTTGTGAGTAATCCCCCATATTCTTGGGGTTGGAAACTCAAAAGCATGCTTATTCATCATCTAAAAATGTTTAGTCTTGTCTTCTTTCTTCATCTAAAACAATCTCTTTATATCATTCTCTAAATGCCTTACTTATTGGCGATATCCAATTTGTATGATTCAACTAATTGAGAGAAGTACCTAGCGGAGAATCTCGATTGACGGAACCATATAAAGAAACTAGGTTCATTGATCACGAGAGTAGTTCAATGGCCTAGGGATGTTCCTTTAATGGAAAGTATGTTGACTTCCGTCCTTAATGGATTCTTACTAATTATGGTCAGCTAGAGATAAGCCGGAATGCCCGTTTGTGACAGGCGGGGGCAAACATAAACGGATTTCTCAAACAGTTAGGACATAATTAGTGAAGAATACAAACGCTATTGTCCTAGCCCGAAATAGCGTAGGCCTAACATACCATCCTTGCTTTTTATGAAAACCTTTTATTTAAGACAATGACAATTTGATGAATAAGAATTTGCATATGATTTCCAATCCCAAGAATGCTTCATTTTATAAGATTTCAATTAAAAGTATTTTCTATTTTTGCTCTCTCTATTATTCTAAAACAAGTTTTATCTACCCCCAATCTTTTCTATATTTTCTAAAGACAAAAATATCCCTTAAAGTAAACCCTGTCTCTGTGGGATCGACTCGTACTTGCGCCCGCTATATTACAATAGCCCGTGCGCTTGCGGATATAAAATAAACCGTTAGGTTTCGACCGAACAGTGTGAAAATAGGGGATGATGGTTGCACTATCCCACTAAGTGTAATAACCCTTCCACCTCCTTCATGTATCCCTATGACGGCTGATGTGAAGGATTGGGGAAAATATTCCCTACCATTAAATGCATTTAAATTTCAAAAGAACGTGGGAAATAATTGCAGAAGTACCCTTGTGCAATTAATTTGTCTCAAAAGAGACAATAACCAAATAATAAATATAGAAAACTTATCTGGGTACAAGTGGCATGCGGTTTGATATAACTTAAAAAAAATTAATGTTTAAGAATATCAAACCGCTTGCTGAAGCTTCTTCAAAGCTAATAAATGATAAGTGTTGAAATTATCAAAGTGTTGAAACACGGTTTGTAATAGCATGCGGTCTTGATGCATGCGGTTTAATACACATGGTTCAACATGGGTGCAGTTTTTGAAACTTCATCAGGACTTTAACCTAAAAACATACTTAACACACAAACTAGTAACAAAAAGTATGTGGACATATTTAATTTCAAGCATACCCATTTCTCCTCTAAGTAAAGTAAACCTCTTGGAGTCAAGAACATTTGTGAGGATGTCATCAATTTGATTTTATGTCCCCACATGCTCTAAATGGATGTTCCCTAATTCACATGGTCCTTGAGAAATGATATTTGATGTATATGTGTTTAGTTTTTGAGTGCATGCCAGGGTTGTTGAAGACTGAAATTGTTGAGATTGTCACACATGATTGGGCAATTTCCTTCATTGATTCCATAGTCAACCAACTGTTGCTTCATCCAAAGTATTTGACAACAGCAACTTCCAGCAACAATGTATTCAGCCTCTGTAGTTGAAACTGAAATCGAGACTTGCTTTTTGCTGGCCCAAGCAACTAGTTTATTTCCAAGAAAGTGACATGTTCCACTAGTGCTTTTCCTGTCTATGGTACAAGCTGGATAATCTGCATCTGGATTACCTACAAGTTCAAAATTCAAATATTTGGAATACCAAAGTCCTAGATTAGTAGTTCAAGAGAGATATCCACTTGACCGCACTTAAATGTGCTTCTCTGGGATCAGCTTAATAGTGAGCATAAACATAAACACTAAACATAATATCTGGTCTACTAGCAGTTAAGTAAAGTAATGGGCCAATCATACCTTGATATAAGGTTTGATCAACCTTTTTACCTTTTAAGTCTTTATCAAGTTTATTGTCGGTAGCCATGGGAGTGTCATATGCTTTAGCATTTTCAAGTCCAAACTTCTTGATCAACTCCTTTGTATATTTGGCTTGGTTGAGGAAGATTTCTTCATCACGTTGTTTGATTTGAAGCCCAAGAAAGAATGTCGATTCTCCCATCATCCTCATCTCAAACTTGCTTTTAATTAGCTTTTCAAAACGCTTACACAATAATTCATTAGTAGAGCCAAAAATAATATCATCAATATAAATTTGAACAAGTAATGAATGATTATTATATTTAGCAATGAATAGAATTGTATCAATTTTACCGCATTTGAAGCCTTTTTCTAGAAGAAATTTTGATAAAGTTTCATACCATGTCCTTGGAGCTTGATTGAGTCCATACAAATCCTTTTGAAGTTTGTAGACATGATGTGAAAATTTTGAGTCTTCAAATCCATGAGGTTGAGCCACATGCATGGTTTCTTGAAGTTCACCGTTGAGGAAAACACTCTTAATATTCATTTGATAAAGCTTGAAACGTTTGTAAGAAGCATAGGCCAAGAAGATTCTGATTGCTTCAAGTATTGCAACTGGAGCAAAAGTTTCATCGTAGTCAATTCCTTCTTCTTGCTTGTATCCTTGTGCAACCAACCTTGATTTGTTTTTGGTGATGCTTTCATTCTCATCCATATTGTTTCTAAACACACATTTTGTACCTATAACTCCTTGATCATGAGGTCTAGGAACTAACGTCAAAACCTTGCATCTTTCAAACTGGTTGAGTTCTTCTTGCAAAGTAACGATCCAACTTGAATCTTGGAGAGCTTCATCAACTTTATTGGGTTCAATTTGAGATAAGATAGAGGTATGCTCATCGTAGGTTGATCTTCTTGTTTGAACCCCAGCAAATAAATCACTAATGATATTTGATAGAGGGTAATAACTGACTTCACAAACCTTAGGGGGTAAATTTGGTTGAGCAGAGGTTTGCTGTAGATCTTCTATTGGTACGTTATTAGATCCTTCAGTGAAGTCAATGGAAGTGAGTTGACAAAGAGGTTCTATTTGTTGAATGGGTGAATCCTCATCTAAGTCATCCCTTGGAGTTGCATCTTGAGTTTGAATTTCAAATACGATTTCAAAATTATCTGAGGGAGGTTCAGTTGAGGTTGATGGATTTCCTTGAGTTGAATGATTTTGAGGTTCTTGATTTAGCTCAAGTGCAGTTTTAGAAGTTTCAGCTGTCTCATTAGAATCAACAAAATCATCAACAACATTTGGAGCTAAATATGGCTCAAGGAGAGAATGTTCATCAAAAGTAACATTGACAGATTTTACTATCTTTAAACTAGATTTATTAAAAACACTTTATAATATTTTTCATACCACACAAAGATACCTTTATCAGCCTTTGCAGCAAATTTACCTCTGTTGACAGGCAGTGCACTTATTAGCATGATGGTCAGCCACTTTGGGTAAACCGCGAGCGAGGTTTGCCCTTCCAATTTTAGCAAGATATTTGAAGTTCAAGTGGCTTAGACGCTTGTGCCATAGCCAACTATTTTCGCTCACACTTTCAGCTACAAAACAGAGATTAGTAATACTACAAGTAGAATTTAAATCAATAATTTAAATATTACTTTTACGAATCCCTGTGAGCAAAGTGACTCCGGAAATGCCATCTTTGATAAAGATATTTGAAGAAGTGAAGTTGCAGTGCATTCCTTTGTCACAAAATTGAGAAATTTATAGGAGGTTGTGCTTGATTCCTTCAACAAGTGAAAGCTTTCCAATGGTGAGGTTTCCTTTTCGAATTGTTTTATAGCCTTTTGTTTTTCCTTTGTTGTTGTCACCAAAGGTTACAGAAGAATCGATTGCTTCAATGACACTTTCCAATAATGATCTATCTCCAGTCATATGTCTTGAGCATCCACTGTCAAGATACTATTCATTTGATTTTGCCCTGCAGGAGACATACTTTTGATTTGATCCTTTCAAAGTGTAACTTCAAACCTCAGTACAGTTTTCTCCATCTTAAGCTTAGTAATTTCATCGGTTGCTAACGACAAAGTTTTCTTAACATTTTCAAATTTTCGGATCATCATTTTAGCTTTCTTAAACATCTCTTCATGTTCCATGGGACAGATCTCTTCCATCTTTTTCAAATCTTTTGGAGTTGAAATAATTTTTGAAGGTGTTTCATTTTTAGATGGAAAAATGGGACGAGAAGAAGAACTATTTCCAATCTTGTAACTAGGAGTGAGTTTTAAATCTGCATAGTCCTCACTACTAGCCCTAATATTGGTTTTCTTAGGAGCAACCTCTTCCTCCATGCCAAGCTGCTCGACTGACTCATTATTTGAATCACTGGAAGTATCCTTAGCAACAAAGCAGAGATTAACCTCTTTGGTTTCATCTTCGCTTCCTTCATCAGAATCAGTTTCAATCCAAGTAGTTATCTGTTTTAAGTTCTCTTGTTCTTCAGCAACCATTCCCTTGCGACGAGAAAATTTTGCAGGAAAGGTTTTCTTTTTTAAATATTCAAACCCCTGATGTGGACACTCGGAAGCAAAATGACCAGGCTTTCTACAGTTGTAACAGACGAGGTCACTCTTTTTCTTTATATCAGCAGCCTTAGAAAAAGTTATTGGAGGTTTTCTTTTTGAAAATGGTTTTGAGGTTTTATGAAATTTTTGAAACCTTTTCACAAACATGGAAAATTCATCATCATCCATATCGATGATAGAAGAAGTTGAAATAGTGGAATATGAGGTTTTCTTGGAAGAAGAAGGTTTCTCCACATGTTCAACAACAGACATAGAAAGTGTTTTGAGTTTTCATTCAACCTCTTTAATATGATCCATCTTGAGTTCATGGACTTTAATAATTGTATACAAGTTACTTAGAGTCCAAGTATTCAAATCTTCAGAGTCCTCAAGAGAAGTGGCTTTGTGAACCCATCTAGAACCCAAAGCTGCAAGTAAAGTCATATTGATTTTCTTACCAGTTAAAACCTTACCAAGAGATAGACAAGAATTTACTACCTCAACATAGCGGTCGTAGGTTTCTCGCAATGTTTCATTGGGTTTCCTGTTGAATTTGTTGTATCTCCTTTCAACAGCAAATTTCTTGTTTTTCTTGCAAAGGTCATCTCCTTCAAGATAGCTCTCTATTGCATCCCACATCTCCTTTGCGGTTTTGCATTTCATGACCTTGTGAAGAGTTGAGACAGTCAATGTTCCAGTGATGATGTGTCTAGCCTTGCTGTCCAAAGCAACCAATCTTTTGTCTTTATCAGTCCATTCTGCTTTCAACTTCTTGACTTCTGGGGTGGCAGTGTTTGTAGTAGGATTTGTGTCGGCCTTCATAGGAACAAAGGGGCCATTGATCACGCAGTTCACCAACTTCTCATCAGTGGTCTCCAAATGGATTAGCATCTGAGTTTTCCAGATGTCAAAGTGGTCTTCATCCAGTAAAGGAATGTGTGAGTAGTTAATCATTGTCATGGTTTTTTAAGTTGCCATGAAGAATCGGCAGCCAAGCTATTAAGCTTCAAAAATAAAAATAGTTTTATAAAGGTGTTTGATCTGATACCACTTGTTAGTCCTAAAGGGGCAACAAGGGTAAAAAACAGCTAGAGGGGGGTGAATAGCTGTTACAAAATTTTCAACCATTTTTGTAAATAAAACCTCTTGCTTACAAAACCACCCTTGCAAAGTATCAAAATCGCAAGTGAGGTTTATAAAATGCACAACGGAATTTCAATATAACAAAGTGAGGTTTGATAGTGCGGTTTAGAAGTGTGAAAATGAGGTTTGACAAAGATTAACTTTAAACACAATTCACAATTCTGGTAAACCTATTAATATCAAACAGATAAGACAAATTAGTTTGAACTATGAACAATGAAGAAGATGCAGAAAATAAAGAACACAATATTTGGAGTGGTTCACTCGTAAATGATTTACATCCACTACCAAGATGGTTAGTATTCGATTTTCTAACTACTAGATTGATATTAGATATTGAGGGAGGATTACAAGATTACAATATTCAAAACTCAAATCTAAAAACTAAACAATGAAGCAAATTCTAAACTCTAACCGGTGTATCTAAAATGATATAATCTATATGATTAATCAAGTGAGGTATGTGTGTGATATCAAGATTCAAGGTTGTTTAGATCTATGTGAGTTAGAGCTTAATAAATCTGATGTGTTACAAATGCTTGATTTCTGGGCTTGGATGTTTATTCTTGAAGATATGAAGGTTTGAAGATGAAGATTTAAAGGATTCTGTAAATATGGAAATTTGTTCAAATCTTCAAATGACTCTCTCAAATGAATATTTTCAAGCAATCTTCAAATGATGAAGATTGTGGGTATTTATACCCATACACCAAAATTAGCCATTAGAACAATTGTAGCAAGTACAGTGCTGGCGCGGTCTGATTGCACCACGTGTTTAATTTTGTCCTTTTGTTTAGAAGTTGTTGATAAAGTTGTACGGACCTCATAGTTAACTCAACGTTGCTGACGTAGATCAATCAAACAAAGGTGGTACAACTCTTCAAGTATTTAATCATTGGATGAGATTGGTGATGTTTGTACATCATGCGGTTTTGAAGTGTGGTCTCATAGATGAGTTTGCAGTGCGGTTTACTATTGCCATTTCATGTTGAGGTTTGCATTGCAGTTTGCTAGTGCGGTTTCAAGCATGTGGTTTTCACTTGCACTGCGGTTTTGGCATGTCTTCAAAACCTCTTGTCTTGAAACCTCATGTCCAATGCATTTGAGCCAATCTTCAAGCATAAGTAAACCTATTCTATAAAATGGACTTGTACTAAACAATTTATGTCTAAGCTTCATTACGTATGGGCCTATAGTCCTTAAAATATAGATGAGGTTATGGTATCAATCAAATTAAAGCTAAGTCAATGAGGGTTAAAGTATGAATACCCAACAGACGCCCCATTGAGGAAAATCCTTCAATGACCAGAGTCATCGGGAAGATTGTTAACATGGTCCATCGAACTCACTGAGTTCGATATAAAATATGAAGCAAGAAAGGCTATCAAGGCTCAATCCCTCATCGACTTTGTTTTGGAAGCTTCATTTACTAAGGACGATGTGGAGTTAGCGATATCAAAATCAATCTAGAAGCCCCCTAAGGAAAGGGAAATGGTTACCTGTGAGTTCCATGCATAGTTGGCGGATTGCTGGAGCTTTCATGTGGATGGCTCATAGAAAAAGGAGGGAGAAGAGCTGGAATTTCGTTGATAAAACCAGTAGAGATCAAGTTTGAAAAGGCTCTAAGGTTCAAATTTCCAGCGTCCAACAACTAGGCTAAATATGAAGCATTGATTGCAGGGTTGAGGTTAGCATGCGAGTTAGCAATTAGCGAGTTGAAAATTTACTCTGACTCTTAGCTGGGAGAATACGGGGTGGTGAGTCTAATTCTGATGAGGTACTGAGAAATGGCCAGAGGAATGCTGAAAAACTTCAAGTTTTAGGATTTGATACAAGTGGACAGGGCGGACAATGAACGGGCTGATCATCTAAGTAAAATTATGAAGAAGTCAAAAATCTGACTGGCAAGATCAAGGTGGAATTTCTTGGCGAGCACGCTTTCAACAGTCCACAAATTTTGGATATTGAAGAGGGAGAAAAAGATTGGGTCGACGAGATGAAGGAATACTTAGAGAAGGAAATTCTTCCTTAGGGCCAGGATCGAGCAAAGGTCATCAAAAGGATCTCGCCAAGATTCATGTTTCAAAATGGAATCATCTACAAAAGGTCATTCACTAGACCTCTCCTCGGGTGTATCAATGAATGCATGGTTGAAAGGGTTTTATATGAAATTCATAAAGGCGTTTGCGGCAGACATCCAGGGGCAAGGACCCTGGCAGATAAGATATTATTTAATGAATATTATTGGCCTACTCTTAGGCGAGATTTGGAGAAGTATGTCAAGAAATGCGATAAGTGTCAAAGGTTTGCGGATATTCCTAGGCTTCCAGCAGCCTTACAAACAGGAGTGGTAGCGGCTTGGCCGTTCGATATGTGAGGGATTGATCTTATTGGGCCCTTTGCTAAGGCGCGAGGTGGATGCAAATACGTCATGGTGATTGTAGACTACTTCACCAAATGGATAGAGGCAAAAGACTTGGCAACCATCTCTAAAGATAACATTATTAAGTTTGTCCATGACTATGTATGGTGCCGCTTCGGTCTGCCGCGGATGATCATATCAGACCATGGGTCCCAGTTCTCAAAAATGTTTACGGCTGAATGTGAGAGATTCAACGTGAAGCCTTGGATGTCATTAGTAGCATGGCCAGAAGGAAACGGGCAAGCAGAGGCTGCCAATAAACAAGTTTTGAATGCTATGAATAGGATCTTGGATGGAAAAGCGAGGAAGTGGGTTGATGAGCTCAAAACCGCTTTGTGGTATGTGCGAACAACGATTAAGGTACCAACCAGAGAAACCTCATTCGCTTTAACCTATGGATCGGAGGCTATGGCTCAAGTTGAAATGGGACTCCTATCCCGTAGGGTCACTGTTATGATGAAAGGAGGAGGGGCGACTTGGATTTGAGCGATGAGTTAAGGATGGAAGCCAAGCTCAGAGTGGTAAATTATAAGCAGAAGATGAAGGCTCAACATGACGAGAAGGTGAATCCGCGCTCCTTCAGCTTGGGAGATTGGGTATTGAGGAAAGCCGAAGTGACTGGAAGCAAGGCAGGATACAGCAAACTCAATCCAAATTGGGAAGGACCTTTCCAGATCTCTAGCATCATCAGAGAAGGGACCTACATGTTGAAAAAACCAGATGGAACGGAGCTAAGGAATCCATGAAACGTGAATCATTTAAATCTTTATTATAAGTAGGGAAATGTAAGGAGAAACGTTGTTTATGTATGTTTCCACAGTTTAATGAATAGTGTTTGATTTTGTCTATTTCGCATCTCTCAAATAAATTTGAATCTAAAAACTAAGTATAGGAAAAAGAACATGAAGAAATTTGAAAAATTCCAAGGGAACTTCATGGCGAGTTGCCATTCAAACCGCAACACGTTGGAAAACAAAACCCTTGCTTCAAGTCACCAGGTACCTCACTCAAAATAAGACGCCTTAAAATAGCGGCTTACCCAAGCGATCTCAAGGAAAAAGGAATGAAAATGTCAATAAAGGTAAAATAAACGGATTGGAAAAACTTGAGGAAATCTCAAGTAAAATCTCCACGAGATATTATGTGGAACGGGATAACATGATGAACTTGGGTAGGTCCTAAGTCAACTTCATGGCGAGTTGCTTTTCAAATGGCAGCTCATAGGAAAACAAAACTCTGGCTTCAAGACACCAGGTAACCTGCCAATGATAAAGCTCCTTTATTAGCGAATTATCAAAAGGACATAAGCACATGACCTCTCTGAGGCAAGGCCGAAACATGGTTCATGACGAGTTGATATTCAAAAGGTAACTTGGGAAAAATAATAGAAACATGGTGTCAGATTAAGGAACCCGCAAATTGCCTTCATTAGCAGGACGCAGTTAACCAAAACAACGTGACGAGCTTTGGTAGGTCCTTAGCAAATGTCACGGTGAGATGCTATTCAAAACACAACTCGTACGAAAAGAATGAAAACAATGATATCAAGGTATCAAGTAATCAAGCTCATAATGGGATGCCTTCAATAGCATTTCATATGTTGAGCTATTTGCCTGGATAATCAACATGTTGAGCTCGGGTAGGTCCTAAGTAAAATACACGGCGAATTGCTATTCAAATGGCAAACTCGTGGAAAAAAAATTAAAAACCTGGTTTCAAGGCATCAGGTACTAAGGCGGAATGCCATAATATGGAAATGAAAATGGAAAAACATGGGAAAATCCCAAGTAACATCTCCATGCGAAAGCGGAAATGGAAATGAAAATGGACTTGGAAAATCCCAAGTAACATCTCCACACGAAATGAAAGGAAGCGGAGATGGAAAAGAAGAAAATTGGTTAATCTAAAGCCACATCTCCATGAAAACGAAGCGGTGGCGAGATGCCACCCATCGTAAGCAAAAAGGTGGCAAGATGTCACATTTTAAAATGGGAAAACTTGGCGAAATGTCACATTTTTAAAGGAGAAAACTAGGCGAAATGCCACATTTTCCAATGAAAAAATAGGCGAGATGCCACTTACTCAACTCGCATATTGATACAAAGGATTCAAGAAAAATGATTAAGTATGCTTACACATTTCCTAGAAATGTTGCCTAAAAACAAGCTATACTCTTTCGAAAGGGGAATATGGGGTATACATCCCCACAGAGGTTAAAGAAATTTGCTAACATTTTTAGCACCTGCTGAAATAAAATTTGCTAAAGGAATAAACAGCACAAATGGAAATATTATAAAGCAAAATGATAACATAAACAAACCTAAGTTAACTGAATTGAAAAACAGGAAAGAAAAATTGTTTGAAAGCAGCAAGCATGCCGCAAGTCGCAAAACGTGGCATCCCCAAATAAAAAAGAAAAGATTGTTTCAAACTTGGCATGCAAGCCCCAGAAAAATAAAGGAAATTGTTTATGAAGAAGAAGAAGCTCTCTCCTTTGCAATCTGAGCCTTCCTAGCCGCAATCAGCTCCTCCACTTCAAAAGAGATGTCAAGAAAAGAGTCATAGGCATTATCCATCTCAACTGGAGTCTCTTCCCAAAAAGGGTTCCCTATCTCGCGGTCAAACTGGGATAGCTCTTGCATCTCTCTCTCTCTCATCAAAGGGAAACTGTGGATGTCCAAGCTTAGCCAATTTGCCATACACGGGTTCAGATAACCACTTAACTACCCTTTCCTTGGGAACCCCATCACCTAGAGCATTTTGCCCAGTAACTAAGGCAAATCGCTAGAGAAGATCAAAAGTCTTAGCTTCAGCATCAATTCGGAACTGCTCTGAAGCCTTGTATTCCCGCACCCCGCTCTCCCTTGCGACTTCAGAAACTCGCTCCAACTCTTTGATGAGCGCTTGAAGACTTGCGTTTTCTTGGAGAAGGCTGGCATTGGATGCTTCCAGTGCTGACTTCGCATCTTCAGCTCCTTTTTGCGCGATTTCTGATTCAGTGACTTGGTTTTCGAGCTCGGCATTCTTCTTCTCAGTCTCTGCATTATCCAAAAGAAACTTCTCCCATTGCCTTTTCAGAACTTCAGCTCCCTTCTTCGCATTCGCCAACTTCTTGGAGAGTTCTGCGTTAGCGGCTTCAACAGAAATCAACTCCTGCTTGCGCTTATGCTTTTCATTCATTTCCCTCTCACAAGCTCTCTCCCATGTCACCTTACCACTTGAAGCTTTCCCTAGCTTCTCATCAAACTTTTCGAAAGCTTTCACAATCGTACCATTCATCTGAAAAAATAAGAAATAAAAGCATTATAAGTCAAACTTCATATGAAAAGACTATAAGCGAAAAGGAGAAGGGGAAAAGGAAGAAGCTTCTTTATGGCCATCTGGCCCAAATAACCTTTCAAGGAGGCAAGCTCCTCATTTTCCAAAGATGCGACATGGTCTAAGTCTCATAACCTATGCAAAGCTCGAGCTCCAAATGAGCTCTTAACGGGATCACGAGTTGTCTGGTCAAAGCTCTTTAATTTGGGCACATTTGCTATTTCAGCAATTAATCTCTTCATACCTTCTACATCATCTTGAAACACAAACCCAGGCTCTAACCAGCTGGGGATTTCAAAGTAGAATCAGCCTCATCAACCTTGCTCTTTCCTTTCCAATGACTCTGCTTAGTATAGTGGCGAGATGGGGTTGAGCTCAAGCCAGCTTCAAAGCGAGTTCGCATGGCCTCTCTTGAAAGAAAGTCGCCACTACCATGAGACTGCTCTTGAGCGGTTTCCTTTTCTGCCGACTCCGTCATGGCGGTATCAGAGCCACCCAGCCTTGCAGACCCTGAGAAGTCAGTGGTATCCATTTCAGCGGTTTCCTTCTCTGCGGTATCAATCTCTTCAACTTCCTCCTCAGCCTGCTCCTCGGCATCAGCTTCAACTGTCTCTTCCTTATATCCACTATCACCATCCTGCTCCTCCTCAGAGACTTCAGTGGACTCGGAGATTGAATTCTTCTTCTTAGCCCTTACTTTCCTTTACGGCCTCCCAGCGGCCGCGGAATCAGCTTTTTCCAAGGAAATGGCCTCACTGTCCTTCCCATACTTAGAAACTGGAAGAGGTATGTTTGCGAATTCAGGGAGACCTCTCAGAGCGGTTTGGCGAGCTTTAGCAGCAGACCTCTCATCCCTCAACTATGCTAAATGAATAGCCTTCTGTGAAGCGAGGTCCATGTTGTCAAAGTCTACGAATTCAAATAAGAACCATGTCAGCAAAGAGTTTTTTATGAAGTTAAGTAAAAAGTGGAAAAAATGAAAAAACTATGAAATTAAGTGATCACCAGCAAGCATATGAATGGAGGCACAAACATTCACGTCGCCTTGGTAAGGGACACATTTGGATGCAAACACACCATTATCGTGAACCACCCAGCCATCAAAAGAGACAGGATAACCAAAGGGAATGATAGAGGCCACTCCGCCAACTATGCTAGGCGAGATCCCAACTCGCCTCAAGATATCCTCATCTCGCAGGATTAACCTCCTAGAAAACAGCCTTGCTACCTAACCTAGATAAGGTTCTAGCGAAATCAGCCTTAGCCTGTTGCTCATCAGGACTTAAAGGCGATTTCGTCCCATGCTGAGTGATTAAAGGAGACAAAGCAACAGGATGGCGCCACCTGCGACTTGAGGTTATGGCAATGGGGTTGTCATATAAATGGTGAATTTTATTGGGCCTTGTGGTCAAAAGCTTATTCTTTATGCTGGTCCTAAAGGTGACTCTATGATCGTCAGCGGAATGGACTTTCATCACATCAAAATATTCCCTAAGGAGATGCATGGTATGCTCATGGCGGTGTTCTCTACAAACCGCAATGAAACAGGAAAGAATCCTAATGGCGTTGGGACGGAGATCCTAGTGAAACATATTTGCTAAGTGGATGAAGGCTAATAAACGAGATCACTGAACTTTGGATTCTTTCGAGAAAACTTCTCAAAGAAGCTTGATCTAGAGATCTTCTTTGAGTGTACCTTCTTTTTTGTATGGCTGCAGCTACAGCCTGACTTATCTTTGCACTTGATTTGAAGGTACTTATCATCACATGCTGAACCAAGATGCTTGCCAGTCTTCTCAAACTCGACAAGGAATTTCTTCTGGTTGCACAGCTTTTCTACAGCGTTGAGTATCAATTGGTAAAGACTCTGCCGAAATGTTGATCTCGTTATTTTCAAACTATACGAAACTATACGAAAAAGATAAAGGGAAGTGGAGCGAGATCATTGACTCTGGCGAACTGATGATCTCACCTCCTTTCATAAGATTTCCCTCTTGCAAAAGGCAAAAGTAAGACGAAATCATCAACTTCGGTGAGATGGTGACCTCGTCAATATCCATATGAAACATTCATAACAGTTCTCGACAAAGGACAAACCATATCTGACACACAAAGATATTAAGACAAAAGATAAATATCTCCTTTTGGCGTCCCATGATCCAACATGCAGAATTAGTGCAGTTGGATAGAGTATGTTGGGGCCAACCAGAGAAGGACACGTGTCATGTGGTCCAAGATGACATCGATGACGTCACAACACTTTATGAGACTATATATACAACATGCATCTTGCGGGTCAAGTAAGCCATTTTTTCTACTTTCAATCTCTTTCAATTAAGTTGAGCTTTTTCATGCACCAGATACTTACTCTCACAACTGAGGGACTATAGCCTGAGAAGCCCTCAGCTTAGCTCACGGTGTTCATTGTGCAGGTCTGAGATGGACGATCTAGCCAAATAATCCTCCATGGAGTCAAAACATTTTGGTGTGGTCAACCGAGCTCCTGGTAGCATCATTTTTGTTCTGTTGAGGAGGGTCTAAAGGCATTCCCTCTTCAAAGCAATAAGAAAAAAAAAACAGAGAAGTAACGTTTGAAGACCAAAGAACAACTAAGAACATGACAATCACAATCTTCACCTCGTAACGTATAAAATGATTTACATTACATATTTCATCTTCGAAGGAATCCAAAATGACAATTCAAGTTGAAAAGATTTGCAGTACACAAAATGAAAGTTTACAGACAGACAGTAGTAGTAGCAAAGATATGATATGAGTATACAAAAACGAAAAACTATATATAGGAGGAAAAACAAACACTCAACATATGATGAAGAAGCAACAATAATCTCCTCACAAATTATACAACGCCCGCCCTCAAACACGCACTAGTTATGCTCATACTCCACTTGAACCGGCCTAAAACAGAGGAAGGGCTACAGGGATCCTTTTGTACAATTACTTGGGGGCCGACCAATAAGCCTGCACTGGTCTGGAAGTAAAGAAGATATCACTTGCCCCGAAACTTGAAACAGTTCACCATCAATTCCACACCCATTGTGTGTGCGTTTTCCAGGCTTGATCTTCACTGATTTCACCTGCGTTTCATTCATATATTGGGTTTATTAGTGTTTCAACAACTGATTAACCTTCTGACTAGACTCAAATCATCCCTTCTTCCAGTTACTTGGGGTCAAACTACAGGGATCACATTTCTTTTTTATCCAAAATAAGGTTACCAGTTAACTTTATAACAAAAATATGGCATATTATCTGCCAATTAACAAAGTATGACCAGGCTTATATATACACACACTCCCTCTGTCACGTTTGAAACTACACACTTTGGGTTGGACACGGGGATTTAGGATAAGTGTTAGTGGAGTGTGTGAATATGAAAAGTAAGGTAGGTGAGAGAAAGTGGGGTAGAGAATAGTGAGTGGAAAGTTGTTGCGAGTGTGAAAGTGAATCTCATTGATAAGTATTATAAACTTTCCCAAAATGCAAGTGTGGTTTCAGATGGGACAACCTTTTGGGTAAAAAGTGTAGTTTCAAATGGGACGGAGGGAGTATATATATGTGCCATAATTAAAATTTGAAGGAACTAAATACTCTTCATGCCACTACCTTCACATATTCAACGAACGGCAAAGAAAGGTGACGACCCATTTGCAAAAGAATGAGGAACCTCAATAGCCTCAGTCGTCCACTACCATGAACCAACAACAAATCCAATGTGTTGTCATCATGCTCAGCTTTTGGCGCCACCACTTGTGAACTCACTTGAACACTTTTACAAGAGTGATTGCATACTAGAACACCAAGAAATTGGCCTTTGGTGACTACCCAATTTTCTTCCGATCTTGGCACAACTTCCTTCCTTTCTCCGGCTTCACTTCCATCTGGAGGACCTGGCAACTCAATAGGATTTTCCAAATCCCAGTGAGACTCGGTATCCCACTTTGGTTCAGCATCCCAGATGGGACCTGGATCTGACATTGTTGATGAGATATCCTCTTTGTCGTTTATTGTTGAATTCCCCCAAGAAGATCTAACTGGATCTTGGGATGTCGTCAGTCCGGCCCACCCTTTATCAGTCCTTGACTTGGACCTAGTCCTTGGCCAGTTTGGAGTCGATGAAAGTGGTAGCTGAGGATGGATGACTTCCGGTTCTGCAGTCACATTGCTTCTCCCTGATGAAAGTCGTTTTGATTTTGGGTCTATGGCACGGACATATTCTGATGGCTCAGTGCTACTACAGGTGGTGTCCAAGTCCACACCAGACATCCGGCTTGGGGTCATTATAGAGTCGATACTTGACAAGCTAGAGGCTCTAGGAATGCCATCTTTGTTTGATCTCCTCATTATGTCTGTGTACAGATCGGACATGTCAACTACATCGTGGTCACCCAGGACTTTTCCATCTTGATCTGTCTTTTCTTTGGACACCGGTAAATATTCCAGTTCATAGCTATACTTCGGTAAACACAAGAATTTGAGGAAACCAGCCACAAAATAACGCAGTGGACCAAAGCGCTTCTGATATTTTTCAGAAAGTTCCAGCACTGCAATAAATAAAGAGAACAGAAACAAATCAACACCCAATATCAAATGCTTACATCAAAGTTCCAACTATCAATATGAAATCTATCACAGCCACTAGTGTACAAATGAGAAAGTAAGGATAACACTAGAAATTGAACTTCAAGGGATCATATTGGTGAAAGAGGGGTCCACAGATTTTAATACGGCTCAAAATTTCCAACTGGAACTGTCTTGGAGACTAGGTTGTTGTGCCTCAAGCCCCACTGTTGTAAGGTTAACACACAAAATCCAACTAAATAAACTTCACACGTGAATCTCTCATCCATCCGCAACAAACTTCTCCAATGATCCGAGCTAACATACCATATAAGTGACATTATTTGGTGTTAGGAAATATATACGCTTATATTCTTTAATTTTATGTACACTTTTTTTAGAAGAAGATCAATTTACAAAAGGATAGACAAGGGGTTCATCAAAAAGAAAAATATTTTCCTTGGTCATTATACATGTATAGCACGAGATTATGTGGTCAAAAAGGAGAAAAGCATGATCGCATTCTCAAGTAAGCCAACTACAAACATAACCACTAAACATCGTCTAACAAGATCTTTTAAAACTAAGTTTCCAGATGAGCATTTGTGCTTCACCTAGCATTAAAAGAGAGTGGGATATGGACGAAGTGCAGTGTAATCATTAAATACAACAGACACAATCATACATATGACAAAATTAGAGCTCATAGATCAATATTTCAATAATTAGGAGAGAAATTTGCCAAATTTTTCATCAACCAAGCATCAAAACAAACAGCAACCACCTTTACATTAAACAAAAGATAAAAAGCACAGGAATCTCAGTGAACTAAATTGAAAAACTGAAAACTCAAAATCAGTGTCAGAATTACCATCACTAACAAATCCAAAGTACGAGACAGTCATCCCGAAGTGAATGACACCTGTTTGAATCCATTCAACAGCAAAAACGTCTGTAGCAGTAAGACCTCCCTGAGAAAAGGAAAAACAAAGGGAAGACAATGAATACTAGGACTACAAATTTAGTGCACATCAAAAGCATCCAAGCATGTGCAAACTGCAGGTAATGACCCTGGCTTTTCCTGCTTTTTCTAGTCTTTCTATAATTAAGCAAATATATATGTGTGTATATATGTATCATAAGTAAAACATGAAGTAAATATGTCTCCCAGTCCATAAAGGATCAAAGCAAAATAAACACAAGTGCGAAATGATTTATAATATTCTTAAGCTCAATGCAAAGCTTACTTGTGAGATTGATAAATCAAGTTTTTTTGTACAAGGAGACTCATTTTAGGTTTATTTTATCATCAGCTGCTTGTCAGTTTAATGAAATTCTTTGAACATTTTTACAATTAGGGGTATCCTAACTCCTATTTCGCAGGGACTGCGGCTCCCTCCCTCACTACCTCATTAATTTTGTACACATCAAAAACATCTAAGCAAGTTCAAATTGCACACAATAACCATGGCTTTTCCTTCTTTTCTGCTTTTTTCAAGATTGAGCAAATAACTTTAGTACCTAGGTGACCCCAATGAAAAGTAAAAACACAAGGGCAGGACAGCCAACAGGATTCATAGTTAGTGATTTGCTTGAGTACAAGGCAAACTTGACATAAGACCTTGACAAGTCAAGTTATTTAAAAAAGAAGATTCATAGTTCTCAAAGGCATGAGGGGATGAAAATATGACTGCCTGGGAGGTTTTGTCGCCTTCCATACCAGACGAAGGCATATTTAAGAAACAATATACGCTTTGAGCCCTTGCAAAAAAAATCCATATCCCACATGTCTCCTAGGGATGAAAGAACAACATAGGGCTGTTTTTCAGATTAAACTTTTGAAGGAACCGCTTCGTGATCCCCTTAGCTGATTTCTATGATAGACTCTAGTTTTTCATCATATCTTTTCGCTTTTCTTTCATTTTTCGGATAGATAGATGAGGCTTTTTGCTTTGCAGAGGTTTTCTAAGGCTCCAATACCCCTTCATCGTATTTTGGAGAGACCTTTCTGGGTGGTTTTATATTTATTTCAACTATTGGAGATTGCAACCTGTTTTTATTTATCATTCTGGTAGCTACTTGTATAGGGGAAGTATGAGTTCTGATCATAAACAAATTAATCAGTCCTTCTGCAACTAGGCATCCACCCTGCTCAAGCTTTAACTTAGCTAGATATTGAATAGCCTGTGAATCCATGAACCATGCCAATATCGGTGGCACTATAATGATGGATATGTCCACTTTGTTTAGAATTTATTACTACATTAATAGAGATATGATATACGTAGAAGCTAATGATAGGGAAGCATGAGATTTAAATGTAGACAAATAATATGTTACTCCCTCTGTCCCAAAATGAATGTCCAAATTTCTCAAATTTGCTCTTGATCAAGAGCAAATTTGAATTTTTTTTGGACATTTATTTTGGGACAGAGGTAGTAAAACTTAGAAAAGTGGAACCCACCCTGTTTAAGCTTTCATCGACCTAGATTCTGGATATTTAAATGTAGACAAATAATATGTTACTCCCTCCGTCCCAAAATGAATGTCCAAAAATTTCTCAAATTTGCTCTTGATCAAGAGTAAATTTGAAATTTTTTTGGACATTTATTTTGGGACAGAGGGAGTAGAACTTAGAAAAGTGGAACCCACCCTGTTTAAGCTTTCATCGACCTAGATTCTGGATAAACCATGTATCTCTGAACTATGCCAATTCTGATCAATAGTATAGTGATGATTATTTCACTTTGCTCATGTTTTTATACAGGCGTTAATGGAAATTTAATCTAGGTGAGCCAATTAAGATAACTGTATCCAGCTGCCAACACCTTAACTTGATTATGGTGCTCAGATCCTCTTGGGGAGACTGATATCAGAATTTTATTGTCCTGTCACCATATATATATATCTGGTGTCCCAACATGATGTCATGTCACCATATATATATATATATCTGGTGTCCCAACATGATGCGCCATTATTTGTTCCCCGAGGTCGCTGAAGCTCATTTTCAAAATTAAAAAAAAAAAAAAAAAAAAATCTCGCCAAGAAATTGATACCCATATCTAGTTTAGCTTGGGTGAGGTGCAATGTTACTCCTCTACCATGGGTAGCTTTGTCTATCAGCATACGAGCCATCTTTACCTAAGGCAATCAAAAGTTCCAGTCTGAAGTTGGGTATAATTCTTTGATAAGTGAAATGCATTGGAAAGAAGGACCTAGGGAGGTAAAAGTTTTGCACAGCAACGGTATACAAAACGAAAGAGCCAAAGGGGGAGAACAGAAACTGCCCCTCATCAGTATAAAGAGCTTTGCACTATAGCATATGTATAAACTTCCTAACTGAAAATCCTTAAGAAGATTCACAGAAGCAATGGGGCTCTCAAGCCTCCTTAATCGGAAGTAGGTACCTACATTCTGACATGAGCTGCTGAGCTTTGTCACTGGCTACTTTTAGGTTAAGACTAACTTGTCAACCATTGAAAAGGGGAAAAGTAACAAGGAAAATCGAGATCTACCTTTGATCTCTATTCATCACAATATCCAGCATCTACTATTTGATGGGAAGTCAATAAAATAAGCATACCTTCACAATAGCCATGGCCGCAGAAACAGGATCTCTAACTCCTAGGACTGTCCAAACTAAGGAATTGTCAGAACCAGCAGGTATAATACCAATTGGAATTGAAATTGCTTCTTTTTGGTTCTCTCTACGAAGTAGACCATTTAACACCTGCACAATGAATAGACCAGTCACTGTGCTACCACTGAAAAGGGATTAATATTATATTGATGATAATAATAATAAATAGAAATATTGACACATCTAACATGATCAACAGTATAATAACATTTTTTCTGGAAAAAAAAAATTATTAGATAAGAGAGAGATGAAAGCAGGAGGACAATCAAAACAATGAAAGAAACAAAAAGTAACAAAAGGAGCTAATACAACTTCAACAAGACAAAACCAGGCACAAAGCTAGGGGAAAACTGATGGCCAATCCCTACTCAAATCTGCCACAGGTGGTTCCAATGTGTCCCTGCTGTGGAATTTCCTTGTTTATCCTTTATTACCGAGTAAAATACCATTTACTTAATAACCCCCCAGAAGGTTATTATTTCTACTAACTGCTCAAAAACAATTCAGTTATATACTACCCCCCCATCCCACTTAAAGAGGTGGATATTCCTTTTTGGGTCATCCCACATAAAGAGTAACTTTCTTCTTTGGACCTCCTTTTTTCAACCAATTGATAATACTAACCTTCTTTTCCCATCTAATTTGAATTCAAATTTTCTGAGGTGAAATTTCAAAAATTACTCAACTGTCAACCAGTTTTCTTAATTTGTGTGTATGAAATCCCTACACATGTCCAATAGGGACACATCATCAGCCAAGTTTTACTACGAAAATATAGCCACTAGTGACAGTAACTAACCTCGTTGACAATTCCATCACCTCCAACACATATAATTCCTGCCAAAAGTACAAATTATAGACGTCAATATCAATCACAAAAAGGATAGTTAAAAGAATTTAAGCTGAGTAAAGAAAAGATAAAAGCGAAATACCATCAGGGCATGTACCGAAGTCAACACTAGATGCAAGATTTCTAGCATGACCAGCAGATGTCGTCTTGACTACCTCCAGCCTAAACCCAGCAAGCTGTCATAGGAAGAAAAACTGAAAATTAACCATGTACCAAAAACATATCCGTCAAATGTCATAATAGTTAGTATCATGATCTAGTGTGATAAAAGAAACTATCCAGAAATAGTGAAAATGGTAAGTAAAAGTGATGGGGGTATCCAGTGAGTATAGGGAGTCAATCAAAGCAGCTATATGTAGCAGAAGGAATTGGATGGTTTACAGATTCAGCCATGGAACCAAAGCCCCAAACTTTCTAAAGGTTTTCGCATTTCGAGTGCTGTGAGGTGAAACAACTATCGAGTTGGTACGAATTCCTTCAGGCTAATGATGTTGAAAAGCCATAGATAAGATGAAGTAATAAACTAATAATCACATACTCCATCGATCGCACTCTACGACTCCCTAATAGTCATCAAACTTTATGCAAACAAGTTAAACATAAAGAGCAAATTTGAGAATCTTTTGGCCATTCTTTTTGGGATAGAGGTAGTACATTCTTTTTGGGATAGAGGTAGTACCATTTGGTGCCACTTATAATTTCTCAACTTGTAATGCGCAACAAAAAAAGTACGAATAGATGTGGATTTATTTTCCTGATTTTCCTTTTCTCGATTTTTGTTCTTTCTATTGATGGACTTCTTGCCCATCTTGCTTAATTCCTTTCCTTGTCAAATAAAAAAAATAAAAACAATTCTGATCAAAAGAATAAAAAAGTATCTCGGTAGAAAACATAATAGTTACTACTTGCTAATGTAGAAGAATATATAAAAATGTTAAGACAAGATGCACATATGCGGGTATATGAGCAGAAAATTAAACCTCCTACCCCCCCCCAAGCATTTTTGCTCATTTTACTAATTGTATGTATGATGAAACTCATTTTTTACTTCTTCATTTCCGTTCACATCGAACACCACTGTCTTCATGGCGGTGAACAAAGCAATCAAGACTTAAGCCCCCTACCCCACCCCCATCTCTCTTCACTCTCAGTTTGACTAACTATAAATGGGATCCCAGCTTAATCAACAATATATTTTACACTAATGATTTTTGACAATCTCGAAGACCTTATAAAAAGATTCCCCCAACTGATATTTTCTGTCATTGTTCCTCTGAGTCCCATGACCATATGTTTCCTCATTGTGGATCTGCGAGGTTCATTTGAATAGTTATTATTAAGGTGGCAGGAGAGACATGGATAAGCCCAATTTTCGCTTCCCTTCTTTCAAAACCGAGTAGATTTTTGGTACGGACATTGATGCCAGTAGGTTGTGGCAATGCAGGGTGTTTGCAGTTAGAAGATTCCATAAGTTTAGGGATGAAGAATTATCTTGGTCTATTCTAAGAGATGGGCTATTTTTGTATTTGAATTCTATTTTAATTGTTAATATTTTTTCTTTCTTTTCCAAAATTTCTTCCCATCTATTTCTTCTTTCAAATTTCTTCTTAGCTTTCATAAATTATTATTATTATTATTATTTTAATTGTCCGTCTGTCATTTCATTCCTTTTTGTATTTGACTCGCCTTTTTTCTTTGGCAATTCATGTTAGTCGACCCCATGTCATTTTGGACTAAGGCTTTGTTGTTGATGTTGTAGTTGTAATATAAAGGATAGGCATTTAATGTTCATGGCATCTTAAAGGGCTTCGGCTACAGGTGCTTTTTGAGGTGCTTCAATCTCAGTGTTGCGAAGATATTCGCACGGTTTGAATCAGAAAGGAATGAAATGACAGACGGACAAGAAGTCCATCAGCGAAAGAGAAACGAAAATTTACAAAATAAAGAAACTACAAGCCAACTCTTAAGACAATACAACATTCAAATCCCTCCTTAGAGAGAAAGGAAGAAACCCCAGGAAGGAATGTATCGATGAACGAACAAGAAGTTCATCAACCAAAGAGAAGAGAGAAAAAAAGCCTACTCTAAGACAGAACAATAATATGTTCCTAGAACCAAATAAGAATCATAATAATAACAGCACAATAATAAGACAATAAAGAAATAAACAATTTATATTCTCTAAAATTTATCCCTGGAGAGAGGTTGAGGCTACAAGGGCTACTAATATAGTATGGAATGTTTTCACTTGATAATAACTGGAGAGAGGTTGAGGCTACAAGGGCTACTAATATAGTAGGGAATGTTTTCACTTGATAATAACATGTAACTGTAATACATAATATACAATGTAGTGAACCAAAGAGGGTTTGCACAATCATTGGGAATGTTTTCTTTTGATACTAAAATGTAACTTTAATACATATTACACGATGTAGTGAATCACGGAGGGCTTGCAGAACCCTTTTAAATATGCCAAGTGTCTGTGTAGGCATCCAAAATGAGAATAGTAGAGTTTAAAAAGATGCATCAACATACCTTAAATATTGGTTCAACCAAGTCATGGAAAACTTTACTTGAACGACCACGTCCAGACCTGGGATTCAATATCACAAGCATTCGAGGTGGGGTTTTACATCTGATTTGTGATTCAGCAAAATCACTAAGGAAAAAATCTGAACCCTGCTTCTTTGAAGAGACCAAAGGATGGGGCAAACAATTCACAAAACATTGCTGGTCAGCAAATCCAGAAACCCATTGAACTGCTTCTTCTGGGGTAGAAGCCAAGAAGCGAAAATCTTTTCTACTTCTGCCAGATTTCAGAAAGCGGGAGCGTTTCTTTACTGTGAATGAATGTATTGTAAAATGCCTAAGACCGTAGCTGTACGACACCTGCCGAAGACACAAATACAAAAATTGACTGCCTAGCACATATGATCATCATGTGTAAAGCATAACCAATCCAAAAGAACTTACCGATATTACATCCTCGAGGCGTAACACATTAGAACTCCAAACCAAGGCCTTGCTTGTCAGTTTAGCATCAACAGCATCCTGGTGTGTGGTATCTGTTGAAGCTTCTACATCTGTATTCTTACTCGGCTTCTTCTTATCCAAAACTAGCTTTCCAGAAAAGATTTCATATCCCAACAAGTCAGATTGCTCATCTCCGATATCAATCCGGTGTTCCTCCTGTTTTCCCTTCTTAGGATCATCATGGTTGACATTAATATCACCACGCCTTGAACTCTTTCCTTTACTGCGTTTCTCTGGAAATACAATTGGGGATGAGTGCTGTCCTGTAGCTATTTGAGAACAAAACCCAAGGCGACGAAGTGACTGCGGTGATGTCAATTTCAAAGAATTATTCTTCGAAAGATTCCCACTATTCTGCATGTCGAAATTCACAACAGGGAAAAGAGACGACAAACGAACAATGATATTTGGCAAAAATAATTTGGAATGGGTTGCAAGTCAGATAATCCACCAAAATCCACCACAGTACCCAGCATACTTAACCAATCTGCATATTAGATGTTAATAGCAATTAGCAGAGATAATAATCAATCATGCAACATGATGACACAAGAATCATTCAAGAAATTGATTAAAATTATCCGCCAACTTATAAGACAACAAACCTTGTAAGAGTTCTATAGATATCCTGAAGTTACCAAAGCAATATTACATGCATGTTAAATTTACCACAATATAACAACTATTATACAGTTTATCAAAGTACTATATAAATAATATTTCCAACAGCTATGTCGTACTCAGAGCAATAGAATAGAACTCAAAAGCAAACTAATACTAGTTCCCGCAACGCAAAGGCTAAGCGCAAGACAAATAGAGATACTAATATAATACGATTGGCATAAGAGAACAATCCAATAAGAGGGATAAGTACAAGAGATAGAAGAAAAATAATCATAAAGAAGATAACTGATCAAAATCCTAGAAACAATCACACAAGCCACACCAATCCCTGCAAAGAATCGAAATGGGCACTCCTTTATAACCACCATGAGGCCAATAAAAACAACTCATCCCACATATGAGATGAGACTGGCCCAAGTTTCTAATCCTTGAATTCCAGTAAATCCTCTCAAAAATGCAACATAAAATGGCAAACATTCTGCACTACATTAGCTGACAATCACCCTTACCTTACCAGAGCCTCTCATGAACTGATCTACACCTGAAGAAAATAAGGTATAGGGAGAAAGACAAGCTTTTCCTGCCAGCCCAACAAGCTATTCCGAAGGAAATGCACAGTATCAAAATGAAGAAAAATTATCTGAAGGTTCTGAGGAATGATAACACATCACACACCAGCCTGGTGAGAACTTCTACCAGGGCCTTCATGCTAGCCTAATAGTACAGGTCTTGAATTTATTATGAGCCAAGAAAACACAAGTGCTTTTACTCAACAAAACAAACATGAGCTACATAATTGCAGCAACCCAATCCCTCTTCAAATCCAAAATAGACAAAGCCCTAAAAGCACCATTAGTGGAATCCCAAAGAAAAGCAATAGAAACCACTCGCTCCCATAGGATATGTTGATTTCTAAAAATCATGTTTTTCCTCTCCATTTACCGGCACCAAGAAAATAGTTGAAATACCACAATCCCATAAATGAACACATCCTTCCTTCTCCCAAAACCTCGGAAACTGATTTGCATAAAAGAGTTTAACGAACCAAAACACACACAATTTTCCTAGTCACCTCAAATTGATTCGTAAGATATCGCACAATAGTACAATACAAAAATAAATGATCATCTGTCTATCAGAAAGCTTGCGATTCACACACCAATTTGACCAAATGCACTTAAGAGGCCAATAAATAGTATCTTAAGCTTGTCACTAGTGTTAAGTTTGTCAAGCACAACAGTCCACATAAAAGGATTTGATCTTCTTGAAAGGAGTTTCAACAACAACAACAACAAAGCCTTAGTCCCAAAATAATTTGGGGTCAGCTAACATGAATCCTCATATGTCATCGTGTAAAAAGGTTGTTGAAAAAAAATTAAAAAAAATCAACCCCTTACATGGGTTTTTGCCCTCCACTCCGACCTCTTTAACACCATACTTTCATCCACTCCAAGTAAACTCATATCATTTTCAATCACTCTAATCCAAGTTTGTTTGGATCTTCTCCTACCCCTCGCCATTTTATCATTTCTCCATTGTTCCGGCCTCCTAACCGGTGCATCACTCGGTCTCCTTCTCACATGTCCAAACCACCTTAGACGATTTTCCCTCATTTTATCCTCAATGGGCGCAACTCCTGCTTTACCTCTGATCACCTCATTCCCCAATCGATCCTTTCTTGTATGACCGCACATCCGTCGAAGCATACGCATCTCCGCCACATTCATCTTATGCCCGTCACACTGTTTCACGGCCCAACACTTGAAAGGAGATTATGACTTTCAAATAAAAGAAACAAACGGAAATGGAGAAGGATTAGGACTAAGAACCAAGAACTTCAAACATATTGACAAGAATAAATCCCTAACCATCCAGATCCCAAATTCTTATATCTTGGTTGTGAGACAACCGAACTTGAGATAAGGAATCGATGAGAGCTCTCACCTCGATAGTTTCGCAATCATTAGGATTACGACAGAAATGAAAGTCCCACCAAACTTAATCCCCATCCCTCGAAACCACAAAAGCAAGAATAGGAGCCAATCGAAATATATCTATCTACCCCTACCCCATCCTGCGGGTTTCCATTATCCTTAAGAGTTAGCAGGAAATCTGGATTGACTTAGTATACCATGCTCAAAGGTTTTCATAATGTCCCTTGTAAAAAATGGACATACATTTAGATACGAAGTGAGTAAGAAATAATCACCCACCATGAATCATTGGTACAATAGCTACATAAATTGCAAGTGGAAGCTCATACGTACCAAGAGATAATAATCTTCTATCAAGTTCATATATCCACTATGAACCCGCAGCATCGCCACAACAGAGAATCATAGAAATAACGCACCATAAATGAACTTTAATACAGTAATACTAAACATATAATCAACACTCAAAGCTATTAAAGCAACCAATCCATAAGGGAAAAGGGATTGATATGATACTAGGATGGTGATTGACTCAGCAGGCAACTCAGTCAAATCACCGAGTTGACACGAAAAACGTGAGAGATGAACAAGGAACAATGATACCTGTTGAAAACTAACTCCGATTCAATAGTTGCGTTGACAGTTCATCTCTGGCTGTTCAAATCGTTTCTTGATGTTGTAAATTTCCGTACTCTTTCTTTATTTCCCCTCTCCGTGGCGTCAAACCCTGAAACAAGGTAGATCTGAGAGCATCTGAGCAAATTTATTCTTTGATTAGATTCTCCGGCGACCTTGATCTTTCTCCGGCGACCACAAGAACAACTCTTTATCTCTCCTCTGGTTGTTTCTCTGTCTTCTCCCTCGGTTCGTTTTTTTATTTCTTTTGTTCAATTAAATCATCGGTAAGTGGTTTCATTTTTATTTTATTTTTGTTTTTTCATTTCCTGTTTATTTTTGGAGGCCAAAAGCTTATGCCTTTATCAATCAGTCACTCTTTATCATTTGCAATTGATTGTTACTATTCACACCCGAAAATAATTTGTTCACTCCGTCCCGAATAAATGTAAAAAATAAAATCAAATTTGGTCGAAAATGAAAGTATCAAAATGTTGTACCGTAAAATGTAAAATATTGTAAATGAAACTAGTACTCTCTATCCTTGTCAATGACACGATGACAGTACGAAATAAATAAAGTATGGTTGAAATCAGGATCCTAAAAATACAGTAAACTTAAAAAATTAAAAAAAACATAGTAAAAGAATTGATTTAGAATTGAATACAAATGGGAAGCGGTCTATACCTCAATTGTTTCAAAGAAAATCAATGTTAAATTATTAAGAAAATAAATTTTAAAAAAAAATGAAAAGTCAGTCTTTTGGTTCGAGCTCTCGACTGTAACGGACATGAAAATTTCATCTTCAAACGTATTTGCTTCAACCGTATTAGCTTCAACCGCATAGACTTCAACCGTATTGGCAAACTCCTCATGTGTATGTACACAAAAAAGATATGAAACACATTTATATAACTAAGCTTAATGTATTGAATTAAATCATATAAGAAAGCATATCACGGCATTAACATAATCTGGATTTTCCCAAATATCATCGTACGCATTAGCTTCAACCGTATCATCAACTACATCTTCAACAGCTTCTTCAACTGCATCTCTGGTCACCTATTTTAAACATGGATTGTATACAAAATTTTAAAATAAAAATTATTTAGGCATTATAACAGAGTCAAGCATGTATTACAATTTACCATGGAACATGATATATACACAGATATTAACTGTTGCATAGTAATAATTTATATTTATAGATTACAAAATGATAAAATATGTGACTATCAGAAATTATATTTTAGGAATCATACCTAATATATAAGGCTTAAAGAAGAATTTCAGGATAAACAATATTTGTAGTGTCTGTGTCATCTTTTGAGGGCAAGAGGATCACTATCCTACTGAATGTAGTACATTAAGATAAATCAACGTATAATTGACCATGAGTGAAAACAGGCATCCGAAGATCAATGCCAACAATCTAACAAATTGACCTTGTGACTTATTTATAGTAATTGCAAAGCACAACCTAATCGAAAATTGGCGCCTTGTAATGGAAATAGTAAGTTCGGTCGAAAAAGGAGTAAGGGAAATTCTTGGTATAAATACCAAATCGCCTGCTTTATCTCCGGTCAAAATTTCAGCCTCAATAATCCGTTGCCCAGATCGAACCACCCTTAATCTTGTTCCATTGCAAAGACCGTCTCTTGGTGCAAGATTCCTCAACAAAATAATTGGACAATCAACTTTCAACTGCAAGTGTGAAAGAGGAAGACCAGGAGGATTCAATGAGTTCAAATATTCTATTGGGTATCGATTAGCCATGATCGGATCACTCATATCATCATCCACATTTTTGTCTGCTGATAGATAAGTAACAAAATCACCGGGAAATATCTGTAATGCATCAAGATTTATAACATTGACATCATCATTTCGTGGGAATAGAATTGTACGATCAGTTAAGAACTGCGCAGAAGAAGTCTCTAGTCTGTCCAAATCTGAATAAACTTCTTTGATTAGTTGAATAACGATATTGCACTTTCGAATTGTTGGAGGTAGTTCGATGATTTCATTTGGATTGGTCCCACCTGTCATTGTATTATTTAATAGTTAATTATAAACACTTATTAACAAAAAATTTAAATTAAATGTAAAAGTTTACCTCATTCAAATAGGTTGCAAATTCAACATTCGCTGAATCATTCCGATCTAGCCGCATGTTCTCTGATAGAGTTAAGACGTGTATCTTTTTCCATATTGCAGATCTTTGAAGAGTTGATCCCATAATATGCTCACGATAGCCTTTAGGTATTACAAGCAAAGTTTGACGAAAATCTCCTCCAAATACTACAGCAATTCCACCAAAAGGTCTATCATCATCACGAACATCTTGAAGGCTACGGTCAACGGCCTCAACGCAATTGAAATTGCCCGGATCCGAGAGGCAGCGCGATCGCGCCCCGGCATCTGGCATTTTCGCTTCGTTGGAGGAGGTGTCTCGCTGTGTTTTTTGCTTGTAGATTCGCCACGCCGTTTTGATTAAGCCCAAAACATTGAAAAAAAGCATCAGTTTAAAAATAAACTGTTTTTTGTGTGATGAGATTTTGAGTTCGGAGGTCAGGTTACTCCTCGGGAAAAGAATATTAGAATATTAGAGCTCACCCGAGTAGCCTCGTAAAAACGAGTCTTTCGATACCCCTTCTTTTTTTAAATGTTGTGTGTGTGCTTTTAAAAATGCATGCTATGTCGGATGTCTACATTGTACACTGCTTATTGAAATGTATTGAAATAGTAATGGAAGGAAGCCTTATCAATGTTGGTTCGTATCTGTCTTCCGTTGGGGAATAGTGTTTGAGGATGGAATAGTGTTCCGGGACGGACCGGGATTACTTCGGGATGTGCCGATTGTCTGCGGACAGAGCTTCGGCGTGCCTCGAGATTGTCGGGTGTGTACTCGGGCAGAGGTTCGGCGTGCGTTGGGATCACAGGGATCGTCGGTTGGATTCGAGCAGAGGTTCGGCGTGCGTCGGGATCGTCGGTTGCATTCGGGCAGAGTTCCGGCGTGCGTCCGAGTTGCCGGTTTGACTTGAAAAGAGCCGAGACGCCTCGAAAAAGACCAGGCAAGGCCTCGAAGTACCACGAGGGGCCTCAGAGTACCTCGAGAGTGCCTCGGGGCAGCGCGGGAGCATCTCGGGAGCGCTCGAAAAGGCTTCGAAGCACCACAAGGAAGCTCGAAAGGATCCGAAAGGGGGCGGGAGTGCCTCGGAAGGACTTAGAGGGGGAGCCAGAAGGCCTAGAGAGAGAGAGTAGAAGAGGATGGTATGTAAAATGAGGGAGGGGAAGCCCTCCATTTATAGTTGAGAAAAATCTGCAACAAGGTCCGTACGGACCTCCAAGGTAAACCAAAATTGCAGTTTTCCCAGATTTAGGGGAATCTCGTGGACTTTAGAGGGATTTAGTAATTATGAGAGTTGGTAGCAAGAAGGTCCGTACGGATCTTTTAGCATGTAAAGAGTTCCGTACGGACCTCCCTGCTTTTTCAATTTCTGCATAATTCTCAAAAAGTCCTTTTGTGTTTTTTTGTCCCAAAAAGGCCCTCCCTTGGTTTGGTTGGTGGTTTTTTGGGCTTTTGAGGGTTTTTGAAGGGCTTTGAGGGTTTTTTCAGGGTTTCGGGTGTTCGAGACTACGTTTGAATGAGTCTGCGGTGTTTCCCGGGTGCTCGGAAGAGGGTGATCCAGATTGGGGTACTTACAGAAGCCCCTCGACGACGTCACTTACGAAGGAAGTGGGGTCGTCAATAAGATAAGGGTCCTGATCTGGATCACGTGAGGACGTGGCGATGTCCTGAGGTGTGTGTGACCGTTTAGGTCAGTTGGCTGGACACTGTGATAGAATTCCTACGTATCCCTGGCGGGAATCAAGCCTGATCGTAGTTCGGGTGTGTGGGGAAGTGGACGTGTCGGTGTCCTGTGAGTGACCGTATAGGTCGGTTGTGAGGATGTGGTGGCGTCCTGGGTGACCGTATAGGTCGGTTGTGAGGACGTGGTGGCGTCCTGGGTGACCGTATAGGTCGGTTGTGAGGACGTGGTGGCGCCCTGGGTGACCGTATAGGTCGGTTGTGAGTGGCGCCGCGTAGGTCGGTTGTGAGGACGTGGTGGCGCCCTGGGTGACCGTATAGGTCGGTTGTGAGGACGTGGTGGCGCCCTGGGTGACCGTATAGGTCGGTTGTGAGGACGTGGTGGCGCCCTGGGTGACCGTATAGGTCGGTTGTGAGGACGTGGTGGCGCCCTGGGTGACCGTATAGGTCGGTTGTGAGGACGTGGTGGCGCCGCGGGTGGCCAGGTATAGAGTCGGCAGTGAGAGGACGTGGTGGTGCCACAGGTGGCCGTATAGGTCGCTTGTGAGGACGTGGTGGTGCCCTGGGTGACCGTATAGGTCGGTTGTGAGGACGTGGTGGCGCCCTGGGTGACCGTATAGGTCGGTTGTGAGGACGTGGTGGCACCCTGGGTGACCTTATAGGTCGGTTGTGAGGACGTGGTGGCGCCCTGGGTGACCGTATAGGTCGGTTGTGAGGACATGGTGGCGCCCTGGGTGACCGTATAGGTCGCTTGTGAGGACGTGGTGGCGCCCTGGGTGACCGTATAGGTCGGTTGTGAGGACGTGGTGGCGCCCTGGGTGACCTTATAGGTCGGTTGTGAGGACGTGGTGGCGTCCTGGGTGACTGTATAGGTCGGTTGGCTGGACCCTGTGATAGGATTCCTACGTATCCCTGGCGGGAATCAAGCCTGATCGTAATTCGCCGTCTTGAAATTGTGAGTGTAGGCGAGCGTGGTGGTGCCCTGAAGTGATGTGACCGCTGAGGTCGATTGCGGGGACGTGGTGGCGTCCTGAAATGGAAATTTTACGGTTTTTCAAACCGAGTAATTTAAAGCCTTCCGGGCTGAAGATAATAATTTGGGAGGTTTATACGGTCTTCCGGACCGAGTGATTTAAAGCCTTCCGGGCTGGAGATAGTGATTCGGCTGATTTATGCAGTCTCCCGGACTGAGTGATTTAAAGCCTTCCGGGCTGGAGATAGTGATTCGACTGATTTATGCAGTCTCCCGGACTGAGTGATTTAAAGCCTTTCGGGCTGGGGATTCTGATGAGGGTCTGTTATGCCCTGTGACTTGTGGTTGTGTCGTGGTGAGGATGTGTTGTGTCCTCTGACTGTGGGTTTTGGTTCAGGAGTATGAACCTAGTGCTTGAGAATTGGTTTAGGAGTATGAACCTGGAGCTTGAGACTTAGTTCAGGAGTATGAACTTGAGTTGAGGCTTGGTTCAGGAGTATGAACCTGGCGCTTGAGACTTAGTTCAGGAGTATGAACTTAAGTTGGAGCTTGGTTCAGGAGTATGAACCTGGCGAGGCCTTTTGTGAGGCGTGATTGCCTTGTGCTTGATTTTTGAGAGGTGTGATTGCCTCGTGCTTTGTCCGCTGGGGAAAGGTTGGACTTACGATGACTGCCGGTGTTTGTCTGCTGGGGACGCGTAGTCTCGTATGGGCTTTGTCCGCTGAGAAGGTGATTTCGGGCTTACTTTGATGGCCGGTGTTTGGTTCAGCGTTTTGTGTTTTGGGGGCATTTTGTGCCTTGGGATTTGTGTTTGGAGGCGTTTGTGCCTTTTGTGTTTGTTTTACCGTTTAGTGGGCGAGGTTCGGGTTTACGATGACGGCCGGTGTTTGTGTTGCCGTTTAGTGGGCGAAATCCGGACTTACGATGACGGCCGGTGTTTGTGTTGCCGTTTAGTGAGCGAAATTCGGACTTACGATGACGGCCGGTGTTTGTGTTTACCGTTTAGTGGGTGAAATCCGGGCTTACGATGACGGCCGGTGTTTGTGTTGTCGTTTAGTGGGCGAAATCCGGGCTTACGATGACTGCCGGGGTTGGTTTTGTTTTGCCGTGTTGGGACGGACTTTTTATGCTTTGCAGTGTTGGGACGGACTTTTTTTTATGCTTTGCCGTGTTGGGACGGACTTTTTTATGCTTTGATTTCCTTTCGGTATTTTTTTGCATTAAGTACTGTGACTGACATACCTTTGCTGTGTTTACATGCAGGATAAGGGGCTTTTGTCTGGGAAAGCCAAGAAGATGAAGTCTCGGGGTCGCTCGAGGCTGTAGTTGAGCTGTGGCAGCACTTGCCGGACATCTCTAGGGAGGGCAGGCCGAGTCCTAGGAGGCTGGTCTTTGCTTCTGGTTTGGACGCGTTCGTGGAGAACCTGGCCGGGATTTCAGAGACGAGGAAGAACAAGATCATCTTCCTGGCCTTGTCTAAGTATTGGTGGGACACCATGCACACCTTCCATTTGAGCTGGGGAGAGGTGACGGTGACTCCTACCGACTTTGCAGCTATTACCTGGCTTTCCTTCAAAGGAAGGCCAGTGAGATGGAGGGACAGGATGTCCGATGGGGCGTTGGCTGAGCTGTTGGGCTTTGCGCCTTTTCCTCGCAGGTGCCTGGGCATGTTATATGGCGATGTTGAGGCACAGATTACGACCAACATCGGGGCCTATCGTCGGGGCACCGGCTTGGTGACGGCTGAGCAGCTGGCGCGCTCTTTCTTGTGGTTTGCTCTGTCCGAGACTTTGTTCTCGAATCATGCTACCTCGGCTCCTTTTCCTCTGCTGGAGAGTTTGATGGATTTGGAGAGGGTTGGTGAGATAGCTTGGAGCGAGGCGGGCCTGGCCGAACTTTATTTTTCTTTGGACCGGTTTAGCCGAGGCGTGGCCAGTTCTCTGGGATGCTTCGATTTTGCTTTGGAGGTATGAGTTTATTGTTGTTTTTGATTTAGCAATTTGTCATTTCTCCGTTTTTCTTTTGCACTGAGCCTTTTCTGCTTTTGTCGCAGGTGTGGTTTTATGAGATCTTTCGGTGCTTTCCGTGGGATCGTGATGCTGAGGCCATGGAGGCCTATCCTGCTATGTTGGGCTGGGCCCGTCCGTTGAGGAGGAGGAGGACAAATAGGGGGAAGCTCACCATCGCCTATCGAGATGTGTAGGAGTTCCTGGAGAGGGATATCTCGGCGGAGTTTGAGCTGTATCCCTGGGCTCGGTATGGGACGACGAGCTTGAGGGTGGTCCCGTGGTGACGGCGCAGAGGAAGATGTTGCGGGGCCTGACTTGCGATGTCATGTATTTGGGGGAGAGGGTCTTCTGGCAGCACGGCCCGGGTGTGCCCCCTATGGCTCCGAGGGATCCGCCCTTTGGGATGATGAATCCCCGTGACATGGATGTGATAAAGTACGAGAGGTACTTGGGCGGCGTGAGTGCCGATGAGTTTATTTTGTTTGAGGAGTATAGGTCCTTCGTCAGGAGGAAGCTGAGGACGCCATAGGTGTTGGCGAGAGAGAGGCGGGATGGTCCACGTCCCCCGGATGTTCCGGTGCCTGGGCCAGACTTTACATATGTACGGGCGACTCGTCGAGGCGGAGGGTGTCGGTACTTGTGCCTGAGCTGGCTCCTGCTGCCTATCGGGTTGACCCGGATGCGCCGGTGAGTGTGCTTACTCTTTTTCATTTTGGCATCTTTTCTGTATTTTTCTCTTTTGCTGAGTATGACTGTATCCCCTTTTGCTGAGCGTTTCTTTGATTGTTTGCTTGTGCAGGTCTCGGGGAGATTTTTTGACATGTTGACCCGCCGTTACGTGGCGATGCGGTCTTTTGTGAAGAAGATGGCGGGGAAGCTGTCTTGCCAGTCTTCGCGACGTGTACCAGCGTACGAGCCGATGCCTTCGAGGCATTCTGTTGACGTTCCTCCGTCGAGAGCTGAGCCACAGCCGCAGCAGGAGGGACCCGTTCAGGGGCGGCATAGTGTGGATGTAGGGACGTCTTCGGGGGTCCATCGGTAGCCAATTTTTCACCAGTTCTTGCCGGCGCAGGATTCTCAGGGAGCGAGTTCGTCGGAGCCTTCCTTCTTTGATCCTTTTACCGGGCTCGATCCTGGGGCTTACTTCTAGTACTTGCCCGAGGAGGGGGTTCAGTATTTGGATGACGAGGGTGTTGGGTATGCATATTTTAACCCTCTTATTTTGTATTAGATTTGATTGATACAATAACCTTCTGTCTATTTTAAGGACTTTAGGACCCTATGTAATGAAGCTTAGACTTCAATTTTTAAGCTAAGTCCATTTTATAGAATAGGTTAAATTTAGGCTTGAAGACTGGCACAAGACTCATTGGATATAAGGTTGCAGTTCCAAGCAGTTTCAAAACCGCACCTCAAAACCGCACATGCAACCGCATGTGAAATTCTTCCTTGGATCTGCCTTTAAACAACTGCAGTGTAACTACTTGTGAACCGCACCTGTGCAGTTCAACATCTTAACCGCACTCTGCAACCTCACTGGTGTAACCAACCGCACTTCATCAACCGCTCTACACCTGACCGCATCCAATGATTGAAGACTTGAAGTGAACCACTTTTTACCGTTGGAATCCACGTCAGCAATATCAAAAGTCAACCACTAAATCTTGTCACGTGATTCAATGTCAGAGAAGATCTGCAAGGATCTTGAAAAGGTGACAGGTGTCCTAACCTCATTGCTTGCAGCTGGAGCCTGATCAGTTTTATCTGCAGCTGCTGTATCAAAGGACAAAAGTGGATATTATGGACCAAGAAAGCATCAAGTACTGTCCTTGCAACAGCTGTGTCCAACGGCTAGTTCCTTGGTGCTTGGGTATAAATACCCCCAATCTTCACCATTTGAAGATTGCTTGAGAAAATTGAAAGTGCTGTGTTCATAGAAGCTGAAGCTCTGCCCAGAAATTATTCAACCCTTTGAATCTTCATCTTCAACCTTCAAGAAATATATCTCAGCCCAGAAATCAAGCCTTAACACCATCAAGAATCATTGTGCTCTACATCTCAAATATTTAAAGAGCCTTGATCTTGTTCTCACACACACACCTCACTTGTTTAATCACATAGATTAATCATTTGAGATACACTGGTTATAGTCTAGGATTTGATCTTCATAGAATAGATTTTAGATCTGAGTTTGAATACATTGTAACTTGTAATCTCTCTCATACTCAATATAAAATCTAACTCTTAGAAAGTCCAAGACTAACCATCTTGATAGTGGACGTAGATCGTTTATCGATTGATCCACTCCAAATCGTGTGTTCTTATATTTCTGCATTTATTCTCTTGTGCTTACTAATTATTTATCTCTGTCTCTGTTTGATATTATTTATAGATATCCATTATTAAGAATTGTGTTTGGAGTTAACATTGTCAAAACCACACGTGTTTGTAAAACTGCACTTATCAAAACCGCATCATTAAACCGCTTTACAAATCGCCTCTCCAAAACTGCTTTGTAACTATATTATTCCGTTGTGCATTTTACATCTCTACTTGCAGTGTATTATCAACTGCAAGCGGTTTTGTAAGCTTAGAGGTTTAGTTTTAAAAGAGGGCGAAAAATTTGTAACAGCTATTCACCCCCCCCCTCTAGCTGTATTTTCACCCTTGTTGCCACCTTTGGGACCAATAAATGGTATCAAATCATACACATTTTAAAACCACTGTTTTTCAAGCTTAACAGCTTGTGTGCCGATTCAATATGACAAAACTCAAAGACAATGACAATTGTTAACTATTCACACATTCCAATCTTGGACGAAGACCACTTTGACATCTGGAAGTGCCGAATGCTTATTCATTTGGAAACAATTGATGAGATGCTGGTGGAGTGCGTAATCAATGGCCTGTTTGTTCCCATGAAGGCCAACACTGATGCAACCATCAATACAGAAACTCCAGAAGTCAAAAATCCAAAAGATGAGTGGTCGGATGAAGAGAAGAGATTAGCTGCCTTGTACAGCAAGGCTAGGCACATCATTTCTGGAACCCTCCCCGTTTCAACTCTTCAGAAAGTGATGTATCTCAAAACCACAAAGCAGATGTGGGATGCCATAAAGAGCTACCTCGAAGGTGATGACGAATGCAAGGAAAGCAAATTATATGCTGTTGAAAGATCCTACAACAACTTCAACAGAAAATCCAACGAAACCTTGCGTCAAACCTACGACTGCTATATTGAGGTAGTTAATGCTTGTAGATCTCTTGGCAAAACTTTAACCGATAAGGAAATCAATATGACTTTCCTATCTGCTTTAGGTTCTAGATGGGTTAATAAGGCTACCTCTCTAGAAGACTCCAAAGTTTTGGGTACTTGGTCGTTAAGTAACTTGTATGCCAATATTAGAGTCTATGAGCTTAAATTAAATCATATTGAAGAGATTGAAGGGAAAACCAAATCGCTTTCCATGTCTGTCGTGGAACATGAGGAGAAACCATCTACATCCAATCAAATCGCAGATCCTTTCATATCAACCTCATCACTCATTGAGATGGATGATGATGATTTTGCCATGTTTGTGAAAAGATTTCAAAAATTTAGAAAATCCTCAAAACCTTTCACAAAAACATTTTCAAAAGGCAAACCTCCTGCAACATTTTCTAAGGCTGCAGATACAAAGAAAAAGAGTGATATAGTTTGCTACAACTGTAGAAAACCTGGTCACTTTGCATCTGAGTGTCCACAACTTGAATATGAATACATGAAAAAGAAAACCTCTCCAATGAAATTTTCTCGTCGCAAGGGAGTGGTTGCTGAGGAGGAAGAGAATTCCAAGGAATTAGCAACTTGGATTGAAATAGATTCTGAGGATGGAAGTGACGATGAAACCGAAGAGGTTAATCTCTGCTTAATTGCAGATGCTTCCGATGAGTCAGATACTGAGTCAACCGAGTTGCAAGATATGGAGGAAGAAGCGGTTTCTACAAAACTTCCAAATTTTAAGTTGGATGAAAATATCAAACTTACTCCTAGCATTAAGATAGAAAATTGCTCGTATCCACGTCCCATTTTTCCTCCTACAAATGCTCCACCTTCAAAAGCAATTTCAAAGAAGAAAATTTTGAAAAAGGTGGTGGAAGAGATTTCTCCCGTGGAACATGAAAGGATGTTCAAGGAAGCAGAAATGATGATCCATAAGTTCTCAAATGTTAAGAAAGCCTTAAGCTTAGCTCATGATGAACTTAATCAGTACAAGATGGAGAAAACTGTGATGAGGTCTGAAATTTCAAATCTTAAGGATCAAATCAAAAGTATGACTCCTCTTACTGATCAAAACCGCACCCTTGAAACTAAGGTTGCTGCACTTCAACTCAGGAATGATGACCTGGTCACCTAAATCAACGATCTCCAAAATATTATTGATGGGTGGCTCAAGTCAAAATCCACCGCAGATCAAATCATAGATTCCTAAGTTCCCTCTGGAATTAAGGAGGGTCTAGGTTTTGAATCTGATGAAGAGGAGAAGTGTGCATCCTGCAGTGAAAACGATGAGGAAATTTTGAAACTAACTAAAGAAATTCCTAAGGGGAAGCATGCTAATTCTAAGGGTAAAGGACAACAAAATTTTAATTATGTCTATCCAAAGAAGCAATATGGGAAGAACTCTCAGATGAAGGCAAAGGATTCTGAGAGTGTAGCTTCAGAGGAAATGGCTTATGGAGTTGGCCGCATCCCTACTCCAACCACTTCTGGTGGAACATGTGGTGCTGGCAACTGCAAGGCTGACCGCGCCTCTTCTTCGACCGCTCCTCCTGCCTTCAAAAGTAGGAATAGCATTCCTAGAAAATACGTGGTCAAACTCAAGCCAGTTCCATTTGTTAAGGCTGAAACCGCGCCTCCCAAGCCGCATGCAACTCCTAAGAAGAGTAAGGAGTTAGTAAAACCTCATGATGCTTGTAGCTTTTATAAATGCTCTGTGTGTGATGGTTTAGGTCACAAGGATGCATAATGCCTTTTGCGGTTCACATCCAATGCCAGAAAGAGTAAACCTCCTTCTGTCAAATAGGTGTGGGTCGTGAAGGGTTGCTAACTTCAGGACCCAAGGAATAAAGGGGGACCTCGTTCTTAATGTTTACATTTCAGGTCCTCTGCTTAATGGCTGGTCACTCCAAGGATAATGAATGGTATCTTGACAGTGGCTGCTCAAGACATATGACTGGAGATAGATCATTACTTGAAGATGTCATTGAAGCAAGTGATCCGCCTGTAACCTTATGTGAAAATAACAAAGGCAAGACCATTGGATATGGTGTTATAAGGAGAGGAAACCTAACCATTGAGAAGGTTTCTCTTGTTGAAGGACTCAAGCACAACCTCCTATCAATTTCTCAATTCTGCGACAAAGGAATGCTTTGCAACTTCACGTCATCAAATTGCTTTATCAAGGATAGCATTTCCGGAGTCACCCTACTCACAGGGATTCGTAAGAGTAATATTTACATTATTAATCTAGATTCTGCATGTATTATTACTAATCTCTATTTTGTAGCTAAAAATGTGAGCGAAAATAGTTGTCTATGGCACAAGAGGTTGAGCCACTTGAACTTCAAGTACCTTGCAAAGATTGGTAGGGAAAACCTCGTTCGTGGTTTACCCAAAGTGGCTGACCACCATCCTAAGAAATGCAGTGCATGTCAACTTGGTAAGCAGTCCGCGTCATCTTTCACCAACAAGACCGCTCCATCAACTTCAAGATGCTTACAACTGCTTTACATAGATTTGTTTGGACCCGTAACCACTGCCAGCATTGGAGGAAGTAGATATACTTTAGTGGTGGTGGATGATTATTCAAGATATACGTGGGTTGAGATGATGATTTCCAAAGATGATTGCTATGAGATTCTCACCGCACTTTTTAGACGACTCCAAACTCAAAAAGAAGACAACTTCGTTAGTGTTCGATCAGATAATGGAACAAAATTTAAAAACAACGGTGTTGCTCAGTATTGTGATGACCATGGGATTGATCACAATTTTTCCATTGCTGGTGTTCCACAACAAAATGGGGTTGTGGAAAGGAAGAACAGGACGTTGATTGAGGCTGGAAAGACAATGATATCTGAAGCCAAGCTGCCTCAGTATTTCTGGGCTGAAGCAATCAACACAGCATGCTTCACTCAGAACCGCTCCCTCATCAACAGAACCTATAACAAGACTCCATATGAGCTATGGCGAGGAAGAACCCCCAACATTGCATTCTTCAAGATCTTTGGCTGCAAATGCTTTATCTTGTACAACGGAAGAGAAAATAGAGGTAAATTCGGAGTCAAGGCCGATGACGGTATTTTTGTTGGGTATGCTAAACACTCAAAAGCTTTTTGGGTTTTCAATAAAACTAGTTTAAAAATAGTTGAGTCTGTCCATATTACATTCGATGAGCATTCTCTCCTTGAACCACATTTGGCTCCAAATGTTGCTGATGATTTTGCTGAGCATAATGAAACAGGTGAATCCTCTAGAACCGCACCTGAACCTCAACCGCAAAATCCAGCACCCTCAACAGATATTCCCTCAAACCGCACTTTTGAAGCCGCACCTGAAGTTCCTACTCCAGATGCAACTCCAAGGGAAGAAGATGCTGAGAATTCCCCCATCCAGCTTATTAAACCTCTTCGTCAACTTACCTTTCATGACTTCGCTGAAGGATCTAACGATGTTCCAATTGAAGATCTTCAGCAAACCTCAGTTCAACCAGACTTACCCCCGGAGGTTCGTGAAGTCAGCAGTCACCCTCTCTCTAATGTGATTGGTGATCTTTTTTCCGGTGTTCAAACAAGGAGATCGAATTATGATGAGCATACTTCCTTATTATCTCAAGTTGAACCCAAGAAGATTGATGAAGCACTCCAAGATTCCAGTTGGGTCGTTGCTATGCAAGAAGAACTCAACCAGTTTGAAAGATGCAAGGTCTGGACATTGGTGCCTAGGCCTCAGGATCAAGGAGTGATAGGAACTAAGTGGGTGTTTAGGAATAAGATGGACGAGAATGGAAGCATCACTAGAAATAAAGCAAGGTTGGTTGCACAAGGATATAGGCAAGAAGAAGAAATTGATTATGATGAAACTTTTGCTCCAGTTGCAAGATTGAAAGCTATCAAAATCTTCTTAGCCTACACCTCTTTCAAGCGTTTCAAGTTATATCAAATGGACATGAAGAGTTCTTTCCTCAACGGTGAACTGCAAGAGACCGTGTATGTTTCCCAACCGCCTGTATTTGAAGACTCCAAATTTCCCAATCATGTCTACAAACTCCAGAAAGCTTTGTATGGACTTAAGCAAGCTCCAAGGGCATGGTATGAAACTCTTTCTAAATTTTTACTAGAAAAAGGATTTAAATGCGATAAAATTGATACAACTCTTTTTATTGCCAAATATAATGAGCATACTTTACTTGTTAAAATATATGTTGATGATATTATTTTTGGTTCTACTAATGAGTTACTTTGTAAGCGTTTCGAGAAGCTAATGAAAAGCAAGTTTGAGATGAGCATGATGGGAGAATTAACATTCTTCCTCGGGCTTCAAATCAAGCAATGCGAAGAAGGTATTTTCCTCAGTCAAGCCAAATACACCAAGGAGTTGATAAAGAAGTTTGAATTAGAAAATGCTAAAGCATATGATACTCTAATGGCCACCGGCAATAAGCTAGATAAAGATCTCAAAGGTAAGAAGGTTGATCAAACCCTATATCGAGGTATGATCGACTCATTACTTTACTTAACTGCTAGTAGGCCTGATATTATGTTTAGTGTCTATGTATGTGCACGCTATCAAGCAGATCCTAGAGAAGCACACTTAATTGCAGTCAAGCGTATAATCCGCTATTTATCTGGAACCACTAACCTTGGACTTTGGTATTTCAAAGATTCGAACTTCGATCTTGTAGGTTATTCAAATGCAGATTATGCAGCTTGTACTATTGGCAGAAAAAGCACTAGTGGTACTTGTCATTTCCTCGGGAATAGATTAGTTGCTTGGGCCAGCAAGAAGCAAGCATCAGTTTCAGTGTCAACCACAAAGGCTGAGTATATTGCTGCTGGAAGTTGTTGCTGTCAAATCCTCTAGATGAAGCAGCAGTTGGTGGACTATGGAATTGAAGAAGGAAATTGCCCTATCATGTGTGACAACACTTCAACAATTTCAGTCTCCAACAACCTTGTCATGCATTCCAAGACAAAGCATATAGATATCAAGTATCATTTCCTCAAAGACCATGTGGAGAAGAGGAATATCCATTTAGAGTACGTGGAGATAGACAACCAGATTACTGATATCCTCACCAAGGCTCTTGACTCCAAGAGGTTTTCCTTCCTCAGAGGAGAAATGAGTATGCTTGAACTTAAATGATTCCATACTTTTTATTTGCTAACTTGTATGTTGAGTATAGGTTTATTTCCTGTTGAGGATTCAAACCTCATCTTTATTGAACCGCTTGTATCCAAACCGCAAGTAGTCAACCGCCTTTGCAGCCAACCGTATACTTCCAACCACTTGCTGCAGCATTGACCACTTGGATCTCAACCGCGTTTCAACTTTGAGTAATTTCTACTTATTGCTTATACTTAGTTGTTTAAAAAAAAGCTGTTCAAATTCCTTTTATTTATTTTTCAGTCCTTAATTTTTGACATAAGGGCTTATTTGCAAATGTTTTCCCACGAAATTTTAAAATTTAAATGCATTTAATGCAAAGAGAACATTGGCATTTAAAGCCATCATGTCAGCCGTCATAGATTTTGAGAAGAAGATGAAAGGGTGCAACAGAGGTAATGATTCATTTTATGGGAAAATAAAACTGTCCTTTCAACTGTGTCAAACTTGAATTTTACCTATAAATAGCAGACCAAACACCAATTTCAACTTTTCCTACTCTATCTCTCTGCACGTACCCTCTCTGTCAGTTCTACCAAACTCATTCTCTCTCTCCTCAAAACCTTCTTAAATTCAAATTCTTTCACTTCTTCTATGGCACCAAAGAGACCCATCTTTGACATGGTATGCTTTTCTGAACCTTTATCTCTTTATTTGCTTAACATATTATGTCTTGACTGCCATTGATGAACACTTAAGCTTCGATGAACATGAACTGACTTTTGCCTATAACTACTTCATTTCTTAATCATTCTTGATGAAATTTGTTGGGTTTTGTGCGGATTCATGCATGGATTAAGATTATATGCTTTATTTCATGATCAACACTTGATTTGGGTACTGATTTTGAATTTTAAAATATTTACTTTCGAAAATCCACTTCTGTGTTTTTGCTTTTTCTGGTCGATTCTGAGCAAAGTAAGAATTTTTATTGTTATATTATTGATCTACTGCTCAATGTGATCATTTTGACATATTATTTGTCCATTTTAGTTAACTTTCATTAAATCTCTGTTCTTGGTGTTCTTCATGTTCTTCATGCATTCATGTGACCGTTCATCTTCATTTTCAGAAATTTCTTATGTTTTGGATTGTCTTGATTTTCAATCTTGTTTTTCATACCTAGAAAAATTTTAGAAATTTTGGATTTTGTTTTGCATGTTTGAACCGCTTCAGTTCCAACCGCATGCTTTGTGTTTGAAACCGCATATTTGTAACCGCTTATAACATATGTTTCAACCACATGCTCTCTATTGCAAACCGCATGTTGAAAACCGCATGACTATCTTATGAAACCGCATGCTAGAATTTACTTAAGTCTTACTAAGTATATAGGCTGGAAACCATATCCTTCCCCTCCAAAACACTGCTTGCATGTGTGGAATAACCTTGAATTACAATGCCACGTACTAGTATACATACTTTTGTATTTTCTTATTTGTTTCCCTATCTTGTATTCACAGTTTCCTTGAGGTTTGAAATTCTTCATTTTTTAAAAAAACCGCACTATTGCCAACGGCTTAGTGCCCAAACCGCTTGTAAACTGTAGATTTAAATACGATCTAACTTGATTGTTTTCCTTTGTAGAACTCTCAATACTTTTTACCAGAATGGGAAATAAATGAGCCAGAACTGAAGTCTGATGCTCTTGGAAGAGAGATGATTAGAAAGATGGAAGCTTCTGGAATCCTTCCTCTTTCAACAAAAAGCAGACCTACACCATTCCTCTCTTTGTAGATCAGTTTATGCAACCGCAGAGTGTGGAGAAAGAGAGCTGTCTGATGGCAAGAAGATTCCCTGCTTGACTGGAGTAGTTGAAGGTTTCAAAGTCTCTATTGATTATCTGGACATCAGAAGCACGTATGAGTTTCATGTCTCTGGAGCTCCTATGGATGTATCTCAAGAGATTATGGATGCCACCTGCTCCACTCTTACTGGAGATCTTGATTCACTATCTGGGTATTACAAGAAGAAGCCCAGGAGAGCATTTGGAGAATTGATGAGCCATCTCTGTTACCTGGTAGGGAAATCTGTGTGTGGTAAGACTGGAAACCACAACAATTTCACTTCACAGCAGTGGATGTATTGCTGTGCCATCAACAATGGAATCAAGCTCCATTGGCCAAGGATTTTGATGAGAGAGCTTGCCAGCAGCATTGATACATATCAATTGAAGATCAAGGATGAGCATATCAGGTGGAGACCTTTTTGCAGACTGCTAACCGCCATCTTCACAAATTACCAGCACCTGGAGGACTTGAGAGCAACTACTCCTGAGATATGTGTGCATTGGGGAAATGAGGAATCCCTGGGACTTAAAGCTTGTCATAATTTCAGGTTCTCATTTGGCAATGATGATTACAAGACCCTCTATGATGCTGATACCATCCAACCCAAGGAACACTATGTTGAGATGACACCTGTAACCGCAGTCAAAAGTCTGGGCAAGGCAATTAAGAAAGTGTCAAGGAAAAGGAAAGTTGCAGATGAACCGCCTCCCAAGAAGACCAGAACCGCACCATCACAACCGCGTGGTGCAGCTGGTGCTGGAACTAGCAAGAAGGGCAAAGAAATGTTTTCTCTTCTTGATGAGGTTGATGAAGCTGAAGAAGAAGAAGATGCAAGCATCCCACCTTTGGTTGCAAGAGCCAAGAAGGCCAAGCAGACTCAAGTTGATTTGGCAAAGCTTTCTGATGAAGATCTAACCGCCTACTACAAGGCTGAAATTGCCAGGATTGAGAAAGAGAGGGCTGAGAAAAGGGCTGCTCATGGAAAATCAAAGGATGCTGAAACCCAACCGCCTCCACAACCACAACCGCAGCCAGCTCCTCAATCGCCTCTAACCCAATCACGTATCCAAACTCCTCCTCAATCCCCTGACCAATCTCACCACTCCTCACCAGACAACTCCCAACCGCCTTCTCCCTCTCAACCGCCCCGAGCTGCAATCGCTCAGGGGGAGAAGTCAAAAAGGGTCAAACATATAGCCAAGAAAAATACCCCAACCAAAGGACCCAAACGTTTTCTATAACGTGTGGCCCAAAAACCTTCTCCTTCTCCATCTCCTTCTCCATCCCCTACCCCTTCACACTCACCATCTCATTCACCTTCAAATTTCCACTCCCATTCTCCCTCCATAAATGACTCCATTCCCATTCATGCCTTCTCCCAATGGACATCCAGACCGTCAGTTGTCCTAGCAACTTCCATCTCTAACCAAAATAGAACCCCAACTCCTTCACCTCCTCATTCCAACCGCTCCAACTCTCCTCAACTTTCTAACCACTCTAACTCACCTCCTCCTTCCAATCGCGTTCAATCACCTCCTCTCTCTAACCGCAACCCTGCTCAAACCATTTCCAACCGCAATAGATCCCCTACTCCACCAAATCAATCCCTTATTCATTCCAAATCTCCTACACCTGCTAATTCTCCTATTCCACAGAAATCCCCTTCTGTTGAACTTCATACTTCTCACACCAGTTCCTCCTCTAACTCACAACCAATTACCTCAAACATTCAAACCACCAATATTCCACCTCCTCCTTCAACCGCCCCTATTTCAACCGCACCTACTACCTTACCCCAACCTCTTCCAATTCCTCCCTCAACCGCTTCACCATATACTGTCCCAGCCAGCCGCATATTCCAAACCCTTCTAACCCCATTACCTCAAACCGCTCCTACCACAGAATCTCAACCGCCTCCTTCCTTTACCCAAATTCCTTCCACTTCAACCGCACCTCCTTCTGACTACTGCCAAATACTTTCTACCCTTCAACTCATCCAATCCTAACTCATAGTCAACCAAGGCCACATGCTAAAACTTACAGAATCCAACCTTGCCTTGGCTGCCTCCAACTCCTCCCTTGAAGCCTCCAACCGCCCCTTGCATTCCAAAGTGGACTCTCAAACCACTGAAATGGCAATCTTAAAAGCTCAATTGATTGATGCCATTAAGGGGGAGAGAGGTTCCACAAATCAAACCACTGAAGCTGTTAAAACCGCAGCTGAAGCATGCTTTCAGGGATTTAAGCAAGACTTAGCTAGTGGAGTTCTTAGAGCTATGGGTGATGCAGTGTCAAAAACTCAACTTCATGAGATGCTCACCAAGCTGTCAGATGAATTTGTCTCCTCCACCAACACTGCCCTTGAAACTTTCATGAAAACCATTCCTGATTCTCAACCGCAACAACAAGCTTCAACCTCAACCGCCCCATCCCAAGCCGCCCTTGATGCCTTGGAACTCAAGATCCTAACTGAGCTGGATTCCCTCAAAGATAGAATCAATGTTGACCTGAACATTGTGGGAGACAGTCTCAAGGACAAAATCAAAACCTTGATGATGACATCAGTTTCAGGTTTGAGAACCTCAAGGCTGGATTTAACTTGAAGCTGGACAATTCAATCAAGGAGCTGAGAACCTCCATGGATGTATCTGTTGATCTGGAGCCCTTGAGAGAAGCTCTCTCCAACCAAACCGCAAATATTCAGGGGGATATTCACACCTTTTACAACACTCTCAACTCCTCCATTGAGCTTTATTCTGGTGAAATCAAGGAGAGTGTTGCAGCAAATACCAGAGCTGTTGATGCAAACAATACTACCACTGCCCAATCTGTAACTGCATTAAGAGCAGTTGAGACTACACTTGGAAGAAATGCTGAAGAGGTTAGAACTTTAAGGAGAACCCTTCGTGGAGAAAGCTCAGCATTCAGACCTTCTGGACCGCGTGTACCTGAGCAAGAAGTTACTCAACGCCGTGATCAACCGCGCCATCAATCTTCTCAGCGACCACATCAACATCAGCATCAACCGCATCAGCAATAGATACGCTCTTTTCTTGTAATTTCTTTCCTTTTTGCTGAACTCCTTTTTGATATGTTGGACCACACTCTTTGTATTTTTGTCCAACTTGTTTTTTTTTGTAACCTTTGTATTTTGCTTTTCTACCTTGTAACTGTAACTGCTCGAGGTAGTAATGAAAAATGCATCATTGGTTCCAAAACCTTGTTCATATCAAACTGCTTGTTTGTAGAACAATGAAACCACTTATGGTCTATAACCTCATTCAAATATTTTCTAACTTAAAATAATATTTTTGAAATGAAAGTTAAACATTCAGTTTAAATCGCACTTTAAACTTAAACTCATATCTTTTCAAGTGCACTGAATGCATTTCTATACTTTTCATATTCTAAGTTTTCATCTTTCAAATAGTATAGAAATCTATAGCTTAAGCTAAGTGTGTGCATTGACTTGGGACATGAATTACCATATTAATTCTTATGGACATGTTTTTACCAAGTACAATGTTTGCTTTTACTATAATAGGTAATGGCATCAATCAAATAGGGGGAGATTGTTGGGTATGCATATTTTAACCCTCCTATTTTGTATTAGATTTGATTGATACCATAACCTCTTGTCTATTTTAAGGACTTTAGGACCCTATGTAATGAAGCTTAGAATTCAATTTTTAAGCTAAGTCCATTTTATAGAATAGGTTAAATTTAGGCTTGAAGACTGGCACAAGACTTATTGGATATAAGGTTGCAGTTCCAAGCAGTTTCAAAAGTGCACCTCAAAACCGCACATGCAACCGCATGTGGAATTCTTCCTTGGATCTGCCTTTAAACAACTGCAGTGTAACTACTTGTGAACCGCACCTGTGCAGTTCAACATCTTAACCGCACTCTACAACCTCACTGGTGTAACCAACCACACTTCATCAACCACTCTACACCAGACCGCATCCAATGATTGAAGACTTGAAGTGAACCACTTTTTACTGTTGGAATCCACGTCAGCAATATCAAAAGTCAACCACTAAATCTTGTCACGTGATTCAATGTCAGAGAAAATCTGCAAGGATCTTGAAAAGGTGACAGGTGTCCTAACCTCATTGCTTGCAGCTGGAGCCTGATCAGCTTTATCTGCAGCTGCTGTACCAAAGGATAAAAGTGGATATTGTGGACCAATGGGAAATCATCAAGTACTATCCTTGCAACAGCTGTGTCCAACGGCTAGTTCCTTGGTGCTTGGGTATAAATACCCCCAATCTTCACCATTTGAAGATTGCTTGAGAAAATTGAAAGTGCTGTGTTTATAGAAGCTGAAGCTCTGCCCAGAAATTATTCAACCCTTTGAATCTTCATCTTCAACCTTCAAGAAATATATCCCAGCCCAGAAATCAAGCCTTAACACCATCAAGAATCATTGTGCTCTACATCTCAAAGATTTAAAGAGCCTTGATCTTGTTCTCACACACATACCTCACTTGTTTAATCACATAGATTAATCATTTGAGATACACTGGTTATAGTCTAGGATTTGATCTTCATAGAATAGATTTTAGATCTGAGTTTGAATACATTGTAACTTGTAATCTCTCTCATACTCAATATAAAATCTAACTCTTAGAAAATCCAAGACTAACCATCTTGGTAGTGGACGTAGATCGTTTATCGATTGAACCACTCCAAATCGTGTGTTCTTATATTTCTGCATTTATTCTCTTGTGCTTACTAATTATTTATCTCTGTCTCTGTTTGATCTTATTTATAGATATCCATTTATTAAGAATTGTGTTTGGAGTTAACATTGTCAAAACCACACGTGTTTGTAAAACTGCACTTATCAAAACCGCATCATTAAACCGCTTTACAAACGGCCTCTCCAAAACCGCTGTGTAACTCTATTATTCCGCTGTGCATTTTACATCTCTACTTGCAGTGTATTATCAACTGCAAGCGGTTTTGTAAGCTTAGAGGTTTAGTTTTAAAGGAGGGCAAAAAATTTGTAACAGCTATTCACCCCCCTCTAGCTGTATTTTCATCCTTGTTGCCTCCTTTGGGACCAACAGAGGGTGTGACTGGCGAGTTTGCCGATATGCCTAACTTCACGTTTGATGAGGTTGATGATGAGGAGTCGGAGTAGGGCTCATTTGCTTTCCCTCTTTCCAATTTTTTTGTTATTTTTTTTGTTTAGCAACAGACATTTTGAGTACCTGTAATAAAATACTTGTATTTGCACAACAAAGTATTTTATTTTAAGATGTAATGTCGTATTTTATGATTCCCGGGGCTTGTCCTAGAAATTGTTGCTAATTTATTATTTGTGCATGCCACGTGAGCTGGGAGTGCAGTTTGTGGGTAGTGTATGCTTGCCGGAAATGGCTTTGGCCAGAATTGGGACAGTTTGGAGCAGGGTCCTGCTGGGAATAGTGGCTATTGTACTGTTTGCTGAAAACGTGGGACCATGTTGCAAGAAGGTCCATACGGACCACTTAGGCATGCAAAAAGGTCCGTACGGATCTCCTTTGCTTTTGGGGATAGGATAAGTGTTTTCAGGATGTCTGAACTTCCCCCATTTCCCATTTGCAGTCATTTCGAGCTTTCTTTCCCATTTTCTTTAGGAACCTCCATTTTTGCCATGAATTCTTCGTATGTGTCACGAGTTTTGCCGAGGCTTTTGAAGGAGAGGCAAGCATACTTCCTTGAGAGGCTGAAAATGTGGATGCGACACCGTATGAGGCATTAGAGGCGGGCTTTTGAGGTGAGGTTTTGACTCTGCTCGGTTTGGTCCCTTAAGGAGTTGGTTCCTGATTAGGAATTGTTGCGGGCTGCCGCAAGGTTCTGGGACGTTAGGAGGCATGTGTATAGCTTCTCCTACAATAAAGTGACACCCACTTTTGAGGATTTTCGAGCTTTGATGGGAGGATCGGAGGTGGAGGCCATCTCACTTCCTTTGAGTGGCGATGCTGCCGTGAGTGTGAAGCTTGCATGCTTTCTTCGGGCTTCGTTGGAAAAAGTGCAGGGTATGACCTTTGATTCGGGTCACATTGACATTTCTGCGCTGTCGGAGCGGTTCATGAGTGATGATGAGAGTGACGTCTCGTGGGATGCATTTGCCTTGTGCGTGATAGCGACACTTTTCATGGTCAGCTCCCTTGGGGTTTGCGATGGCGCTTTGCTGGATGTGGTAGGGCACTGCAGAGCCGAAGAGGACATTATTCTGTTGGTGCTGGGGGAGACCCTTCACGGCATTGAACGCCTGGCGACTAGAGATAGGTTCATGAGAGGGGGAAGCCCCTCTTTTCTCACCTTGTGGCTGCAAGAGAGACTTCAGGCTATGCCCGAGGCTCCGACGTCGTTTGGCCCGTAGTCGTTTGCTCGGCGACCTCTTGTATTGGATATGAATCAGTCCGCCTGGGAGAGATGGATGGCACAGCTTGGTACGCATCAGATCCGCTGGTGGGTTCCGAATTGGGGAATCGAGACCAGGAGGGCCTTTCAGGAAGGGTCCTATGTTGTCAGAGTTCCAGGTTTGTCTTGGTCCTTCTTCTACATTCCGTCACTTGTTTCTCGGTAGTTCGGGATGAGGTAGGAGCCTTTGTTGGGCTGGGATGACCTTGCCACTGCGGAGGTAGCTCCTCTCTGTATGGCAACTCCAGGTGCTCTTTTGTATTCTCTGAGGGTATGGAAGTATTCCACTTTCCCTCCTATTGTGCTCCTTCGACGGCGAGAGAGCGCTGTATTGACTACTGTGTACCTGGATTGGTATGAGCAGTGCGTTGGGCAGTCCCAAGTGATTTTGGGGAGCAGGCGTGAAGCGATTCTAGGGCCCGATTTCTGTCGCAGCTATTGCCTTAGGAGTGTCAAAACCTGGTCTGACCCTCAGGATGTTACAGGAGACACTTTGTTTGACTATGAAACCAGAGTTGATCGACTGACGGAGAGAGGTCCTCTTTTGCAGACTCGCAGGGAGGAGATCCGAGCCGAAGCACGGGTGAATGAAGCCCTGCGAGCTACTGGATTGTTTGACTCTATGGGGAGGACCCCTAATCTCGGACTGAGAGATGCAGAGCTGGCTCGCGTGGAGCGAAAGAAGACTCGCCGGGGACGAGGAAAGAAAGGGAAGAATGGCAAGGGGACTAGCGCAGATGGCGCGGAATGACCTCCTAGGTATCCATTCATTGCATTGCAAACACATTATTTGTTAAATGTATTAAGCTGTCTTTTAGCATGTTGTGAACTTGAGAGTAGACCGTGCTTGAACTCATCAAGAAATGTTGTAATCGTTAGTGATTTGTGATTTACTTTTAAAGCTTTATCGATACGCAAGATCTCTTGTTCGCCTTTTGTTTCTTTTGTGAGCCTTGATGGCGTCCAGCTTTGGACCTTTCTGTTGCGCTTGCGGACTGAAGCAGTCTGAGCCTTGACGGCAATCCCTTTTCGCTTGGGTTTTGTATTTGTATGGGTGGTTGAATGATCCCTTGACAGGTCATTTTGACGGTCTTTTCCGTGGCTTCCTTGCCTCTTGTTTGTTGGCGTCGGGCTCTTGACCTCTTTTTTGTAGCTTCTGCTTGAGCTTATTTTTTTTTAGAGCCTTTGCTCGAGCTCTTTTTTTTTTTGAAGCGCGTGAGGGCGAAGACAAGCCCCTGGCTTGGAAGTTGACATGGGTCAGTCGTTTGACGTTGAGTGACCCTCGGATGTCCTTTGATGTTGCCGCCGTCGTTTGACTTGGTCAAGGTGATGTTGGGGGCATGCTCTTGGAAAGTGTGTAGTTTGATGGAGGTCTTGATTGACATTCAAACTTTTGAATTTTTTGTGTATTTTTAGACCGGACCAATTAAGGTTGCCTACGTTCCCCCGAACTAGAGGGCTCAGGTCTGCGTAGTTCGACACTACATGGAGTGCCAATAGATGCACAGTTGGTCTTCTTTAGGCTAAGTATCTGCGGAGTTTGCTCCCGTTGACTGGATTCATGAAGGGATTGCCATCTAGGTCTGTCAGCTTTATGGCACCTCCAGAAAAGATCATTTGAACCACGAAAGGGCTGATCCATATTGGTTCCCATTTTCCCAGTGGGTTGGTTCGAGTGGGAGGCTTTTCTTTGAGTACCAGATCGCCTTCCCTGATGTCTCGGGACTTGACTTTCTTGTCGAAAGCTCTAGCCATCCTGCTTTGGTAGGCTCGAACGTGTTCCATGGCCTTTAGTCGTCGCTCGTCTAGCAGAGCCAGTTCGTCGTGTCGGCTTCGGAGCCATTCGACTTCGTTGATTTCGTTTTCCAGCAACACTCGGAGTGAGGGAATTTCCAACTCAACGGGCAGTACTGCTTCCATCCCGTATGTCAGGGCGAATGGAGTTTCTCCCGTGGCTGTTCTGACTGATGTTCGGTAGCCCCAAAGTGCAAGGTACAGCTTCTTGGGCCAATCTCGTCCTCGGGTGGTCATTTTTCGGATGATCCATTCGAGGGTCTTGTTTGCTGCTTCCACGGCGCCATTCGTTTGTGGCCGGTAGGGAGAAGACTTGTGGCGTGTGATCTTGAATTAAACCAGCAGTCTGTCGCATTCACCTTCAAAGTGGGAGCCGTTGTCTGATATGACCTCATTCGGGATGCCGTATTGGCAGATGATGTTTTCCTTGAGGAAATGTGCCACTTTCTTGGAGGTGAGCACCTTGTAGGACTTGGCTTCGACCCATTTGGTGAAGTAGTCGATAACTACCAAGATGAACTCGTGGCCGTTGCTACCTGGCGGAGTTATTTTCCCAATGACGTCGATTCCCCACGTGGCGAAGGGCCAGGGCGTAGTCATGCAGTAGAGATCGTGAGGAGGTAGATGATTGAGGTTGGAGAACCGTTTACACTTGTCGCAGCTTCGGACAAAGTGGATGCAGTCTGCCTCCATGGAGATCCTGTAGTAGCCCGTTCTTAGAATGATTTGCATCAGGGCTCTGGCGTTCATGTGAGCCCCGTTGTGGACTTCGTTCATGAGCTTACTAGCTTTTTCCTGGCTGATGCAGCGTAGGAGTGGTCCTTGGTAGCATTTTTTGTATAGCATGTCCCCAAGGATGACAAAGTGAGAGGCTAGGAATTTTAGGGCCATGATGCTCTTGGATTTGGCTCCTTCCCTGCGTTGACCTTCCTCGTTCATGAAGGCGGTTTCCCCATTTTTGAGGTATTGAAAGATCTGGTTATACCAAAGCTCATTGATGGGCTTGGGCTCTGGTTCGATCTCGCAGCTGTAGGCAGGAATTTCCTTTCGTCCGACTTTGAAGGGCTTGATTGCCTTTCCCTCGGGGATCTCCACGAGTGAAGCCAAGGTGGCTAGGGCGTCTGCAAACCGGTTTCGGTCTCCTGGCAAGTAGTGGAAGGTGACCTCTTCGAATTGTGTGATGAGGTCCTCCATGCAGGCGTGGTACTTTAGCAAGCCTGGGTTTATTATTTTACACTTGTTGGAAACTTGGTTGATGATCAGGGCTGAGTCCCAATAGACCTCGAGTTTCTGGACGTTCCTTTCGAGTGCGGCCTCTTGTCCGGCGGCGTAGGCTTCGTATTCGGCGGCATTGTTGGTTACCTCGAAATTTAGCTTTATGGCGATTGGAGTGTGGTCGTCCTTGGGGTCGACCAAGAGCATACCGATGCCGTTTCCTCTTTTGTTGGCTGCTCCGTCGAAGAACAGTTGCCATCGATTTTTGCCTTCGAGTGGGAAGATTCCTTCGTCTGGGAATTGTGGTTCAGGACCTCGAGCTTCGTCGGTTGGGAAGTCAGCCAGCTGTTCGGCCATTACCTGTCCCTTGATTGACTTTTGGTTCACGTACTTGATGTCAAATTCTGCTAGGAAGAAAGACCATTTGGCGAGCCTCATTGACAGAGATGGTTTGTCGAAGAGGTATTTGACTGGGTCCATTTTGGAGACCAAGTGCACCGTGTGCGACTGCATGTAGTGTCGTAATTTTCCGACGACCCATACTAGAGCTGCACAGATTTTCTTGAGGGCTGAGTAGTTGAGTTCGCTGCCTTGAAACTTTTGACTGACGAAGTAGATGGCGTTCTCGATTCGTGACTCCTTCTTTTCTTGACAGAGCATGGCTCCGACTGCGGTGTCGGTCACAATTAGGTATAGCAACAATGGCTTCTCCTCGTGGGGAGGACAGAGAATCGGAGGACTCACAAGGTACGCCTTTATTTCTTCAAAGGCATCTTGGCATTCTGAGTTCCATTCGACGTCGGCATTTTTCTTCATCAGTTTGAAGATTGGCTCGCACATGGAGGTCAACTGATTGACGAAGCGGATGATATACTGCAGGCGGCCCATGAAGCTTTTCACCTCTGTTTGAGTTTGCGGTGGTCTCATTTCGATGATGGCCTTGATCTTTTGAGGATCAACTTCGATGCCTCGCTCGATGACCATGTATCCTAAGACTTTGCCTTGGCTGACCCCAAATGTGCATTTGGCAGGGTTTAACCTCATCGAGTGTTTCCGAAGGCGGTCGAAGAACTTTCTCAGGTCCGTGAGGTGTTGTCCATCTGATTCCTTTGAGTGGATGATCATGTCATCGACGTACACTTCGATCTCTTTGTGGATCATGTCGTGGAAGAGGGTGGTTGCTGCCCGTTGGTAGGTAGCCCCAGCGTTCTTTAGTCCGAACGGCATCACTGTGTAGCAGTAGGTTCCCCAGGGGGTCGTGAAGGCTATTTTTTCTTGATCTTCTTCGGCCATCTTGATTTGATTGTAGCCGACAAACCCGTCCACGAAGGATTTGACCTCGAAGTTGGCTGTAGTGTCTACCAACATGTCGATGTTTGGTAGTGGAAAATCTTCCTTGGGACTTGCTTTGTTGAGATCTCGGAAGTCCACAGCAGCGCACTTTTTTATTGGCCTTGGTGACTGTGACTATGTTGGAGAGCTACATAGGGTACTCGATCACCCTGATGAAGCCGACGCGGAGCATCTTTTCGATCTCTTCCTTGACTTGTAAAGATCATTCTGGTTTGATCCGGCGTAACTTTTGCTTGATGGGCTTAGCCTCGGGATTCAAGGGAATCCGATGTTCTACTATGTTTGGATCTAATCCAGGCATGTCTCAGTAAGACCAAGCAAACACGTCCACGAACTCTTTGAGCAGTGCAGTCAATGCGTTTTGCTCTGTGTCGGTGAAGAAACTTCCGATTTGTGTCTCTTTTGGCTCTTCAGCAGTTCCCAAATTCACTTTGGTTAAAACCTCCTCGGCAGCTTGGGCCCAGTTTTTCTCTCGTTTGACAACATGCTTAAAGATGTGCTTAATGTATTATTCGTTTAATGTGTCTGCTTCTTTATCAAGTGAATCGTTATTAACTGTTTGTGTGTTAGTTAATTTATCAGTTGTTAAAGATGCAATGAGAGGATACTCGGAAAGATCGAAGCATTCATTAAGAGCATACGGGAATACATTATTGGCAATGAGTTCGTAATCTTCTGGCGTGAGGCCATCAGATGACTCGAGAGACTCGAATTCAAAGATAATGGACTCAGGATGGGCTTTGACACTGGACTCTAGGACGCGAGGGGTCAGACCAAGTTGTTCGATCATGTCCTTTTTGCTGGCGGTAGGTCCGGAGAAGGTGGCCCAGTTATTGAGTGGCAATGAGCTTGATAGGAAGCAGGGGTTGAAAGGCTTCGAGCTGCCATTCCTGATCATGGCTACCATAGAGTTATCAGAAACAAAATCGATTAGGTCTGGCACCTCGATTTCTTCACTGAAGAGCTGGTGGAGCAGTGGCTCGTTCCAGGCATCGTCTGCGGAGTCTTCCGCTCTTGTTTTGGGCATTGCTAGCTCGAATGCAGACTCGTCCCGCTTGTTGGGGGCAGGGGTGTTGACAGAGAGTTTTTCGAGTTCTTCTGCCAAAGAAGGGGTTTTCCCGAACCAGAATTCATTGTGAATAGTGGTGATCGTGGGTCCCGGAAGAGTTGGCGCATCGAGAAATGCTCTTCTGACGGGATTTGCCTTGAGGCCTCTGAATCTTGCCAGGTTTCGCTGGAGCTTGTCCATGGTTGTCGACCAGCTTTATTGGGCGTTGATCAGCTCTGTTCCCTTTTCTGTGTCTTCGTTCAAACTGCCGGCTTTCTTTGTGAAGTACCTGGTCATGTCGAAGCTATAAGGGCGGAGATCGGAGATCGCGTGCAAGCCTCTTTTGCTATTGATGGAGCATTTTCGTGCAGCTCGTTTGTCTTCCGCAGCGTCTTTGGGAGTAAGAATGTATCCCAGGCCGTGAAGGGTATTATGTTCCTTGATATTGATGATTTGCTGGGTACCTTGATGGCGTTTTCCCAAACCAAGCCCCGGGATGTAGTTCATGAGCTTCATCATCTTCATCGGGGGAGGGATCTGGTCCCAAATCAAAGGCAGGTCTATGTGGCACACCTTGGCCTTTGGGCTTTCGATGGTAAACCCTGTCAGCATTATGCCGTCATTGTCGTGTTTGATCTCCAAGACCGGGACGCCGTTTGTGTCGGTCCCTTCGGTGATTATGCTATCACCGTAGATGATGGTAAGGTCTGTTCCTTGGACGAACTTTACGCACTGATGGAGGGTGGATGCCACCCCATTAATGCAGTGTAGCGAGGGCGTCCCAAGATGGCGGTGAATGTGATCGGATGTCGATGACTTGGAAGTCGGTCGGGACCATACGCTTTCCGAACCACGGGTTCAAGGTGGCTATTCCCAAGGCGGGCGAGACGTTGAGTCGTAGGCCTTGATTACCTGAGTTGAGGGTTTTAGATCAGTTGCTTTAATCCCTTGCAAATCCATCATTTTGGATGGGAGGACGTTCATGGATGATCCCCCATCTATCAAGACCCGAGGGAGACGGCGCTCATCCAGTTGAACTATTATGTAGAGAGGCTCATTGTGGTCAGCCCCAAATTTTGGAAGGTCGAGCTCCGTGAAAGTGATGATATTGTTGTAATGAACATTGTCGATCATTTGAACCGCTTCATCAGGTGTCACAGTGATGGGAACCATGGTCTGGGCCAGGCTTTCTTCCAACTTGAGTTTGTGCGGGTAAGATGAAGTGAGTAAGGACCAGAGTGAGATGTTAGCCTGAGTACGCTTAAGCTGAGTTAAGACAGGATCTTCAGCCTTCGGGTCAAGGGTTTCGGATTCTTTGGCATAGGGCCCCTTTTCAGTTCGTGGCTCAGGTATAGTTGGCCTTTTGTCTGCCCGTGGAGGATTCGTCGGGATTTGACCGGAACGTGTTAGAACGTTCACTTCTGGCTTTATGCTTTGCTTGTCTCTCCTATCTCTGTAATGGGAGGGCCTTGGTTGGCGTAGGGCCATACTGCGCACTTCAGTTCGTTTACCGTCATTGCTTTTGTCGAAGCGTCAACAGTGACTTTGAGATCTTCCCAAGACAGGGGTTGAGGTATTTGGATCCTCGGGCCATCGGTGGTGGTGCGGAGCTCGTCCCAGCTGATCATGGAGTAGACATTGTCATGGCCTCGTGCAGAGTTAAGCTGAGGAGATTTGCTGGAGTAGATGACGTAATAGTCAAACTTTCCTGATGGTTCTCCAAGGGTTCCCACTGTGGGGTCGCCGGATTCGTATCTCTTCTTCAGTTTTTGTTGAGAAGAGGGTTTCTTCTTTCTTCGAGGGCGGCCCTCGTTCATTTCATCTTGGAATTCCATTTCTAGAAAAGCAGTGCAATCACAGACGTCCTACCAGATGTGTTCGTTGTTCGGCAGTGGTATCGGGACCTCAAGATGTTGACCGGATATGTCCTCCCCCAGGGGGTCTTGTGGCTTTATGTCGTAGCTGCATGGCTCGTATGAGGGCAATAGGTTGACTTCTGGGAGACCATGAGAGACGTTAGAGACTGTAGGAACAGGCATGCCTTTGGAAGTCCCAGGTGGTTGGGGGGTGGCTAATGTTCCGAAGTGGTGCATGGCACCTTCGATCCAGGCTTATTGTTCACCTTGGCGTTTCTCAATAGCCATGAGGACCTGCCAAACTTCTTCGAATGTTGGGAAATTTCTCGGGGGTAAGGTCCCATTTTATTCGCTGTTATCCACTGACTTGGCCATGAGGATTTGAAAGACTGTCCTGGTGGCTGTGCTGGAAAGGATGTTGGACCTTGCGGCTTTGACCTTTGGGAGAGTAGTTCCCGGATATTCTTGATCACTCTCGGTTCGCTGGAGGGGGTGACGGGCAAGGTTTAGACACGGGAAGGCCTTTCGGGATAAGAGGGGGAAAGCTCACGTGACATGCGGTTTCCGTTTCTTTTTTTATTCATTTATTTTGTTGTTTTAATTTACTTAAAACGTGTTTTCTCAGAGTCCTAGGTAGGTTGGAAAAGATTGCTCTTCTTTTTCGCAACTATGCTAGATCCTGGGTCAGTGGAGACCGTCTGTGCGGCTATAAGCCCCTCATTTTGCACCTGTATTTCGACATCCCAGGGTGGACAGCCCTGGGCGAGGGTCCTATAGGGCAAGCGGTTTCCTCCGGCCTAAAAGAAAAATCGAACCTAAGGACCGAGCCTGTCATGTTCGTTTTAATGCGTTAGCCATGTGAATAGTGAACCGAGCCGGCCATTGAGTCAAGATCGGGTCAAGAGTTCGGCATGACCTCTCTTTACCTTGCTTGCGCAAGGGATCTGTGACGTTAGGCGTTGGCTGGGTCATATCGTCATGGCTGACGTATTAAAGGCTTGATGACATGGTGTCATGTGGGCATGGATGTATATTCGGGACGGAACATCGTCTGGGTGTAGCTTCGGAAAATCAAGATCGGGTCAAGATTTTAGCATGACCATTCATCGCTTTGCTTGCGCAAGGGATCTTGAGTTCCGAGCTTTGACTCAAAAAATGGCCGGCATGGGATATGTATCCAGGCTGTATGACATGGACTGGGTAAAAACCAACCGAGTCTGGACAGAGTGTGACTCAAGACTCAAACGTGCAGGGTTGACGCTTGGCTAGGATGGGATGTTTGGAATGATCCCGTGCGCATCCAAGAGGCCTAGGAAGACCAAACAAACTGCAACTGAGACCACTCCGGGTTAAGGGTTGTAGTGTGCAGTGCATCCGAGGCAGCAGTGCGCGTAGCGTGCGGTGTAACCGAGGCAGTAGTGTGAGTAGTGTGCGGTGTAACTGAGGCAGCAGTGCGAGTAGTGTGCGGTCTCTAAAATTCTTTTTCTGAGTAAAACAGAAGTTTTTTGAAGAATTTTAAATGTATGTATACAGATGTATATATTGATGCATTTTTTTTTTGTATTTTTATTTTTTTTTGTAAAATAAAAAGTAAAGCACATGCACACACACATAACAGTTAAAGAAAGGGGTAAAATGAAAGTTTGACTCTCATCATCGTTTTAAAAATCTTTTATTTTGTTTAAAAGTTTTTAAAACAAAATGTCCCCAGCGGAGTCGCCAACTGAAATTACCCGGGATCCGGCTCGCGCGCGGGCCCCGCCATCTCGCATTCGTCGCGTTCGGGAAGTCGCCCGGATCCGAGAGGCAGCGCGTTCGCGCCCCGGCATCTGGCTATTCCATTTTCGTTTTGCGTGGTTGGAGGTGTCTCGCTGTGTTTTGCTTGTAGAGTCGCCACACCGTTTTTATTAAGCCCAAAACATTGAAAAAGGGCATCAGTTTAAAAATAAACTGTTTTTGTTGTGTGATGAGATTTTTGAGTTCGGAGGTCAGATGACTCCTCGGGAAGAGAATATTAGAATCTTAGAGCTCACCCGAGTCGCCTCGTAAAAATGAGTCTTTCGGTACCCCTAATATTCTTTAACCATTGTGTGTGTGTGTATGTGCTTTTAAAAATGCATGTTGTATCGGATGTCTACTTTGTACACTGCTTTATTGAAATGTATTGAAATAGTAATGGAAGGAAGCCTTACCAATGTTGGTTCGTGTCTGTCTTCCTCTGGGGAATAGTGTTCGAGGATGGAGTAGTATTCCGGGACGGACCGGGATTACTTCGGGATGTGCCAGTTGTCTACGGACAGAGTTTCGGCGTGCGTTGGGATCGCACGGATCACTTGTACAGAGGTTCGGCGTGCGTTGAGATAGAAATGGTCACTCGGGCAGAGGTTCGGCGTGCGTTGGATTCGTCAGTTGGATTCGGGCAGAGTTTCGGCGTGAGTTCGAGTTGCCGGTTTGACTCGAAAAGAGCCGGGACGCCTCGGGAAAGACCAGGCAAGGCCTCGGAGTACCATGAGGGGCCTCAGAGTACCTCGAGAGTGCCTTGGGGCAGCGTGGGAGTGTCTCGGGAGCGCTCGGAGAGGCTTCGGAGCACCACAAGGGGGCTCGAAAAACCTCGGAATGATTCGAAAGGGGCCGGGGGTGCCTTGAGAGGACTTAGAGGGGTGCCAGAAGGCTGGGGGGAGAGGAGAGAAGAGGGAGATGTGTGTGATGAGGGAGGGGCAGCCCTCTATTTATAGTCTCAAATTTTGTGCAATAAGGTCCGTACAGACCTTACAGGTAATCCAAGTTTTTGGTTTTCCTCGATTTGAGGGAATAAGTGGACTTTAAGAAGATTTAGCCATGATGATGTCTGGTTGCAAAGAGGTCCGTACGGACCAACCATGCATGCAATAAGGTCCGTACGGACCATTCATGTAGGCAAGTAATTATTACCTCCGGGATTTGAGGGAATAACTTGGACTTTAAGGGGATTCAGTAATCATTGAAGCAAAGAGGTCCGTACGGACCACTTATGCTTTTCCAATTTCTGAAAAATTCCTAAAAGGTCCTTTTGTGCTTCTTTTTCCCAGAAAGGTCCCTCCCTTGGTTTGGTTGGGGGGTTTTTGAGGGTTTTGAGTGTCACGGGTCTTCGAGACTGCGTTTGTGAGTCCGCGGTGTTCCTGTGTGCTCGGAAGAGGGTGATCCAGATTGGGGTACTTACAGCAACGTCACTTGCAGGGCGAGTGGGGTTGTCGATAAAAAAGGATCCAATCTGGCGAACTGCCGAGACGGATTGGGTGACCAAGGAGGTCGAGTGGCTGAACCTTTGAAAGGCTACCTACGTATCCCGGAGGAATCAAGCCAGATCGTAGTTCGAAAAAGATCCGCTGGGGAAAGGGGTGTCATATGTGATGAATTGGCTGAACCTAAAGTAGGCTACCTACGTATCCCGGATGAATCAAGCCAGGCCGTAGTTCGGGGTCCACTAGGGAATGGCAAAGAGAAACTGGTCCCTTGCTAGGAAGATGGAAGGAAAGTGACCTAGGAGGTCAAGCGGCTGATCCTACTGGGGATATGCCAGATGAAGGAAGTGACCAATGTGGTCGGATATCTGGACCTTTGTGAGGGGCTACTTCACCACCGAGGAGTGATGAAGGAAGAGGGTGACCAATGTGGTCTGATGGCTGGACCTTTATGAAAGGCTCATGCACCACTGAGGAGTGATTGAATGAAAAGGGTGACCATTGCGGTCGGATGGTTGGACCTTTATAAAGGCTACCTCACCACTGAGGAGTGATGAAGGGAAAAGGGTGACCAATGTGGTCGGATGGCTGGACCTTTTATGAAAGGCTACCTACGTATTCCGGGGGAATCAAGCCTTGGTCGTAGTTCAAGTCTCACTAGATAGTTAGGAACAGTGTCTAGGATCCTTGAGGTTTTGACAATTAATAGAGGTTGTCACCTGATGAAACTAAAGTTTGCGTCACTATCGAGGAGATAGAGGTAGCTGAAGTTTGGAAAACTGAAGCGTACTTCACTATCTATGACATAGAGGTAGCTTTAGTTTGGAGAAACTGAAGCGTACTTCACTATCGAGGAGATAGAGGTAGCTAAAGTTTGGAAAACTGAAGCGTACTTCACTATCGAGAAGATAGAGGTAGCTTAAGTTTAGAAAAACTTGAGCGTACTTCACTATCGAGGAGATAGAGGTAGCTTAAGTTTGGAAAACTGAAGCATACTTCACTATCGAGGAGATAGAGGTAGCTGAAGCTTAGAGAAACTGAAGCGTACTTCATTATCTATGAGATAGAGGTAGCTAAAGCTTGAGTTTTGACAATTCGGAGGATGTCACCTAGCGTTATTCCGTTATAACAGAAGTAACGGAGGCGCTTCGAGAGGAAGGTTTATTTTCTTTAGAGACAACGGATATCCTTGGGAAACAGCGTTACTCTGGTTAAGAGATAACGGGAATGGTATGCCTAAGTGGAAAGTCCAGGGGCAAAAGTGTAAATTCAGCACAGAGCAGATGAGGCCGCCCGGCGAGAGATGGGGAAAAAGAGGCCATCCGGCTAGAAGTTTATTTTCACCAGATTATTTAAACAGAATTTGAAACGGGCAAACAGCCATTGTTGCCGAGGAAAGGAGAGTAGAGAGAGAATTTTTCAAAATTCTTCAATTCTCTTGCTTCTTTGGCTTAAGATGGATCAAGAGGGGAACATCGTACCTAGGCAAGCACGGAGAAACCTGTCGGAAGCCGTGAGGAGGAGGAGGAGGGAGTTCGTTCGAACCAAACAAAAGTATGACTTCAACAAGCCTCCTTCTGAGCTCTACCCCGGGAGGAGGGAGCACAAATCGACGAAACCTCAATCTATTGGGGTAAGCATTCTTGATTTGCTTGATTTTGTCAATTTTGATTGGGGTTTTGATTGATTTAGGGCTTGACCCGATTTTTAGGAGTTTTTCGAATTTTTCTATGATTTTTGTTGATGATTTTGGGAATTTGATGATTAACCTATGAGGTTAAGGACATTAATGAACATGCATGTGCCATTTATTTGAGAAAAATATGAGAATGACCCATTTTTTTTAAATTTTTTTTTGAAAATAAGGTAAGAAAAATAATGTCCAAAATGTGACGGAGTCCTTGCATGTGCTAGAACTAGGTCAATTTATGATCATGGACGGGAAAACAAGATTTTGGACGATGAAAAGGATTCATGCATGCCATTTTGAAAAATTAATGCTTATGTGCAAAGAATTTCGTGAAAATTGGAAATTTGTACCTAGGAGAGCAATGTGCTCGACATGACGTGTTTCAAATGATGAAGGACACGTTTCCTAGGCAAAGGATGCTAGAAATATCTTATGAATGCTTTTCTTTGCAAAATGTGTGCGCTTTTGAATTATGCATGCTTTTGAGATGAGATGAAGGACTGACACATTTTTATTGTGTTTTCCTATAGGAGAACAAGTCGAGGGGACCTTCTGAGGTAGCTGTGAAGTTGTGGGATAGGATGCCCAACTTCGAGAAGGATGGGGTGAATCCCAAGCAGCTGGTGATGGCGACCGACCTTGATCTTTTCATTGATGCTATCAGTAGAGGTATCCATGTGACCTCTAAGAGCAAGGGGCTAATCCAGGCCCTCTCGGAGTTCTGGTGGGACACCACTCACAGCTTTCATCTTAGCTGGGGAGAGATCACGGTGACTCCTACCGACTTTACTGCTATCACTGGCTTGCAGTTCACTGGGAGGCCTGTGACTTGGAGAGATCACATTACTGTAGCCGAGTTCAGAGCTCTGGTAGGTTTCGACCTTCGTCCTAAGGGGATTGGGATGGATACGAGGTATGTTGAGGTGGTGGTTCTGGAGTGTATGCAGGAGTTTGCCGCCAATGAGGTGATTGCCCACCAGCTCGCGAGAGCTTTTATGTGGTTGATGCTGTTAGTCACCATTTTTGCGAACTCTGGGATGCTGGCAATGCTCTGCTTGCTTGACTCTTTGGAGAACTTGGATGAGTTTGGGACGGTCTCTTGGGGTGAGGCCGGATTGGCTAAGCTTTATTTCTCTTTGGACTTGTACAGCCAAAACAAGGCTGCTTCGATGGATTGTTTTTCTTTTGCTCTTGAGGTACTCTCACTTTCTTTTCTCTCTTTTACTTTTCTGTTTTGAGATTTTTATGAGAGAAATGACCCGTTTTGCTTTGAACATGCAGGTCTGGTTTTGTGAGGTGATTGGGTTCTTTCCTTGGAACCAACAGAGTGATCCGGAGATCTTCCCGGCCATGATTCGCTGGAGGGGAGAGGCTAGAGATAAGTTCACCGGGAAGACCCGGATTACTTTTGATTATAAGATGGTGAGACCGGTCATCAACAGGGATGGTCATGTGGGAGTGGATTTCTATTCTTGGGGGAGGTACCCAGGGGCTTTGCTAGGGGATGCCTTAGAGGCGACTAGGCAGAGGAGGTGGCTGACAGGGCTGACCTGTGATGTTATTTACTTGGGGGACCGCTTCTCCAGGCAGCATGGCTTTGTCCCTCCTTTGGACGCCATCACTCCTCACGACCCTCCACCGCTTATGCTGCAGCCCAGGAACTGGTCAGCGGATGAGATAGCGAGGTATCAGACCGGTGTGGCGGCTGAGGAGTACTTCGACTTTGCTACCCTGTATGCCACCTTTGTGGAGGCGCGGTTGAGGACACCGCAGAAGCTAGTGAAGATGGCTGTCACTCAGGGGTACGGGGAAGCAGAGCCAACTGATCCACCTATGCCTCCTGCTCATCTCTCCTACGTGGTGAACGGGGTATCGAGGAGGTTCATGGTGCCTATTCCTGACACGATGGAGCCCCATTATACTTTGCCTACTGATAGCACTGTAAGTACCTCTAGGTTCCTTCTCTTTTCGGATTTCTTTGCTTTCTGCGATTTTGAGCTTTTCTCGAGATTTTCTATGTTTTTCTTCTCTTTTCTCGCAGGTCCCTGCTCGTGCTTATGATGGACTGGTACGGCAGAACAGGGGATGGAAGGCTGTGTACCGGTCCCTTCTGAGGAAACTGGCCTGCGCTTCCAGGGCTGGGGCAAATGTGCAGGAGCCCGTGCGCAAGAGGAGGCACGTTGGGAGCACAGCCTCTACCTCGTCGGCCTCGGAGTATCAGACCTCCTCTACCAGCACTATGCCTCGGGGACAGGGGCCCAACACGAGCATTTTGGAGCAGCTGGCAGAGTATGAGCACGTGAATGTCAATCTATCTGACGTGAGTGATGATGAGGACTTGATGAGGGATCCTAGCTTCTACGAGCTAAGAAGTGACGAGGATGAGTCGGAAGCTTAGGGTTCCTTAGGTTGACCTAGGAAGAGAGAGAAATCAAACAATGAACAATTTATGCACAATTTATTTATTTTTCATTTTATTTGGGCGCCAAGGAGGCGAAGACAATGTATTACTCATTTATTTGCTTTTCTTATTTATGCTTTATGTTTTTGCATATTACTTGAGCCTCGGGGCAGCTTTTTTGCTTGGAAATGGGGCTGAAACTGGGCTAAAATGGTTTGTGATGATATATGATTGCATGAATGGTGTTTGGACATGTTTTTATGCAGGTTTTGTTGAGAAAGTGGGGTGAGAACTCCACTTGGGCAGCAGCTTTAGTTCTTTGCAGATTTTCTGCGGCGACGAGACGCCGAATCCGATCGGGTCTTTGGGCAAAAGAAGCCGTGCGGCTGGAAGTTTTGTCTGAACTGGTTTTTTTCAAATAAAATCAAGGGATGGCCTTTTCATTTCATTTTCACCCTAGACTTGTCCCAACTGATCCCAGAGCAAATTTTTGACCAAAAATAATCAACTTTGATTACGGCCAATGGAGAAACCAGTCTGATTGCAAAAGGGGAAAAGAGACCGTTTTCTATTCGATCTTCAATCTTAGATGAGACACAACTTTCAATCTAACAAGGGGCTGTTCGATACCACCTTCAAGATCAAATCTTTGTGGCATTTGAAGGATCTCCCGCCCGATTGGGACCTTTTGAGAGCCGCAGCGAGGTTTTGGGACGTCCGGAGACATAATTACTGCTTTTCTTACAATGAACTTGTCCCAACCTTTGAAGAATTCCGGGCATTGATTGGGGGTCCAGAAATTGAGGCCGTTTCGATTCCTCTGACTGGAGACGTGCCGGTGACGGTAAAGTTGGCATCTTTTCTGCAAATCTCTTTGGAAGAGGCCGAGGGGATGATGGTAGCTCCTGACAGGATTGATATTTCAGATATCCCGGGCAGGTTTGGGTCTCTGGATATGGCTACGACCCCGGTGGCCATGGATGCCTTCATCCTCTGCGTGTTCTCATTTCTGTTCACTGCTGAGTCTTTAGGGGTCTGCCATGGTGGCCTTTTGGACATGGTTAGAGACTGCAGGGCTGGGAAAGACATTGTCCCACTGGTTATGGGTGAGACTCTGCATGGCATCGACAGGATGGCTAGGGGAGACCATTTTATGAGGTCTAGGAGCCCTGTGGTGCTGACTTTATGGTTACAGGAGAGGCTTGGGGCTTTGCCGGGGGCATCGCCTACTCAGTGCCCTTGGGTGATTTCTCGGAGGGGTGCACCTAGGCAACAGGACTAGGGTAGCTGGGAGCTGATGATGGCTAGGTTGTCCACCTCGGATATTCACTGGTGGGTGCCTCATTGGAGGTTGCAGACTCGGAGGACATTTTAGGAGTCCTACATAGTGAGGGTTCCGGGGCTGTCTCTGTCGTCCTTTTACATCCCCTGCTTAGTGTCCAGGCAGTTTGGGATCTTACAAGAGCCGTTGGATGATTGGAAGGACATCCGTACCATGGAGGTAGTGCCTTTTGACATGAGGGACCCAGCCCACTTCTCATTTTTCTCAAGGGCTTGGACCTACGCTGCTTTCCCACCTAGGGCCATTCTAAGAGCAGGAAGAGTACTATCCTGACCACGGCCTACTTGGACTGGTATGAGAAGGAGATGGGGGCGACTCAGGTCATTTTGGGAGAGAGACGTCAGGCTTTATTGGGGGCTGACTGTGACTCGAGCAGGACTCTGAGGGAGACTGAGGCCAGGCTAGTTCCCATAACCAGTCGGGTGACCTTATTAAGGATATGGAAGCCCGATATGAGAGGTATCAGAAGTCGCTCCCCTTACTGAGGCTCAGAGGGAGGAGGTATGAGCTTGTGCCAGGATTGAGAGGGCACTTATTGACACGGGTTTGGTGAAGGCTCCAGTGAGGATACCGGAAATTGGGATGAGGGATACCGACATCATTGAGAAGAAGAGGAAGAACACTCTACGAGGTCGAGGTAGAGGGAAGAAGAACAAGGAAGACTCAGTGAATGATAACTGATAGATCTACTCCTAGGATTCCCTTATTGCCATTTTGCAAACACAATAGATTATTAGGTCTTTTATTGTGTATTTTAGATCTTTGTAGCAGGTTAGCAGAGTCAAGAGTAGACCGTGCTTGAACTCATCAAGGAGTTTTTAACTTGTAATTAACAAGAGATATCATCTTAGAAATTTATAAGACACATTTCATGGAAACTTGATTGTCTTATTTATTGTTTAGACCGAACCATTTCTGGCTGCCTACAGTCCCCTTTTACAAGAAAGACTAAGGGGCTCAGGTCTTCGTAGTTCATTCTGGTGAACTATCGGGATTTTTGTTTTTGGCCTTTTTTTTTTTTTATTAATGTGCAACCCTGTCTTTTGCCTAGACCTCCCTTTTTGGATTTTCAGCCTAGCTGGGCATTACTCTTTTTGCACTAAAACTTTTCTCTCTTTTTTTTTTTTTATGTGCAACCCTATCTTTTGCCTAGACTGGCCTTTTTGAGGTTTTCAGCCTAGCTGGGCATTACTCTTTTTGTACTATGTATTATTGTTTTTTTATACATAATACCTGCGGAGCCTATCACCCTTGACTAGGTGGACAAATGGATTGACGTCCAGGTCCGCAAGCTTTATCGCTCCTCCCGAGAGTATTTTCTGCACCACATACGGGCCAATCCAAACGGGTTCCCATTTTCCCAAGGGGTTGTCTCTGGTGGGGGCTTCACTTTCAGCACTAGGTCACCTTCTTTGATGTCCCTGGCCTTGACTTTTTTGTCGAACGCCCTAGCCATTCGCCTCTGGTAGGCTCGGGTGTGATCCATGGCTTTTAGCCTTCTTTCATCAAGCAGGGCCAATTCGTCGTGCCGGCTGCGCAACCATTCTACTTCATTGACACTGTTTTCCAGGAGGGCCCTTAGTGACGGGATCTCCAACTCTACTGGCAACACTACTTCCATCCCGTAAGTTAGGGCAAAGGGAGTTTCTCCCGTGACTGTCTTGACAGACGTTCTGTAGCCCCAGAGTGCCAGATGCAACTTTTCAGGCCAGTCACGACCACGGGTGGCCATTTTCCGGATAATCCGCTCGAGCATTTTATTGGCAGCTTCTACGGCTCCATTGGTCTGAGGTCTGTACGGTGATGATTTGAGGCGAGTGATTCTGAATTTTGACAGAAATCTATTGCAGTCCCCTTCAAAGTACGACCCGTTGTCTGAAATGACCTCATTGGGCACCCCATATCTGCACATGATGTTTTCTTTGACGAACTGGGCCACCTTTCTGGAAGTGAGGACCTTGTAGGACTTGGCTTCTACCCACTTTGTGAAGTAGTCGACTGCCACTAGCACAAATTCATGTCCATTGCTTCCTGCCGGGGCTATCTTCCCTATCACGTCAATACCCCAAGTTGCAAACGGCCAAGAAGTCGTCATGCAGTCAGGTCATGAGGCGGAAGATGATTGAGGTTGGCAAACTGTTGGCATTTGTCACACGCTCAAACATGCTGGACACAGTCTGTTTCCATAGAAATCCAGTAGTAGCCCATTCTGAGGATCACTTGCATCAATGCTCTGGCATTCATATGAGGACCGCAGGGGCCATTGTGGACTTCGATCATCAACTCTCTTGCCCTTTCTTGGGAGACACACAGGAGGAGTGGTCCTTGATACCGTTTCTTGTACAGATCGCCCCCTAGAATGACATAGTGGGAGGCCAACCGTTTCAGGTCTTGCAAGCTCTTGGCTTTGATGCCTTCCTTTGGTCTACCTTCTTCGTCTCTGAAAGCTGATTCCCCATCCTTGAGGAACTGATTAATCTGCCTGTACCAGGCTTCTTTGACGGGCTCGGGTCCCAAGTCTATTTCACAACAGAAAGCTGGGACTTCTCTTCTACCCACTCTAAATGGTTTTATGGCCTTTCCCTCGGGGATCTCTACCAATGAGGCTAGAGTAGCTAAGGCATCCGCGAATCTGTTCTCATCCCTTGGCAGGTAATGGAAAGTTACTTCTCTGAACTACTCAGTCAACTCTTCCATGTAGGCATGATACCTCTGAAGGTTAGGATCTACAGTCTTCCACTTGTTGGAGACCTGGTTGATGATCAGGGCTGAGTCTCCATAGACCTCAAGCTCTTTGACATTCCTTTCTAAGGCAGCCTCTAAACCAGCAATGCAAGCTTCATACTCTACGACATTGTTCATGGCAGGGAAGTACAACTTGATGGCTATTGGCGTGTGCTCATCATTCGGATCGACCAGTAGCATTCCTACGCCGTTTCCTCTCTTGTTAGCAGCTCTGTCAAAGAAAATCTGCCATCGGTTCTCAGGCTCAACTACAAAGATTCCTTCATCTGGGAATTGGGGTTCAGGCCCACGGTCCTCATTGCTAAGGAAGTTTGCCAGGTGGTCTGACAACGCTTGGCCCTTGATTGCCTTTCTCGTCACATAGTTGATGTCATACTCAGCTAAAAAGAACGACCACTTTGCTAGACACATCGAAAGGGAAGGCTTGTCAAAGATGTACTTGATAGGGTCCATTTTTGAGACCAAGTTCACAGAGTGGGCTTGCATGTAATTCTTGAGCTTACCGACTACCCAGACCAGTCCTGCAAAAGTCTTTTCGCACGTCGAGTAATTGAGCTCACTTCCTTGCAGCTTCCGGCTGACAAAGTAAATGGCATTTTCTACCCGAGAGTCTTTCTTCTCCTGAGCTAGCATAGCCCCAACTGCCGTGTCAGTGGCAGTGAGATAGAGCAGAAGATGTTTCTGCCCATGTGGGGGGCATAGCACCGGAGGATGTACTAGGTATGCCTTGATTTGGTCAAAGGCATCCTGGCATTCCTCAGTCCATTCTGTGTCTGCATTCTTCTTCATGAGCTTGAAAATGGGCTCGCACATGGTAGTCAGCTGGTTGACAAAATGGCTGATGTACTGTAATTTACCCATGAAGCTTTTGACCTCTGTCTGGGTTCGAGGCGGCCTCATGTCCATAATGGCCTTGACCTTCGGGGATCGACTTCAATACCTCGTTCCGTGACCATATACCCAAGCACTTTTCCCCTTGTCACTCCAAAGGTGCATTTGGCAGGGTTCAGTCTCATGGAATGCTGTCTTAGCCTCTCAAAGAACTTTCGTAGGTCGACAAAGTGCTGTCCATTCTCACCTTTGGAATGGATTATCATGTCATCGACATAGACCTCAATTTCTTTGTGGATCATGTCGTGAAAGAGTGCGGTCGCTGCCCTCTGATACGTAGCCCCTGCGTTCTTAAGCCCAAAAGGCATCACAGTATAGCAGTACGTTCCCCACGGTGTGGTGAAAGCTGTCTTTTCTTGGTCCTCCTCAGCCTTCTTGATCTGGTTGTAGCCAGCAAAGCCATCAACGAAGGATTTGACTTCGTAATTAGCAGTGGCGTCCATTAGAATGTCTATGTTTGGCAAGGGGTAGTGGCCTTTGGGACTGGCCTTGTTCAGATCTCGGAAATCTACACAACAGCGCACCTTCCCATTGGCCTTAGTCACAGTCACGATGTTGGATAACCATGTCGGATATTCGATGACCCTGATGAATCCTACCCGCAGTAGCTTCTCAATCTCTTCTTTGACCTGTAGAGACCACTTTGGCTTGATTTTTCTCAGTTTCTGCTTTACTAGCTTGGCATCTGGTGCTAGAGGGATTCTATGCTCCACAATCGAACTATCTAGCCCCGACATATATTATATGACCATGCAAACACGTCCATGTATTCTCTGAGCAGATTGACCAGTCTGTCCCGTTTAACCCCCTGGAAGAAGTTCCCAATCTGTGTCTCTTTAGGTTCCTCGACAGTACCCAAGTTAACACTTGTCAAAACCTCCTCGGCAGCTTGGGCACGGTTTTCCTCGTTGTCTGTAACCTGCTTAAAGATTTCTTTAATGTATTGTTCGTTTAGTGTGTTTGCATCTTGTTCAAATGATTCATTATTAACTGTTGTTAAGTTATTAGTTAATTTATCATTTGTTAAGTTGGCAATAAGGGGATACTCAGAAAGATCTATCATTTCATTCAAAGCGAAAGAAAAAATGACATTGGCTACATGTTCATAATCTTCAGGCGTGAGACCTTCAGATGACTCGGAGGACTGGAATTCAAAGATTCCTGACTCACATGACTCTTAACCCTAACGACTCTGGACCCTACACTACTTATTGACTCAAAGTGTTTGACACGGGTTGGACTGGGTTTCACTTTATACTGCTGTTGCCCTGGGGAGTAGCAGTCTTGTCGGCGTTCCCACCCGGCCGTGCATCCTGCGAACCTTCGCTGCCTTTGCTGACATCATTCCCATGGGGGATGTTCGGCTGATCTGGTACAATTTCCTCTCTGAATCCGATCGTATCCATTTGCACCTCTGGGGTAATGGGACCAGTTGCACTTTCAGCATCCGAGAGACAGCTTTCTCCATCATCAAAGTCTTCTGGCTCATTCACTCTTCTTTCCACATTCTTCCAAACAGGGGGTTGGGACTGATCTTCTTGAACAGTAAGAGCCATCACGAACACATTATGTTTACCGTGGGTGATGAAGGGTTCTGGAGAGACTTCCATCATCATAGCTTGGCTTACTTCTTCCTCATAATCTTCGTAAGTGAGTCTTCCTTCTGTAATCTTGACTATGGTCACTAGTTCGAAATCACAAAAGAGAGGTCCGGCCTTGACAACATTAACGAAGTTGGTTCCTATTATAGGCCCAAATTTCCCTTCCATGGCGGAGGCATCAATCAGATCTTTCCATTCTCCTTGCAATTCAACATAAGGAACATTGAATTCCAGGATGTCTATGATCTTTAGATTCCCGAAACCAGTTGCATTTGTCTCTCCAAACTCAATCATATTGACTCGATTATTGGCAGGAAGAGGATTCTTGACTACATTGGGACCCCGAGGTGATTCAAGCTTGCCTTCTTCAATCAGGCGAGAGATCAGGAGCTTCAGGTAAGTACAATCATTGGTGTTATGCCCATGATATTTATGAAAGCGGCAGTGCTTGGTTTCATCCATTCTAACATTAGGGTTCTTTGGTTTCCAGTTTTCCAAAGGTCTAATGAGTCCTTCGGCCACCAAACCATCGAATACTTTCTCTAGTGGCATTCCAAAATCTTCGGCGGTATAGAAGTGAGGCCTTGGCTTCACAGCGTTGTGAATGTGTGGTGCCCAAGATCACGGCGCTATTATTTTTTTGTGTTTGGAACCGTTTTCTCATGTAAGGGGGTCACCGCCTCACATCGGTTTGAAGACATCCAGTTTAAATTGAAAAACGGAGTCGCCACGCCATTTTGATTTCCTCAAAACTTTGAAAAAAAGGATTTGGGTCCGAAGGTTAAGTTACCCCTTGGGAAGAACGGATCGTCGTTCACCCAAGGAGCCTTGCCGAAGCAAGTCTTTCAAGATCCGACTTTCATGCTTGCCTTTGTGCTTTCGTGTGTGGGATGTGTTTTGGTAAAGAAGGGAATGTGCCAAGTAGTCTTCCGGACGTATAAACCATGCGTTGGTTATCGCTCAGGATTCCTTGGATTTTGATATGTTCGGGACTTTGGTCCCGTTCTCATCTTGGACTTATGATCATCATTATGAGACCTTGGGTCACATGTGATCAAGATAGGGACACCTTTTTTATAGTCCAAGGATGAGACTCTTTAGAAAGGAAAGACCTTTGCCCATCAATCCTACATCTTGAGACAATTTGAGCTTAGTCGGGACATTTATGATCGTCTCATGTGATGATCGGAGATGTAGGGGCTCAAGTTCATCCTTTTCTAAAGGGATTTCCGGCTATGGCATCTTTATGTGGAGGAAATGATGTAAAGGTAGGACCTTTACACGATTACACTCCAAGAGATGCTTCAAGTACCAAAGGGGACTAAGGGAGGGGTATAAAGATTGGATCTTTATACTCATCCTATGCCTTTTTGTGCCTTATGAAGGTCACTAGGCAATCCTTGGAGAGTGATCCAACTATGAGGGACATGGGGAATGCATTTTAAAGTAAAGATGACATTTTTATGCTAACATATGTAATGAACATGATGCAAGCTAAGACTAGGATATAAAGGGAGGACCTTTATGGCTTTCCTATGTCCTTTAAGAACCATTTAGGTGGACAATCCTTGGAAGCAAGGTCTATGGGAAGGGGGATGACATTCATGAATAAAGATGACATTTTTAATGTAAAAGATGACATTTTTATATGAAAAGAGTGCTATTTTCACATCATCATGTGAGAGATCCACCCTAGAACAAGCCATTTGAGGTCTTATTATTCATCCTTGGGATGGATCCTCCATGAATCCCATGTCATAGGGGAATGGGGGTATTATGATCTACATGACTAAAGACTTGATTTTTATAGCAACAAATCAAATATAAAGCAAGTAGATAGCAATATAAATAGCAAAGATCTATATAGCAAGTATGACAAGTATATTTTAAAGAGAAGAAGAGGAGAGGTTACCAATGGTGGTGTTCCTCTATCCCCCTTGAAGATTTTCTAAAGAAGGATCAACTTTGGAGAGGTTTTGAAGAGGAGGGAGGTGATTTTGGGAGGCTTTTGTTCTCTGGAAATTCGTGGCGGTATTTTGGCAGAGTAACAGTGCCAAAAATTGTATATCAAAATGAATAGAGGAGGCCTCTATTTATAGGCAGTTTGGTATTGGCTAATGAAGCCGTGCGGCTGTAACCTTTGGCTAATGAAGCCGTGCGGTCTTATCCATTAGTGACTCAGCCTATTTCTAGAACCATGCAAGGTGCCCTTCTAGAAGGTCTTTTCCAGTGAGGGACTACGTGGAATTTTACTTCCTAACAAGTCCTTCACCCCTTGGAAGGTTTGGGAAAGTTCCCAAATTGCCCCTGAACTTTAGGAAAGTTCGGGAAATTGCCGGAAAACATAACCGAAAGGCATGAGCAAGATTTGGGTACTTACAGAAGCCCCTCGGCAACGTCACTTGCAGGGCGAGTGGGGTTGTCGATAAAAAAGGATTCAATCTGGCAAACTGCCGAGACGGATTGGGTGACCAAGGTGGTCGAGTGGCTGAACCTTTGGAAGGCTACCTACGTATCCCGGAGGAATCAAGCCAAGTCATAGTTCGAAAAGGATCCACTAGAGAAAGGGGTGTCATATGTGACGAATTGGCTGAACCTAAAGTAGGCTACCTACGTATCCTGGAGGAATCAAGCCAGGTCGTAGTTCGGGATCTACTGGGGAATAGCGAAGAGAAACTGGTCCCTTGCATAGGGAAATGGAAGGAAAGTGACCTAGGAGATCAAATGGCTGATCCTACTGGGGATATGCCGGATGAAGGAAGTAACCAATGTGGTCGAATATCTGGACTTTTATGAGGGGCTACTTCACCCCTGAGGAGTGATGAAGGAAGAGGGTGACCACTGTGGTCAGATGGCTGAACCTTTATGACAGGCTCATACACCACTAAGGAGTGATGAATGAAAAGGGTGACTGATATGGTCGGATGGCTGAACCTTTATGGCAAGCTCATACACCACTGAGGAGTGATGAATGAAAAGGGTGACCGATGTCGTCGGATGGCTGGACCTTTATGAAAGGATACCTACATATCCCGGAGGAATCAAGCCTTGGTCGTAGTTCAAGTCTCACTAGATAGTTAGGAACATGTCTAGGATCCTTGAGATTTTGACGATTAATGGAGGAGTCACCTAATTTGACAATTATTGGAGGTTGTCACCTAATTTGACAATTAATAGAGGTTGTCACCTAGATTGACAATTAATGGAGGTTGTCACCTGATTGACAATTAATGGAGGTTGTCACCTGAAGAAACTAAAGCTTATGTCGCTATCGAGGAGATAGAGGTAGTGTAAGTACCCAAATCCGGATCGTCCAAATCCGTCAGAAAGTTAACCGAAATCCGTTAACTGGCCCGCTCCAGGTTAACCGGAACTCGTTAAACTCCCGTTCTTTGTGCCAACGAGACGTCCGGATCGCCCCGTGCATCCCGACGTCAAACCGTACTTATCACGTGACATCTCACGTAAAAGTATGGCTTTCCCTGAAAACGCATTTTCCGGCACTTTCCGGGCGTTTCGGACATTTCCTGACCGTTATTTTAAAAACGGACAAAACCGGGACCGGGAACGAACTCCCACACTTCGTGAGTCACAGGACACGTGTCCTGCATGCCACCTCCCTCTAGTCACTCGTCAATCACAAATCAAGGCCAAAAGACCAAAATACCCCTGGTTTGCAAGCCAAGTCCGGCCGGACTCACTGTGCAATTTTCCTGAAATTGCCAACAAGTCCTCCAGATTTCCAAAATTCCCAAAACCCCTGAAATTCAGTCCAAGTCCGGCCGGACTCCTACTGCAATTTTCACCCTATAAATAGAAGTTGCTGTCAAAGGCAAGAAAGAGGATTTTAACACCAAAAAATCACATACCCCACGGTCCAAACTGGTTTCCACCCCTCCCGAGCTCCCGTTTTGTCTCGATTCGCGTGAAACCTTCGTATTTCGATCAAATACGCACCCTACAACTTCGAAACAACCTTTCGAATAACTTTCCGTGTCCCGTGCACACCTCCCGAGCCAAAGGAGTCGACCCTAGCCATAGGTATAACTCCCTCTCTCTGAATCTTCCGTTCCGTCTCGGTTTACGCGCCAGTCGCTATAACTGTTTCGAACGTCATTGTCAAAATGTAGACGCCTCCGTCTAACGGGGTCCGATACGTTTTAGCCCCTCGATCCTCTTCTCTTTCCGTAAGAGAAGTAATCACGGGTTAAAACGGCGTTCCGACCCCGTTCCGTTTACTTTTACGTTATTTACAATTCCGAGCCGTTTGGCCTCGTTGATCGTCATTTACAATTCCGAGCCGTTTGGCCTCGTTGATCGTCATTTACAATTCCGAGCCGTTTGGCCTCGTTGATCGTCATTTACAATTCCGATCCGTTTGGCCTCGTTGATCGTCATTTACGATTCCGGATCGTTTGATTCCGTTGACACCGCTTTAAATACTGTCATTTACAAGTCCGATCCGTTTGGATTGTGATAGTATTTACTTTTCAAAAGTCCGAGTCGCAACCCGATTCGTTGATCGCATATCATTTAATACGCATTTTTCCCGTAAAAATCGTTAACAATGTAATGCCCGGTTCAAAACCGGAGTTCGTCCATCGAACTCTCTTTCAAAACGCGCGAAATGACGTTCGGCCTCCGAATGCTCATCTTCAAACTCAAAGCCGCCATTTGACACTTAAAATCATTTAATACGCATTTTTCTCGTAAAAATCGTTAACAATGACTCATTTCAACTCAAAGTCGACGTTTGCCACGCAAACGCTCATTTCAACTCAAAGTCGACGTTTGCCACGCAAACGCTCATTTCAACTCAAAGTCGACGTTTGCCACGCAAACGCTCATTTCAACTCAAAGTCGACGTTTGCCACGCAAACGCTCATTTCAACTCAAAGTCGACGTTTGCCACGCAAACGCTCATTTCAACTCAAACCGACGTTTGCCATTCAAACGCTCGTCTTTTCAAACAAAGTCACCTAATCAACGTTTGTCACTCAAACCAAGATTAAAGCTTGTCATTCAAGCCCCCATTTCAAAAGACACACACACACACACACACACACGATTTCGAGAAAGGTAGAAAGACTCGTCATGCGAGGCGTTTCGGGCGATCTCGTAATACTCTACCCGAAACGTAACCTGACCTCCGAACCTAACAATCTACGGTACAAAAAGCTTTTTACTCGTTTTTGCTTTGCCAATAAAAATGATCCCCGTTTTCAAAGCCTTTTCCTAAGTTTTTGCTACCAATAAAAACGACACCATTTTCGCAATAGCCGTTTCTCAACGTTTGGGCTCAAAATACAAACCGCGTGGCGACTCCTCATTCTCGCTCCTTCCCATGAAGCGAGGTCTCGTACACCAACCCCCGCGAAAGACAACCGCCTTTTCCGCCGCGCCCCGCGCGCGAAAAAGATCGGGTAATTTCAGTTGGCGACTCCGCTGGGGAAAAGAAACTTTTTTCAAAACTACCATTGTTTTCTAAAAAGCCTTCCGTGGGTCAAACTTTCGTTTACCCTTCCTCGTTTTCGTGTGCGTGTGTTACTTTAAACCTCGAACAGTTTTTTTTCAAAAGGCATTACATTGTCAACTTTTCAAAATCTCACCATGTTTGTGCATCCCCATTCATGTTTGATTTTCATGCTCTCTTTTGAACTGTGCATCATAAATTCTTTAAGACACATTCTGAAAATCTCTGTTTTACTCGAAAAAGAATTTTAGTGACCGCACACTACGCGCACTTCGCCTCGGAACACCGCACTTCACGTGCACTTGCCGCCTCGGTACACCGCACACTACAACCCCTAACCCGGATGGCCTTATCGGTTGCACTCCGATTGGTCTCGCGGACACCTTTCGGGGTGCACGGGGTCGTCCCAAATATCCCATCCTAGCCCGTGTAAGCCATGCACTCCTTTGTGTCACACTTTGTCCAAGACCCGCTGGTTTTGGCTTAGCTCGTGTCATAAAGCCTAAGTGTATGTTTTTCACGCTGGGCCCCGCTCCGAGTCAAGCTCGAGAGTTTTAGACCAAAGGTCGTTCCCGACCCGAAGTCTTGAGCTTTTCGGCCTTGACTTTGACGCGGAGCTCGCCGAAAAATATACCCGAAGGTTCAATGTGACGCCGTGTCACCAAACCTCGCCGTATGTACCGTGCCGGCCACAACTTGGCCAACGCTAAAAGCTAAAGGTCTCTCGCACAAGCGAGTCGGAGAGGTCATGCCCAAATTTTGGCACGACTCCCGCCTTAACTTAAGGACGTTGACCTCGACCGTGGCCCGTACGCCGCACACGTCGAAAGTTTGCGTGATCGCCTAGCCTTAAGTTCACTTTTTCCTTTGTCGGTGGAACTCGCTTGCCTTATCGACCTCGCTCGGGATAGTCCGTCCCGAGAAAGATGATCTACAATGGAAACGAGGGGCTTATAAGCGTAGTGACGAGATCCACCGATTAGAGCTCTAGGATTAGTTGCGAAAAAGAAGACACGCTCTTTTCCAACCAATTAGGACTCGAGAAAACGCGCTTTAAGTAAACTTTAATCGGTAGCGCACATTGCACAAGCCCGAAAACCTTGAGCCAAATACCCTTTTCCGAAGCCTAAACCCTTCCTTTCGTTCCCTGCCGGCGAGCGAGAAAGTGGTTGATTTCCGGGTCGGCGCCTTGCAGGATCACGATAGCAGCGGCGTCGGGCGGTTTCGGTTCCCTCGGTTCCCTCGGCCAGAATTTCCGACATGTCTAGCTCACCGAGAAATCGTGACGGGGAAGGACCCCCGCCACCGTAACGTATATGACATTGGAAGAAGCCATCCGGGCTTGTGAGGTTCACAAGAGGCGTAAAAGATCGGCGGAATTTCGTGGTACGGCTTCGAATGAGCGTGGTATAGCGGCTATCCCCAGTCGGACGGTACTTTTGTCCCTGGTAGAGGATGACGATTCCCCAAAACCAGCTTCACCAAACCTTCAATCAGGTTCCTCCCCGCCAACTTACGGGATGCCTTCCAACCAAGGAAACAAATGACCTAGGCTCCATGTTGCCACCTCTCAGAGCAACCCTGTCAATTTTGGTCGGCCAGGTGCTACACCCATCACTCAATATCACCAGCGCACCACCGGACCATCTCGGGATGCCAATATCCCTCGGCACCCTCCCGGTTCGTCCCGTTGCCTATACACGAATCCCTAAACACCGGGGACAAACCCCGATACAGCTCGTAGAAGGCTCCCGTATATTCTCATATACCAAGCGTCCCACCTCCAATCACTACCGCTCACGTGGTAGCACCCGGCGCCGAGCCTCACAGTCCACCACTGGACCCAACCTTAGCCTGGATGGTCGAGCGCATGAAAGACCTGAAAGCCACCATGAGCGGCTCAAAGCAGAAACGTTCAAATCCACGTATCCGGAATGGTCACGCCTCTCCCTGCCAAGTTCGAATGCCGGAGATGGACCGATTCGATGGAACCGAATGTCCTCAAACGCACGTCGACACTTAAGTTCTCGGCATGAGAGCAAAAGGAGCAACCCTCCAGAAATGGCCGACCACTTCCAGCATACGCTCAAAAGCTCAAGGTGTTACGATGGTTTCGAGGGTCAAGCCTGCGGATCGCCACAACTGGGAACAGATCAAGAACATCTTCCCGGAACGGTACAGATCCAACTTAGAATGGGAAACAAGTCGCGAGGACTTAATCACCACTGAGCGAAGCGGATGAAAGTGTTGGTGAATTCTACAAGAGATGGAGCTGGAAACTCTCCGAAATCATGGAGCCACTCTCCAAAGACGAACAGATGCGGATCTTCAAGTCTTGCTTGAGACCGTCTATCGAACTCTCATCAGTCACAATTTCTTCCCAGATCTCCGGCCATGGTCAATGCCGGCTCACAGTTCGAGAAGGATCTCAAGGAAAAGTTGGCTACCGCACGGCCGTACGTATACCGCTCAACAGTGCATTCAATCCGCACCGGCCCCGTGCAAAGGGAAAGATACGTCGCTCACAACTACGTCCATCGTGACAAGTCGGGTAACGAAACCCGGTCCCCGCAAAGCAACAGTTCTACTCGAAGCGGCTGCCGTACACTTCGACAAGTTGGACATGCCATTGAGCAAGATCTTTGGAAGGGCTAATCAAGGAGGGTCTCCTTAAGCCCGTGGCCAATTACAAACCCAAAGTTCCCGTAGCCAATGCGGACAAGAGCAAATATCGCGCTTTCCATCGTATCACGGCCATACCACCGACAACCGTTTGGGGTTACGATACGAAATCCAGAACTTGATAGAAGAAGGCAAGTTAGAGCGCCCCGTGGGCCAATACGATCGGGAATCCCTTTCCGAATAATAACGGCGTGAACTCCATTGAGTGGGTGCCCAAGAAGTGTGCTACGTAACCGGTTTCTCCGCCTCTTTCATTTGGATCCTCCTCTAATGTTCACATCGGCTACGATGTTTGTGATCGCTCCGCTCGCCCGGGAGTACGAGTCTCGAGAAACCGTCCGAGCAATCCTCCGAGGAAACAAGAAGAAATCCTCTCAACAAAGAATCGAGAGAAAGATACGAAGCCGGAGATACCGGTGTAGGTGCACTTGGAGAACCCTCCGGAGGTTCGACTACTACGTCTTGTACTCCGGCCGGTCCTCTTTGCCTCCGGGCCATGCAGGCTCTAGAGCGAGACGGGGGTGGGAAAGCCGAAAAGTCCAGTGAAACCGATTCGGACTACTGAACACCGGAATACCTCGGATCTTGATAGTCTTACTTGCCGGTCAGAAGCCTAACCCTCCGCGGGATCGCCCAAGATTCAACTTGTCCAGCTTTCCGAGCCCTGGACCGGAAGGAAGATCAAGGTCGGCTTGGCAATCGCACTCGATCAATGTGCTAACCAAGGGCGGCAACCGCCACGGGCGGCCTCAACATACTCCGAGGTTCCAAAGCAAAGGCTTTACCTTGCAAGAGGAAGACAGAAACGGATGGCCGGATGACTCTCCTTCTACGGATAGAGACGAGATCTACGACTCCCGCCCGTATGGCGGCATGATCACATTACGTGATGAAGACTTACCGAGAGACGCCTCGGGGCACAACGAAGCTCAGACATCACTCTCAAACTCAACACCATATCACTCCCCGGAGTATTGGTAGATAACGGGTCAGCCGTTAATGTCCTCCCTCTCAGCATGATGCGAGCTCTCCGCATCCATGAAAGCCATTTGATACCGTCTACTCGGACTATCAAGGCCTACGACAACTCATCTCGTCCCATCCTGGGGACAGTGACTCTGGAACTTTGGTTCGAAACCCAAATGGTGCCAGCAAAATTCCACGTGATGGACATTCCATCCGAGTTCACAGCTCTTTTGGGACGCCCTTGGCTACACCACATGAAGGCCATAGCTTCCACTCTCCATCAATGCGTCAAGTCCATCAACCGACAGGGAGATCTCGAAGTCATCCGAGGGGACAGTTTCCTCATAGGAAACGAAGCCGAGACAAGATGGCAAACGTGTCCGCACTCGAGCACCGGTTACCTCCTTCGAATCAACCAAGGGACTATCGGGCAAATCTCATCAATCCCTCCGAGTCCGGAGATGCTAACTATGTAAACGTACTCGAGCAAAGTGCACTCCTAAAGCAACCGATACATCAAGTTCAACTGTCGTTTCCAACACTTGGAGGCGGGTGGAAGGAAACGCTGAATATCGCCATGATACGGGCACATAAACCCCGATCTCCAATCGGAGGTCGTCGGCATTCTCCAAACAAACTCTCTGGCCCCGCCAGAGAAGAGGTTTTTGTGATCAAGGTCAACAAGCACCGTCATTCTCGTGATGAATGCATGGAAGTTGTATGGGACGTCCTCCACGAGGAACTACCCGCTGCACCCCTCTTCTCCAACGAAGAGCATGATGTTTTCCTAAAGCTCGCTCCAAAGAACGCAACCGACGCAATACGTCCCTACACCTGGATCAAGCGATCGGATGACGATGAATCTGGACTCTCCGGAGTCGAGGACGCGGCACCCGCAGCGAACCTCCGCATTCACATGCTCGGTTTTGAGGACGGAACTCCTTCCGATCGGGTCACCTACGACCAAGGTTCCAATACCATGGAAATTGTCAAGCTCAACGTCCGATGCAGACGGCTATCCGACAATTGGAAGCACGTGATTCACGCAACGAGGAATCCCTCGATCAAGTGAATGACGACGACTTCGTCAATATCATCTATTCCGGTATCTGATGAAGCCAAGGACCCCGTTCTTGTTATCGGTCTGCCACACCAAGGTCACCCTCGATGATTGCCTGCTCATGGTAAACGAGGCACTGCCAAGCGAGCTCGAGCTCATCTTTACTTCCGAGTACCGGCCCAGCTGCAACGGCCCGTGCCGTCGGTCAAGCTTATACCCTCAAGCGCCGCCAAGGCAGGGGGCAACAAAGAAGGAGACCAATCTCCTCACTGCTACAAGTCGAGATCAACCTCGGGAACGCTTCCACCGGCCACCCCGAAAACATCTGTGAAAGTCTTCCCCGCAAGGCGAGTCAACTTCCGACACAGAAATGACCACCTCGGCATCAACATGCTTCGGTTCGATTCTGCTCCCAGCCGTCACGGCCCCGGATTCGAGACATCACGCCAATCGGCGCTAGCTCTGATAGACTTGGCGATCGAGCGAGATCACGAGACCGTCAACATTGCAGAATTCAATACCCCTGTGGGGTCAATCAAGCAGATATGGGCAAACTTCATGGTGATCGAGATTAAGGAAGGACGCATGGAATGTCCCCGTCCGACTTCCTTCGTCAATGTAATCCAAGTGTTCCCGCCATTCGGCGATTTGAATGTAATCACGGTTCTGGACACTAGCCAGACGATGCGCACCTACGGAGACTGCCTAGGTCTCGCAAGGAAAGCTCTCATGGAGCTAGCCGCTCAAGAAAGTCGTCTTTGGGACGAAGACCAAGCTCGAAAGACCTACAGGGACCAAGCCCTTAAAGTGTCACAGGGCGGCTTCGGACAGAAAGCTAGAGGCCACTCTAGACCAGTTCGACCTCAGGAGTTTTGCCCATGGCAACTTCCCGGACTACCGTCTGTTCTCATCCAACCCCCTTTGCCAACCAAGGGTGGTCAACGGTCCCGATGACCTAGGAGATGGAACGGCACGGCGGAACGAATCCCAGCGCTTACCTTCCCGAGGAAAGCAAGTTCTCTGTGAAAGCGACGACGAAGACGATGAAACCATTCTCTTCCAAGCCGGGCATGAAGTCAACAAAACCGGACTCCCAAGGGTCCTGGGAGGATGGGAACGGATCATCTCCGCACTCAAATTGAAAGGCCAACTCAGGGAGGAAGGTCTATTTAAAAACAGGAGGAGGATGGAAATTCGTCTCGAGCAACTACTCAGGGAAATTCCACGGTCTACGGCCTTCATTTACGTAAACGATCAAGCTGGGACGGCAACCGATCACATGGGCAGATGTTCGGGAAGCCGTATACTCGCCTTCCGACATACCCGCCACTCGAGATAAAGCGTAGAAGAAAACTCTCCCCAATGGAGGTTTACCTAGGCGCCGCACGCAGTTGAAGGAAGCACCGGCTATTCTCACATGGGAAGAAACGCAGCATTAACTCTCGACGCGAGCTCATTGCAAGAAGATTGATCTGGGCCCCGAGTGGAGGAAAACTAGCCAACCACGAGTATCGCCGGACCCAAACTCCAGGCCCTGAGTATGCTCAGCAAGAAGGAAAGGAACGCGATATACCGTGAAGAGATCAAGGAGACCGTTCGCTTGAGCCGAGAACTCTCCCACCTCCCCCGGAGGGTCGGCAACGCACGGTTCGATTCGAGCAATCAGCATTGTGCACCGACATTCGAACAGGCTACGTCAAACCGTAGGCTACCTCCCGCAGAGGCACCTAAGCCGGTATCCTGGGACGAGAATCCGTCAAGCTGCCCGAAGCTCCCGGGAATTCATCCACAATCAATGAGTTGAGGGAAGACGCATGGCCCTATGCTACGAGGAATCCTCCTCTAACTATGGCTCAACTCGGGCGGCTGTTCGAAGGGACCAAACCCGATGTCGGCGTTCTAACCCGATCGGGTCAAATCCATGCATTACCACCTTTAAGGCCACCAAAGCCGACGGAGCGAGTGCAGTCCGGCCGGCCCGCGAGACGCAAGTTCCTTGAAAGAGGACCCGATCCTCACTCGGCTCAAGCGGACTCGGGCGAACATTTCCCTTTGGTCTCTGCTCACCTCCTCTTATCCTCACAAGCTCAAGCTAGAGGAAAGCCACGGCCCGTACCATGGTCCCCGTGGGGCAACCCCAGATGAAGTCATTCGGATGATTGGTAACATCCACTATGGCAACATTATCACCTTCACGATTTGGACCTTCCAAAATTTGGGGCTGATCACAATGAGCCGCTTTACATCACGGTCCGGCTAGACGAGCGTCGTCTTCCTCGCGTGTTGGTAGACGGAGGTTCCGGGAATGAATGTCTTGCCCGCCAAGATGATGGACTGCTTGACATCAAGCCCACGAGATCTTAAGCCTTCAGTCCACACTTTGTCGAGGCCTATGACTCTACTTCCCGTACAGTTCTCGGGGTTGCTACTCTTAACATCCGGTTCGGCAAGCGGGTGATCCCCACCGAATTCCAAGTGTTGGACATTCCAATCACTTTCACAGCCATCTGGGCGTCCACAGGCTGCATCAAATCAATGGCGTGGCATCCACCCTTCACCGGTGCCTCAAGTTCATGCAAGGCAACGAGCTAACCACGGTCTACGGCGACAGTGTCACCACCGAGGGGACCGGCACCAACGACATTCCAGTGTTGGAAATCAAGCATAATGATGACATGCCATTAACTGGATTCACTCTGGAGACTTCCAAGATCCAAATATGCAACGTGGACCTTCCACTTTGTCTCACGATCAGATTCCTCCCACCATGAGGATGATGAAACTCATGAACTTCATCCCGGGGCGGGAGCTCGGCAAAAGGCTGCAAGGCCGGCACTAAGTTATTGAAGTCGAGACCACACCACGGTCCAGGGCTTGGCTACGTGCCAACACCCGTGACATCAAGGAAGACAAAAGGCTCGCCCGCACCAAGGCAAGCAGCCCACAAAAGGAGAACCTCCAACGGCACACCCAATCTCCGACCTTACGGCTTTGACCTCGCTCATTACTTCACCAAGGGAACCGACAAAGCAGAACCGAGGAACCAACAAGGGAACCGACAAACAGAACTAAGGGGACCGACAATGAACCGACAGCGAATCGGAGGGGACCGACAGTGGAGCTGATGAAGATGAGAAAGAAGCGAGGATAGTCAACACCAAGACTACGGACGAGAATGGAACAAAGCCTAGCACGGGACCTCAAGCGTTTCGAGGAGGACTCAAAGCTAATCCGATAAGGGAGCGTTCCTCGACATCACGGCTCTACTGGACCAACCGCCACCACAGTCCGGCATGAGTACACATTCAAGGGAATCCCAGACTTGGAGGAGCAACTCAGGGTACTCTCCATGGGAAACAAGTTGTTCGGATCGGCCGCGAGGCCACATTCGAGACAGTAAGATCCAAAGCGAAGGAACCGGGAATTCATAGAAGACGCTCTCGGTGGACCGGCTCTACAGAGTCCGTTTGAAGAAGTCATGGAGTTGCCCAACTTGATCGACGGGGCTCCGACAACGGCATGATCGCCATGATAGGGACAGCGAAGCCAAGCCTCTCGATCCCCGCACCCTCCTCAAGCATCCAGCAATGCCACTGAAGAATTGGGTAACTTTCACCGACCAAGGGCAAGCCGGGCAAATTGGAAGACAAGCTGGGCCCGCACCCACATCTCCCTAAACCCGGTCTCAAACCCTTTGAGTCGGTCCTTGTCGAGTCCGGGCCTGCGAGTCATCCAACGGCCTTACGGGAGGACTATAATGTTGTAGCCAATCATGTATTCCCGTTCTTGTGTAATGAAAAGTCGACCTTTCGGAGTATCCTCTCATTGCCACTTTAACAACCGATAAGTTAACAAACAACTTAAAAAGACGTTAATAACTCAATTGATAAAGAAGCGAGACACATTAAACGAACAATACATTAAAGAAGTTCTCGAGCGTGTAGTTGACCAAGAGGACAACCGGGCCCAAGCCGCCGAAGAGGTTATGACCAAAGTGAACTGGGGTCGATCTGCAAGAGCCTAAAGAGACACAAGTGGGCGGTTTCTTCGCCGATGCGTAAAAGGAAGCCCCGATAAACCTCCTCGGGAGTATGTTGACGTGTTCGCCTGGTCATATCGGGACATGCCGGGACTCGATCCTCAATCGTGGAGCACAGAATTCCCTGGATCCCGAATCCAAGCCACACAAACGAAGTTGCGCAAGATCAAGCCGAGTGGTCCTTGCAAGTTAAAGAAGAAATTGAGAAAATGCTCCGAGTTGGTTTCATCGGAGTGATTGAGTACCCGACTTGGCTCTCCAACATCGTGACGGTCACCAAGGCCAACGGAAAGGTCGGATGCTTTGCGTGGATTTTCGGGATCTCAACAAGGCCAGCCCTAAGGATGATTTCCCATTGCCTAACATCGACATGCCGGTCGACACCACGGCAAATTTCGAAGTAAAGTCCTTCGTGGACGGGTTTCTTTGGATACAACCAGATCAAGATGTCCGAGGAGGATCGAGGCCAAGGCGCCTTCACCACTCCATGGGGACATGCTGTTACACGGTCATGCCGTTCGGTCTAAGAAACGGCGGGGCTCTTACCGGCGGGCTGCAACGGCCCTTTTCCATGACATGATTCACAAAGAAATCGAAGTATATGTCGACGACATGATCATCCACTCGAGGATCGGACATGCAAAGCACATGACGGATGCGAGGAAGTTCTTCAACGGACTCGGAAAACACTCCATGAGGTTGAACCGGCAAAGTGCACCTTTGGCGTCAAGCGCGGCAAGGTGCTTGGGGTACATGGTTACGAGAAAGAGGTATCGAAGCCGATCCCGGGAAAATCAAGGCCATCATCGACATGAAGCCGCCTCAAACCACTGGCAGAAGTGAAAAGCTTCATGGGAAGACTTGATACATCGATCGCTTCATCAACCAGTTGACATCTCTCTGCGAGCCCATGTTCAAACCGATGAAAAAGAATGCCGACATCAAATGGGACTCCGAGTGCCGGACGGCTTTCGAGAAAATCAAGACCTACTTGGTTAATCCCCAACTCGTGCCCGCCACACGAAGACAAGCCACTACTCTCCCGTATCCGACAAGAATGTACACGTCTATCGGGGCAATGCCGGCACAAGAACAGAAAGATTCCAAGGTTGAGCATGCAATCTACTTCGTAAGCCGAAAGCTTCAAGGAAGTGAACTCGCCTACTCAACATCGAGAAAACTTGTACCGCCTTGGTATGGGTAGTCGGGAAGCGAAACACTACATGCGGTCGCATTCGGTGCTCCCGGTCTCCAAAGTGGACCCCGTCCCGATATCTCTTTGACAAGCCATCCCCGTCAATGAGGCTAGCCAAGTGGTCATTCTTCTGGGAAGTTCGACATCAAGTACATGGTCGAAAATCAACAAAGGGCGTAGTAATGGCGCATCGCCTTGCCGACTTCCCGAGCAAGGAACCTAAGGGTCCCGATCCGCAATTTCCGGACGACGGAATCTTTTCACTTGACAGCGCAAACCGCCGGCAACTCTTCTTCGATGGGGCAGCCAACAAGAAGGGGAATGGCATTGGAATGCTCCTTGTCGATCCCAAGGACGAGCATACTCCCATAGCCATCAAGCCGAATTTTGAAGCAACCAACAATGCGGCCAGAATATGAAGCTTTGTGGCAGCAGGGTTTGAAAGCCGCCCTCAGCCTTGCAACATCTCGTAGCCGGATGTATATGGAGACTCGGCATTGATCATCAATCAAGTATCCAACAAATGGAAGACGGTAGATTCGGCCTTCGAAGTACCACGCGTACATGGAGGAGCTCATTGCTCGGTTCAAGGACATCTCTTTTCACTATTTGCCAAGAGACAGGAACCGCCGCGGGCATACAGCAACCCTCGCCTCTCTTGTCGAAATTCCCGAGGGAAAAGCAATAAAACCCTCGAGAATAGGCGGTACGGGGAAACACCCGCCTATTCTTTGTGAGATCGAAAAGAAACAGAAACGATCGACGAACCACAGTACAATCAAATTTACCGGTACCTCCAAAGCGGAGAAGCTTCCTTCACAAATGAAGATGGAAAATACAAAGAAGGGATCAAAGCCAAAAACATGATGGCATTAAAACGCCCGGCATCCCATTTCGTCATTCCAGGGGTATGTTGTACAAGAAGCGCCACCAAGGGCCACTCCTTCGGTGTGTAAACAAAGAAAAGCCGGCGAAGCTAATGAACGAAGTTCACAACGGAACTGCGGTCCGCACATGAACGCCCGAGCATTGACACGCATCATTCTCCGTATGGGATACTATTGGATATCAATGGAAATGCAGGCGCATCCAGCTTCGTCCTCAAGGCGCGACAAATGTCAACGGTTTTCCAACCTCAATCACATCCCTCCTCATGAACTCTCTTGCATGACTACGCCATGGCCTTTCGCCACATGGGGAATCGACGTCATCGGCAAGATCACTCCTCCCGGGGAGCAATGGTCACGAGTTCATTTTAGTCGCGATCGACTACTTCACCAAATGGGTAGAAGCCGGATCGTACAAGGTGCTTGAATTCTAGGAAGGTGGCCGAGTTCATCCGAGAGAACATCATGTGCCGATACGGAGTGCCCAATGAGATCATCTCCGACAATGGGACTCACTTCGAAGGAAATTGTGACCAACTGCGACCGAATTCGAGTCACACGTCACAGTCTTCTCCCTACGGACCACAAACCAATGGTGCGGTAGAGGCGGCCAACAAGACTCTCGCCATGATAATCGTAAAGATGACCACCGCAGGTCTGGGACGCGGCGAAAAGCTACATCTAGCCCTGCGGGGATACCGAACATCGGTCGAGAACCGCCACAGGGAGACTCTGTTCGCACTTACCTACGGAATGGAAGCAATGTTACCCGTGGAATTGGAAATTCCATCCCTCCGAGTCCTCTTGGAAAACGGGATCAATGAAGTCGAATGGCTACAGAGCCGTCACGACGAACTTGCTCTACTCGACGAGCGCAGATTGAAGGCCATGGAACACACTCGAGCCTACCAGAGCAGAATGGCACGAGCATTCGACAAGAAAGTCAAGATCCGAGACATCAGAGAAGGCGACTTGGTGCTAAAGGAAAAGCCTCCTACGCAGACCAATCCCCTCGGAAAGTGGGAGCCTACCCGGATAGGACCATTCGTGGTACAAAGAATCTTCTCCGAGGAGCCATGAAGCTAGCGTATTTGGACGGAAACCCTTTCGTTAACCCCGTGAATGGAAGCAAGCTCCGCAGATACTTCGTTTGAGGAAGAGCACGAGTCAACTCACCTTTCCCCATACATCGTCCCCTCAAGAAATTAAAGTGCTAAAAGAGTAATACCCAACCGGATACATTCCCGCTAATGATTCAGTAAAAACAGGTCGCACTTCTTTTGTCTTTGTTTTTCTCAAATTCACCTAAAGTGTCAAACTACGGTGACCTCGAGCCCCTTAGTCCAGTTGTAAAAGGGGAACGTAGGCGGCCATCTTTGGTTCGGTCTAAAAAAACAAAAAATACAATAAGCATCAATTGCTTGTGTTTCGAAAACTCTTTTCATTTAACCTACAAAGTCATAACGGTTAAAACATTCTTTGATGAGTTCAAGCACGGTCAACTCTTGACTCGCTACACGCTAGCAAAACTACAATAAAACATTAATCAATTAATGTGTCCGCAATGACAGTGGGTGGATACTGCGGACGGTAAGGTCAACCTAGTTTCCCGTACTAGGTCCTTCATCCTTCTTCCCTTTCCCTTTTCCCCGAGTGTTCTTCACCTTCGCAGGGAAATATTCCGGTAGGCCTTCTACCCGGCTCGTGACTCTTCCCGACGCCTCCGTCAATCCCGCGTGGCCGTCAATACAGTCCTTTCTCTAGCTCTGTCTCGAGCCGCCTCGATTCGAGCCATCATCGCAAAGTGCTTTGATTGGCCTCCCGATCGCACTTGCCACATAATCGCCACGGCATCGCCAAAGACGATTCCCGTGGTTAGCCCTCGCCCTGTCCTCCTCAATGTCGAACCGTCTGTGTGATCGGCACCCAACTGACTCACTCCGTCTCCACAAGATAGCCATCTGTGTCTCCCCCATACACTCTTCGTACGACCCGTATATCAAGCGACGCAATGTGCCTCTCTCCGGTGAAAGAGAACCCCGGGCAGAAAGGACGTGTATTGCCACCACCGGGTGACCAAGAATAGCGCCGAAGGATCCTCCATCCGCAGAGATCCCACCTCAAAGGTAGCGGCATAACTCGAGATCGATCGGTGGCATCTGCTCCACTGCATCGCCGCGTAACCAATGATGGAATATAGAAAGACGCCCGAGATGAAACCCCCGGCACTCGACGATCAATGCACCCTCCCGAGCGGTCCTACAAGTCTGAATCTTCCAATGGGGAACCCACCATCGCAAGTGATGCGTGCCAGAGTCCGGCCATCCAGAGCTCCAGCCACTGATTACCCCCTATCACCGTGAAGGACGTCGCGAGAAAGACCAAGCGTCACAGACATTGGCACCTCGGGCATCATCTGCAGCCTCTCCCCTCGGCCACATGGGTCGGCATAGCGGGACTCCTCCCCACATGTATCGGCTGCGGCCGCCACCCGGCCTATGCCCAGGGAACGTCTCGCCCAAGACCAATGGCACGATGTCTCCTCCACTCCGGCACCGCCTCACCAGTCCAAGACACCGTGATGGCACACACCTAGAGACGTGAATGTGAACAGAGTAGCAATCACACACAGAGCAAACGCGTCCCACGCAAAGACGCTCCTCGGCTCCGGCAAATCTTTCGGGCAGCCCCGAAATGTCAACGTAATCGGTATCTGTAGACGCATCCCGTATGCTTCTCCAAATGAGATACCCAACAAAGACACTAGCTTCTCAACGGTGGCCATGCCACCGGCATACGGAAGAACTAGTCGTTCCGTCTCGGGTCCTCCAGAATGGCCCGGAAATCTTCAAACGTAGGAGTGACTTCGTTGTACGAAAAGCCGTACACATTCCTCCTTACGTCCCGTAACCGAGACGCCGCTCTCAAAAGGTCCCAATCCGCATGAGCTCCTTCAAAGCCCAAACAGATTTAATCCCGTAATGTACCTTCGAAAAACCTTTTGTTACGCCTCGTGTGGTTCCGTACCCACGACCGAAAGTTGTCCAAATATCGCTCTTGCATCCGAGACGATAACTTGGGAAAAGGAGCCATGTCGAAGGTGAAAAAAACCTTAAGAAATGGAAAAGAACTCGGCGGAATGAGCAAAAGCAATGCGCAGCTTCTTACAAATTGCAAAGCTGAAACCGCAATTTAAAGAATCTGGAAATTCATTTCAAGTCCTACGGACTTCCCCTGCAGCTTGACTTGGTCAACTCTGCAGCCAGTGCCTTAAAAGTTGGAAACATTTCCAAACCATGCCCTGTTCACCCTTATGAAATCTGCGTGCCTCGCCCCGGTTTCATTCAACAAATGACAATATCCCTTCCGCCCCGGGCTCGTGCAACAAGCAAATAATTAAAAATTAGTGCATACATGCTTAATTTTTGACCCGTTCAATTTTTAATGCATTTCACCTTTTTATTTATTTTTGATTAACCTATTTGCTTATTTGCCGAAAATAATCAAGGTGATCACGAGAATAAATATGCGAAATACGAGTTCCGCCCCCACGGGCCTTTTTGCAAATACATCTCAAATCAAAATTTGTACCTGACAAATACATGCATTTTGTCTAAACAAAGCAAGTAAAGAAAGAAAGCGAAAAGGGGACTACTCGAGTCCCGCTCGTCATCCGTACACTCGACGCACCGCTCCGCCGCCGCCGGATCCGTCGCAAACAGAACTCGCCGACCTCCTCCACTCGGGAATAGGCAAAGGGCCTCCTCGAGTACGCGAACTCGAGGACTCCCCCTCTCGCGCCCGAGTGCGCGAAGAAGGAGCTCCAAATCCAGCCGTTCCGCCCGCGAACCGGCCAAACCCCGCGTGAAGTCCTCCCCACCGAGTGTGGGAGCGGGCGAACCCCTCGGCCTAGACGGCCCCGATCGCGGACGTCCACGCTCCTCCGGGAACCGCACCGCATGAACTCCACGAGCCTCCCGGCGTAGGCGGACCACCCGTCCACCACGGCCTCATGGCCTCATTGTACGTATGGCCGGATACCTGCGAACCAGAAAATCATCGAAAGCGAACGAAAGTACAGATGCATCATGTGCGTAATGCTACTATCAAATGCGTAAAATCGAAAAGATGCTCACCGAAGCATTGGGGTCCGCCCGTATCGTGGTCTCGGCTCCGCCGGGAGTGGATTACAAGTCGCTCGCGCGAACCGCCCAGCCTCGTACGCTAGCCTAGCTCGCGGGACAGAAAATGTCGAGGACCTCCGGGGACCTCGCCCTCCCTATCCGCACCCGTGGGCTCCTCAGCCTCATCCTCAAGAAAACATCATAGGCGGCCCCCGCTATGATGTACTCGGTGAAGTACACACCCCGAAGGTATCCCTCCAGCTCATCCATCGGCATCTCCTGGGATGCCGCATGTACAGCAGGAGGATCCACCGGCACCAAAGGAAGGGACCCCCGCCTATGCCGACGAGTCACCCTCTCCCCGGATACATGGCGTCGCAGGTGAAGTCCCACCAGAGCTTCCGCCGCCGTGTAGTCTCGCTGGAAATCTGCACCGCGACATGATCAAACCTGCTCCACCAGGTCAGCTGGATCCTCTCGGAGAACTCCAGGTTCAGCGCCAGAGATATCTCCTCGTATGTGTAACGATGTGCCATTAAAACGGAGTCGCCACGCCATTTTTATTTTAAGGGCCAAAACTTTGAAAAAACCCCGAGATCAGAGATTTAGGTTCGGAGGTCATGTTACGCGTCGGGAAGGACGTTAGTGTGCACCCGACGCGCCTCGCAAAGCGAGTCTTCCAAACATTTGAAAATCCTTTTGTTGTGTGTGTGTGTGTGTGTGTTTGTGTTTTGACCAAAATAAATTGAAACTGGAAAAAGTAAAAATTGGGATGTCTTTTTAAGACTTTAAACTGATCCCATGATTTTTTGGAGAATTTTTGGTTTGAGTCTTGGCACTCAAAAGATTTTTGGATTTGAAAAACAATTCTGCCAGAATGAAAGAAGGCAGTTGACCCTTGACTTTGAAATGGACTTAAAGGCTTCAAAAGCTCAAAATCTGGGGAAAGTCCGAGAATGAAAGTTGCTTAAAACACCATAAATAGGGTTTCTGCAAAGGAACTTTCCATTTTGAAGAAATTTGAGGGGTCAAAACCTTCTGGAAATCTCAGATGTGAAATCTGGATTTCCAGAAGCTGATGAACTGGCCTCTGAAAGAAAAATTGAAAAGAGGAGTTTTAATCACCCAAAAAATAAAATAAAAATATGTCTGGAAAGATCTGGATGTTGGCTACAAAAAGTGTTTTGTAGTCAACATCCAATTCCAAGTTTTACTGGGTCCAAAAAATAAGAAAATGGACTGAGGTCTCAGAACAATGCTACTGGACAGCAAGATGTTCTTGAGGGAAAATGTGATTTTTGGGGGATTTGCATCTATGTTCACCCCATTTTCATCCCTAGACTTGATACCACTACTTTTTATTGAGTGTTTATCATATTCAAGTCATCCTTGGGGAATTTATGGGGTTGAAACATGTCCTTTGCAAAGGGAAATGGGGTTTTGTAAAGATGAAACCAAGGAGAAAGAATTGACTAAAGATCTAAAATGTGGACCATTTGAGATGGTCATTCATGAAGATGAACTTCAAGATGACCATCTTAGGTCAAAACTCAAGTTAAACTAGACATAAAATAAGTCAAAGTAAAAAGAACAAGATGATCAAGAGATCAAAAGAGAATTTTAGGGTTTTGAGAAGGAGGGCTTTATCAATGGTGACACCCTATCTTCCTAGGCTTGGAATTTGACTTGAGGAATATCAAGATTTGGTGTTTGGCTTGAGGAGTATCAAGGTTTGGTGTGTTTGGTATTTGATTGGGAAAGATTCAAGAGAAAAAGGTGGCAATCAAGGGATTCCCACTGTTTTCTCTCTATATTTCGCCAGAACTTCGTTGCTGTGATCAAATTCCTCTCTTAAACTGAGAGAGGGGGGTTCAATTTATAGGACACTGGAAATGTCATATATGTCCGCGCGGAGGGTTCCCGTAGGCGTGCACTGTTCATCTCAAGGCTGCAGGCTTTGGACAGGAGGAATAAAATTCAAAATTCCAGCACTTTATATTTTTCAACTTGCCCAATTCGGATTTTTCCAATTTCTTTTGCTTTTTGAGATTCTTTTCCTTGTTTATCTTTAAATGGCAATTCCTAATCTACCCTCACTTTGTTAGAAATGTTAGGAATAGTTAGAAATGTTAGAAATGTTAAAACTTTCGTTAACTTTCTAATGAAAACGCTACCAACTCAAATTGGAGCACTTACAGTAGCCCCTCGGCGACGGCGCTTTCGAAGGAAGCGGGGTCGTCGATAAGAGTAAGGCTCCATATTTGGCAGGATGATCAAGTGATCGAGTGGCTGAACCTAGCGATAGGCTACCTACGTATCCCGAGTGGGAATCAAGCCGGCCGTAGTTCGGGTCTTTGACCCTGGAGATGATGGCGTTTTAGGTGCCTCGAACCTGATGAGCGAGTTCTACAGTTGGTTGCTGGAGAGAAACTCTGCTGGGGATAAGAGATGACCATTTTCGGTCTGATGGCTATACGCTCTGCTGGGGATAGGGATGACCATTTTCGGTCTGATGGGGATGATTGCAATTTATCGTTTTCCTAGTGATAGCGTCTTAGATGCCTCAAACCTTGGAGATGGCGTTTTAGGTGCCTCGAACCTTGGAGATGGCGTTTTAAGTGCCTCGAACCTTGGAGATGGCGTTTTAGGTGCCTCGGACCTTGATGATGATGGCTTTTTAGGCGCCTCGGACCTTAATGATGATGGCGTTTTAGGTGCCTCGAACCTTGGAGATGGCGTTTTAGGTGCCTCGAACCTTGATGATGATGGCTTTTTAGGCGCCTCGGACCTTAATTTGAAATGGCCTTTCGGTGGACTTTGTCTGCTGCCGAAGGATAGGGTGACCGTTTTGGTCGAGAAATTTGACCTAATGATAGGCTACCTACGTATCCCTAGTGGGAATCAAGCCCTTTCGTAGTTCGAGATCTTCTCGAGATTCCGTTGGCTTTTGGGATTCCGTTAACTTTGCTGGGGATTTTGTTAGCCTTTGCTGGGGAAAATCAGACATATTTATCTGGGAAATCGGTCTTACGTTTGACTGCCGGGGGTAATTTTGATGAAAGATACGGGATCTCGTTATCTTTCTCGGGGCACTCGGTCTTACGTTTGACTGCCGGGGGTGATTTTGATGGAAGATACGGGATCCGTTATCTTTCTCGGGGCACTCGGTCTTACGTTTTACTGCCGGGAAGGATTTTGATGAAAGATACGGGATCCGTTATCTTTCTCGGGGCACTCGGTCTTACGTTTTACTGCCGGGGGAGATTTTGATGAAAGATACGGGATCTCGTTATCTTTCTCAGGGCACTCGGTCTTACGTTTGACTGCCGGGGATGATTTTGATGAAAGATACGGGATCCGTTATCTTTCTCGGGGAAATCGGTCTTACGTTTGACTGCCGGGAATTTCTTGTGAGAGGGTATGAACCCAAATGGGGACTTAGTTCAGGAGTATGAACCTAAGTTGAGATTTGGTTCAGGAGTATGAACCTAAATGGGGACTTAGTTCAGGAGTATGAACCTAAGTTGAGGTCTTGTTCAGGAGTATGAACCTAAATGGAGACTTAGTTCAGGAGTATGAACCTAAGTTGAGATTTGGTTCAGGAGTATGAACCTAAATGGGAACTTAGTTCAGGAGTATGATCCTAAGTCGAGGTTCGGTTCAGGAGTATGAACCTAAATGGGAACTTAGTTCAGGAGTATGATCCTAAGTCGAGGTTCGGTTCAGGAGTATGAACCTAATGGAGACTTAGTTCAGGAGTATGAACCTAAGTTGAGATTTGGTTCAGGAGTATGAACCTAAATGGGAACTTAGTTCAGGAGTATGAACCCAAGTTGAGGTTCGGTTCAGGAGTATGAACCTAAATGGAGACTTAGTTCAGGAGTATGAACCTAAATGGGAACTTAGTTCAGGAGTATGAACCTAAATGGGAACTTAGTTCAGGAGTATGAACCTAAATGGGAACTTAGTTCAGGAGTATGAACCTAAATGGGAACTTAGTTCAGGAGTATGAACCTAAGTTGAGGTTCGGTACCTGATGGAGGCTATTTGAAGGTGTTCTTGCTGGGGAAGACTCGGGCTTACGAGAACCATCGGGAAGAAAGGTGATCAATGTCGGTCAAGTGGATGGACCAAGGATTGATCAGACTGGGGTCACCCGAGGATTGACTATTTTAGGGAAGTCGTCCTAGAGATTGACTGTATTTGGGAGTCACCCGAGGGATTGACTATTTTAGGGAAGTCGCCCTATGATCTGACTATTTTTGGGAAGTCGCCCTATGGTTTGACTATTTTTGGGAAGTCACCCTATGATCTGACTATTTTTGGGAAGTCGCCCTATGGTTTGACTATTTTTGGGAAGTCACCCTGTGGTTTGACTGTTTTGGGGAAGTCGCCCTATGGTTTGACTGTTTTGGGGAAGTCGCCCTATGGTTTGACTATTTTTGGGAAGTCACCCTATGATCTGACTATTTTTGGGAAGTCGCCCTATGGTTTGACTGTTTTGGGGAAGTCACCCTATGATCTGACTATTTTTGGGAAGTCACCCTAAGATCTGACTATTTTTGGGAAGTCACCCTATGGTTTGACTATTTTTGGGAAGTCGCCCTGTAATCTGACTGTTTTTGGGAAGTCACCCTATGGTTTTGACTATTTTGGGGAAGTCGCCCTATGGTTTGACTGTTTTGGGGAAGTCGCCCTAAGATTTGATGATAATGTTCTTTTAGAAAAGTAGTTGACTAAGATATGCTTTCATACCTGTCTCCTTGTGCTTACACTGTAGCCAGAAAGGACTGAGGCTACGGCTGATGTTGATGAAGAGTTGTTGGGTTGCCGTTCGTGGGACGGTTTCTGCTGACGATTTGCTGTGTTTGGAGGCATTTTGACCTGAAGGAGGAATTTGGTTGAGTCTGCATCTTGCTGGTGATCGTTAACCTTGTAGAAGTTGTTGAACTTGTCTTCACATTGGGACTTCTTGCTTTTGAGAACTTGGTGTCTCTGACCGCATTATATTTGAGAACTTGGCGTCCCTGACCGATTCGTATTTGAGAACTTGGCGTCCCTGACCGATTCGTATTTGAGAACTTGGCGTCTCTGACCGATTTGTTAGACACTGGAGGTGGTCTTCGTTGGGGGTTGTTTTCATCCATTTGTGGACATTGGGGGTCGTCTTTAGCAAGTTGCAGACGCCGGAGCTTGTCTTTGCCAAACTGTAGATGCCGGAGGCCGTCTTCATCCGTTTGTGGACATTGGAGGTCGACTTTGGTGAAGATCATCCTTGCCGAAAAGGGGGATTTGATTTCACGTTTGAATTCCTGCATTCGTTAGTGAAGAGGAAGATGCATATATGACATTCATGATGACAGATGCATGCATAGAGCCAAAAATGATTGTGAGAGTATCACTGCATATGTTTGCGAGATGATGCATTTACTTGCTTTCGAAGATGCACCTAGCCTAAGCTTTTGACAGGGAAATTATGATTTATGATCTTCAATTCACTTAGGATTTTTCCTATTGATTCAAGTTTTGTGCATGCTACATGAGCCCTTGGGAGATTTTTGTGGGGATGCATGGTTATGTATGTGTCTGGAGACTGTTTGGAACAGATTTTGAGCAAGTGGGGGGTGAGACCTCTCGATCGCGATTTAAACCGCGGTTGTTGATGAGGTTTTGTCAGCAGTATCACATGGACCTCAATTTTGATGAGATTGGATTCGGATCCCGGGTCTTGATTGGAATTTTCTCTCTCAATCTTGGTCATTTGAAGCCGATGCCGATGTGCTCTAGGGCACGTTGATATGAGTGAAGCTTCTTTCATTTGGGTGAGCTGTGACCTCGGCCGAAACCTTATCCGGAGAATGATTTGATGGAATTGCTAATGCCGGGAGAAACCCTGATCTTGAATTCCGATGCTACGGGAGGCTGCCGTGTACCGAGTTCTGAAGCTGAAATTCTTTCTTGATAAAATTCGGGTCCAAAAGACCGTCTTGACAAAGCCCCCGGATCCTGAGTAGGCAAAGCCTGGATTTTGAAGAAGTGACTTGGCGAATCTATCTCGTAGTGAAGAACGCAATGTGGACCCAAGGATGACTATAGAAGTCCCATCTTAAAGAGCCGTACAGAGAACCCGGGAGGACCGCTTAGCAAGCCCCAAAGTGAAGAAATTGCAGCATGTAGTCATCATGTGACCAAGGAGGCACCCATCTTTTCAGATCTTAGTCAACCAGTCAATGGACAAGACTCAGGAATGTTTACGTGCAGGGGCACATCTTTTCGAAAAGTGGGAATGAATCCCGATTTTGTGTATACACACTCGCTTTAGGTTTGACTCTTTTGAGAGAGTATAAGCGTTACAAGGTGTGGAACAGTGTATGGAAGCCCCTGCGCCGAAAAGACAAGTGTTTGGCTCTATTTTCCTATGATGTAGAGAGAGAAGACTTGTCGAGACACTTGAAAAATTGTCTTATTAATGATGATCACAAGGCTTCTTAAAACCCTTTGTTAATGTTCGGGTTATTCAACTCCTAAATCTGATATGAACAAATATTTTGATTAATCACAAGGAGAAAACCAACTGATATCGAGGATCAAGCTCGGAAAGTGTATAGGGACGATCCCTGATGAGACCGGATTTTTTTTTCTTTTTTTTGAGATTTGTTTGTGATTTCGACCGGACCATTTCTGGTTGCCTACGTTCCCTCCATCATGAAGAGCTCAGGTCGCCGTAGTTCGGGTCTATCCCGAATGAAAAGAGAACGAACGTTGAAATTCGAGGGTCTGAGGACCTTTGGGGATTTTGAGGATTTGGAGGATTGAATAACATATCCCCTTAGAGTGTCCATGAAAGACACGGATGCGAAGCCCCAGTGGGACATCCACGGCAAGTGTTTGTGAGGAGAAATGAAATATGCTCACATGAAGGGAAGGGTTGAATTTGCACAATCTTTGATTGGTAATTTTGGACCAAGATGGATTAGATTCCAATTTAAGCAAGCAATGAAGCATTAATTTGATCCTGACATCGAGGATATTAGAATGAAACTGCTATCCGGTAGGGACTGTAGTTGGGTTTCCGGGCTTCGATCGGCCATCGGGTGATTTGGGAAATTTTGACCTCTTAAGATGAGAGGTCGGCTGGGCCTTTTGCTGACTGAACCTCCAAAGATGAGAGGTTGGCTTGTAGGGATGTGTTTGGGAAATCTATGGCGGGGAAGATTGATTGCCTCTAAGAATGAGAGGTCAAATTTTGATTTTGGCCGAAGGCGAGGATAATGGTAACGGGGATATCCTCTAAAATCGAGAGGATGGCTTAAGATTGGTTTAAGGTAATGATGAGAGGGAGTCCAAGCATATCGACAACTTTTTGCGATCTTGCGAGAATTCAGGCTCCTTTTTGATCATTGGAGAGCTTCTTGAGAAGTCGGGGACTTTTGAGGACTGACAGTTCTCTTTTTTTTTTTTTGCTTTTTTTTTTTTTTTGCTCTTTTTGTTTTTTTTTGTTTTTTTTTGGTTTTTTTTGTTTTTTTTTTTTTTGTGACTTGAAAAGCCTCCTGAGGAGTTGAGGATTATCTTTGTCCTTCCTTCATAGCTTGAACATTTTATGCATCGCCGACCCTCGAAGCTAACTTCTTTGGCATTGCTTGGACTTCTCTCGATAAGGAGCAAAGGTGATGGCTAAACAGGGTTTCAAAACATGCCGATCTTGAAATGAAAGGGTAGTGTTTAGTGAGGGTGAGGTAATGGCTTTCCTATGGGTGAAAGGTTTCAACCGCAATCCCTACTGGATGATCTAAACGAGATTTAAGTCTTCATTGCTTGCTTAAGCTTTATATGAAAAAAAGATCCATGCAAATTCATCGAGCAACGAGATGATGATGATGAAAGGGATGTGAGCATATGAGATGCAAGATGGGGAGTTGGTAAGCCCCCATTTGAGAAGGATATCAATTGGTTTTCTCACTCCGATTAGTTTAAATATTAATCATTTTCGAAGAATTAGTGGTTGAGCAGCACAAGTGATCATTTTGGATAAAACCATTTCAATTAAGTGTAACGTGGGTGCGCAAGTGATGTCTCGAGTCTAGCAAGAAGAGAAAAAAGACTTATATTAAAAGTTAGGCATTTAACCACTATGTCCAAAATGGACTACAACGACAAATGTCCACGGGGAAGGACTTAGGTGAAAGAAAAGTACTAGACCCTACGAAGGTTGACTCAAAAGACTATTTTAAAGATAGGTAGCCCCCGCCTAGCCGCTCTTTCTTTGTTGAACCATGCATCTATTCTTCGACGCCGGAGACGGGAGCTATTGCAGACCTTTCCATCAGGATTTCCTTGGCAATCTCTTTCTTAATCCAAACACTTTCATCGCCTGCGATGGCTGATTCACCGACCTCACAAGGGGGCGTGTCAAATTCCATTATGCCCACAAGGCTTGAACCACCAAACTCGATCATGTTGACACTCATGTTGTTAGGGAGCGGGTTATTGATAGTGTTAGGCCCTTCAGCATCTCTAACCTCCCTTGCTCAATCAAACCTTGGATGGCCTTTTTTCAGGGGGACGCAATCATCCGTCAGTGCCCATGGTGCGATGAAAGGCACAATGCTTGGAGGTATCCAAAGGAGCATTGGGGTTTCTAGGCCGATAATTTTCCAAAGGCCGGAGCAAACCTTCTCTCACCAAACCTCTGAAGATATCACTCAAAGGCATCCCAAAGTTTCCCAAGTTTTGGAGCCGGATCCGGATGGATCGTTTCTTGGGAACAAAGGAAGTGGCATTGTTGGCTACCCGTCCCGCATAGCCTAATCACTTCTTTACCTTTGGTTGGGCAGTGAGCGTGTTTTGGAGGTGGAAGAAACCCGGTATTCGTAGCGGTGCAAGGTGGTGCTAATTGTAAGCCTTTTCGAACTTAGCCCCGAATTAACCATTGCACGCAAGTCGCCGTAGGGGAAGTGGCCGAGGAAGCTCTCAAATGCGGCTTCAAGCATGACTGAAAGATGTCTAACCGCTCCTCGTCGAGGGAGGAATGGCCATTTCACCGAGCTTTAAGTTCCATCTCTTATAGAAATCCCCAATATTCTCATTAGGGCGTTGCATCGTTGTTTGCGGAGTCAACTCTGCTTTTGTCTCCCATTCCAAGTTGGCTTTATACTTATCCGTGAAAGTACCGGTGATTTGTTCCCAAGTAGCCCTAGCTTCAGCCGCAATCGGAAAAACCATTTCAAAGCCCCCGACTTCAAAGAGAGACTAAAGTAATCGGCCAACCGCCGGTTTGTGCATCCCTTAGCCTTCATTGCCAAAGTATAGGTGTCCAAGTGAGTTTTAGGGCATGCACTCCCGTCAAACAATTCCAGAGTGGGCATCACAAACTTGTGAGGCAGGGGGACAATCGAGTCGGGATCTCGTAGTGCCGAAGAGCAAGTGTTCTTTTTGGCGGTCAATTCGCAATCTGTGCTTTCATTTCCTTGTGTTGCTCCATAAACCAAGCCAATTGGGGATCCAAAGGTGGAGCGGGAATTCCCGAGCCGATATTTGAGCCAGGAAGAGGACTAGCTGTTGGTGGTGCATTAGTGGAAGGAATACCATACTCCGGGGCATAGGTGAAAACCTGTTCTTGGCCCAAATTACCCTGGGGAGTGTAGGTAGGAGCTTGGGCAAAGGGATAGAACCCAGCGACTCTGCCTGGCTTCCAATCGGCAGAGAAGATGGAGGCAGATTCGAGGTAGCCATATGGCTTGGATTTCCTGAGTGAGGCCCATAAGTAAGCTTAAGTGCGCTGCCGTCCTTGGTTGTTGAATTGCATGGCCGGTTGTGGCGAGGATGCATAACCGAGAGGATACCGTGGTCCCGGTGATTCCGATGAAACGGGGATGGGGGCTTGGTAACCCGTTGAACCCTGAGTGAGAAATGGATTTGCGGAAGCTGTATGAGGAGCAACCGAGCTAGCATCATTCTGAGGAGGGCTCCCGACCGTTGCCCCGAACCAAACCGCGGTGGCATTCCAAATTGTTACAGCTGTGAAAGGTCCGGATTGATTGGTCCCAAACCGAGGCGGGATCCCAATTTGCCGTGGCATTCCGAGGTATCCCCAACCATGGGAAGGCATTCCGCATCGACTTCTGTCCCCACCGAGGCATTGCGGAACCGATTCGTCCCATCAGCCTGCCGCATGGATCCAGCGGTCCGAGCTGACCTAGGGATCGAGGAGCATGGGCTCGTGGTAGTACCGTGGGAGGCCGGTGGTGGCATCCTCGGAGTAGTCGGGTTGACCAAGAGCGGGATTGTGGTCTTCCTCTTCTTCCACAGTGAAGGTGCCATCCGGATTGAGACCGGCGGCCAATCCATGGCTTTTGATAGCCTCCATAAGGCTATTCAACCGTGCTTCCTGGCGCACTTTCATCTGTTCGGCTAGCCGATTCCACTGCTGTTCGTCCGAGGAGTCCCGGGAGGCGGAGTGACGTTGTCCCCATCGTTACCAGCTGATGCGTACATTCTAAAATTCGGAGTTGAAACAAACGGTGAAGCCGATGATGCGCTTGACTCTTCCCAACTGATTAAACGGTGACCCGGTGCCCGAAACCAAGCTTTACGCGGAGCTGCGGGAGAAAGACACGAGGGTTCGATGGGGAATTGAAGGAGGGTAGGTGTTTGGGCTCTTAGGCTCATGCAACATGCGGTTATTTGTTCATGTTTACTTAAAACACGTTTTATTAACCTAATCGGTTGGAAAAGATTGCTCTTCTTTTCGCAAACTACTCGATTCCTGGATCGCCGGGCCCCGTCACTACGTCTATAAGCCCCTCGTATTCCACCCGTATTTCGACCTCCCAGGGTGGGACGGCCAGGCGAGGGTCCTATAGGGCAAGCGGGTCCCACCGACCGAAAGAAAAACGATCCTAAAAGTCTGGGTAATCGAGTCTTAACGAGCATTCGATGTAAATTACGGACAAAGCCGACGTCAAAAGTCAAGATCATGTCCGAGAGCTCGACGAAAAGCTCGGCATGATTTGGACCGATAAGCGTCCACACCGATCTTGACTTGTCGTCAGCTAAGCGGTAATTAGGCATGGAATATTCATTAATCCTTGATGACTCAAAGTGTCAATGCCGGGAGTCAGTGTATAATTTGTGCCGCCGAGCCGAAGTCAAGGCGCCTGGTCAATATCTTGGTCAAAGTCTCAGTGCGGAAAACCGGCGTAACTTCGACCGATTAGGGTCCCCTGAAAGATATTGAGTCGGTATGCCGACAAAGGCTTGAAAGGAAAGGTCTATACACGTACAGGCATGACACACAGACTAAAACCAACCGGGTCTCAAACAAAGTGTGTCACGGATAAGTGCATGGTCGACACGAGGCTCCATGGGATGTTTGGGTAGTCCTGTGCTCATCCGAGAGGCGTAATAAGACCAAACGGACCGCGACAAGGATTTCCCTGGTTAGGGACGTAGTGTGCGGTTGTACGGTCACGTGCGCGTAGTGTGCAAGCAGTCTATCTTCTTTTTTCTGAGTAAAATAGAGATTTTTTTATGTGTCTTAAAAAGGCATGATGCATGATTTTTTTTTTTTTTGAAAATTTTCTTTTTTTTTGAAAAATCTTTTTTTTTTTTTTTTTTTTTTTTTTTTTGAAAATTAATGAACACATAAGCACATAAGCACAAAAATTCCAACAATTAGGGACATTATTCCGACAAATAAAAGTTTGACTCTTTTTTTTTTCGAGGCGGCCAAAACAAACACGAAAAATGTGCAAAAATCAACACACACACAAAGCAAAGGATTTTCAAATGTTGAGACGGAAGCTTGACCCTCGAAAGCTTTTCCTTTTTTTTTTGAAAATAATGATACCGGTACGTGGGATTGTTAAACCACAATTTATCCCCGACTCGTGTTAGGAGGCGATAACGGGAAGTTTAATGGTTTCCACCAATATACCAAATATCATTTTTTTTTTAGAAAAAGCTTATTTGTCCCCAAATGGAGTCGCCACCGTGATGATGTTGCCAAATTTCCGAAGATTTTTCCATTTTTGTTTGAAAAAATCAACGAACCGGAGTCGCCACGCCATTTTTATTTTAAGGGCCAAAACTTTGAAAAAGCCCGAGATCAGAGATTTAGGTTCGGAGGTCATGTTACGCGTCGGGAAGGACGTTAGTGTGCACCCGACGCGCCTCGCAAACGAGTCTTCCAAACATTTGAAAATCCTTTTGTTGTGTGTGTGTGTGTGTGTGTGTGTTTTGACCAAAATGAGTTGAAACTGAGAAAAAGTAAAAATGGGGAACTCTTTATAAGACTTTGAAACTGATCCCCATGATTTTTTGGATGAATTTTTGGTTTGAGTCTTGGCACTCAAAAGATTTTTGGATTTGAAAAGCCATTCTGCCAGAATGAAAGAAGGCAGTTGACCCTTGACTTTGAAATGGACTTAAAGGCTTCAAAACTTCAGAATCTGGGGAAAGTTCGAGAATGAAAGTTGCTTAAAACACCCTAAATAGGGTTTATGCAAAGGAACTTTCCATTTTGGAAGTAATTTGAGGGGTCAAAACCTTCTGGAAATCTCAGATGTGAAATCTGGATTTCCAGAAGCTGATGAACTGGCCTCTAAAAGAAAAATTGAAAAAAGGCGTTTTCCTCACCCAAAAAATAAAATAAAAATATGTCTGGAAAGATCTGGATGTTGGCTACAAAAAGTGTTTTGTAGTCAACATCTAATTCCAAGTTTTACTGGGTCCAAAAAATAGGAAAATGGACTGAGGTCTCAGAACAATGCTACTGGACAGCAAGATGTTCGTGAGGGAAAATGTGATTTTTGGGGGATTTGCATCTATGTTCACCCCATTTTCATCCCTAGACTTGATACCACTACTTTTTATTAAGTGGTTATCATATTCAAGTCATCCTTGGGGAATTTATGGGGTTTACATGTCCTTTGCAAAGGGAAAGGGGGTTTTGTAAAAATGAAACCAAGGAGAAAGAATTGACTAAAGATCTAAAATGTGGACCATTTGAGATGGTCATTCATGAAGATGAACTTCAAGATGACCATATTAGGTCAAAACTCAAGTTAAAATAGACATAAAATAAGTCAAAGTAAGAAGAACAAGATGATCAAGAGATCAAAAGAGAATTTTAGGGTTTTGAGAAGGCGGGCTTTACCAATGGTGACACCCTATCTTCCTAGGCGTGGAATTTGACTTGAGGAGTATCCAGAGTTGGTGTTTGGCTTGAGGAGTATCAAGGTTTGGTGTGTTTGGTATTTGATTGGGAAAGATTCAAGAGAAAATGGTGGCAATCAAGGGATTCCCACCGTTTTCTCTCTATATTTCGCCGTAACTTCGCCGGCCGCGTGAGTAAGTCAGGTTGTGTAAACTGAGAGAGGAGGGTTCAATTTATAGGCCCTCTGGAAATTACATACATGTCCGCGCGGAGGTCCCCTCAGAAACATGCCCGGTGCATTAAATGCCGCTCCAGTGCTTTGAACAGAAGAATATTTTTCAAAATATCAGCAGAAATTGTTTTTCAACTTGCTGTTTCGGGATTTTCTTAATTCTTTTGCTTTTTTGGATTCCTTTTTTGGTTTAACTTTAAATGGCAAACCCTAACCTACTCTTGCTTGGTTAGGAAGGTTAGAGATTGTTAGAAATGTTAGAAATGTTAAAACTTTCGTTAACTTTCTAACGAAAAAACTACCAACTCAAATTGGAGCACTTACACACCTGCGAACCAGGAAAGTCGTCAAAAGACAAGCAGAAAGTACAGATGCAACATTTGCAGAATGCTACTATCAAATGCAGAAAACAAAAAAAGGGGTGCTCACCGAAGCATTGGGGTCAGCCCTGTATCGTGGTCTCGGCTCATCCGGGAGCGGGATCACAAGTCGCCTACGCGAACCATCCAGCCCCTCGTACGCCAACCTAGCGCGTGGGATCGGGAGATCTCGGGGACGTCCTGGGACCTCGCCCTCCCTGTGCTGCACCTGTGGGCTCCTCAGCCTCATCCTCAAGAAAGTATCATAGGCGGCCCCCGCTATGATGTACTCGGTATAGAACACGCCCTGTCTATACCTCTCCAACTCATCCATCGGCATCGACAGAGGATGCTGCATGTGCATAGGAGGATCCACCGGCACCAACGGAATGGACCCCGGGCCATGCTGACGGGTCACCCGCTCCCCCAGATACATAGCGTCGCAATGAAGTCCCACCAGGAGCCTCCTCCGCCGCGTCACCTCGCTAGCGACCTGAACCACGCCATAGTGGAACCGACTCCACCAGGTCAGCCGAATCCTCTCGGAGAACTCCCGGTTCAGTGCCAGAGACACCTCCTCATATGACACTCGAGTGCCAACTCTCGACGAGACCGCCCTCTTCGCTTTCTTCTGCCAAACCAGCATGGCAGGGAACAGGGTCGATACGCCTCCTTGATGCCCCAATCCTGCGGACTGAACACCTCATAGCACTGCCTGCCAAGCAAATGGAAAGTTATGTCACCGCAGCGTATACATACGAGTACATGGAAGAGGCAAGGAAGAGAAAAAGACGTAAACTTACATCCAAGACAGCGTGAGCAGCGCCTAAAGGAGTGCTCCTCTCCCCACGAGAACCTCCGTCCAAGGAATGGTAGAGCTCGGCCACCCAGCCTCCCCATGCGAACCCCCTCACAAAGCATCCAGATCTGTCACCGACCGAGCAGGGAAGTGACAGGATGTGTCAGAAGTCGGGAACAAAGTCGCTGACAACGCGAACCAAAGGAACTCTCGAGCCAGGCGCTCCGCGGTCATCCTCTATGATCCAGCCAAATAATCGGCGACACCCGCCTCCAGATGCCTCTCCATCGGTCTGTACCGAATGCCTAAGCTCCTGGCATCGGTAATATCAAAACCCAGCAGCCCAGCATAACCGGCTCCGGGTATAACCATCAACCCACACCCAGCGTGTTGCCATAAGTAGGCAACCCAGCCGATAGCGGCAAAATTCGTGGGAGTCACCGTCGCCTCCCCCATCTGAAATGGAAAGTGTGGGTCGTATCCCACCAATACTCGCTCGTAGCTACATACATGGACTCCGGCCCTGGCGTATCGCCATCGCAGCCACCGCACTGATGAACCCAGCCAACCCAGAGTCGAGCACCAGCTGCCGCGGACTCCTCTCTCCCTTTCGAGCCATGTCCGGGATAATCTCCCACAATGCTCTCACTGCCTCAAAGGCACCCCGACTCTTCTGGTTGTGGGTATCAACCGTCCCTGTCCCCTGCAGACAAACAAGACAGAAGCAACATCAACAAATGCACGAATGCATGTCAAAATGATGCAATGCAGATACGGTTCTCATTCATTTCCTACATATATTTTCATCATTTCGAAAACTCCGTCGAATCCGGAACTTTCAAAACATTTCGAAAACTCCGTCGAATTCGGAACTTTCAAAATCTTTCGAAAACTCCGTCGAATCCGGAACTTTCAAAACATTTCGAAAACTCCGTCGAATCCGAAACTTTCAAAACATTTCGAAAACTCCGTCGAATCCGGAACTTTCAAAACATTTTGAAAACTCCGTCGAATCCGGAGCTTTCAAAATCCTTCGAAAACTCCGTCGAAACCGGAACTTTCAAATTCTTTTCGAACATTTCAAAAATTTACTCCGTCCCGAATTAAAGCTACTTTAATTTTGAAAAATGCATCTAGACATGGAATTTTGCAGCCAAAATTTTTATGTCATCTACCCATAGTGTCAATTGAACTACATCCTAGTCAATTTCGACAACGATTCATGGCAAGGTCAAAAGCCCCAATTCAAGCACCAAAATCCCTAAGTAAATTCCTAAACAAATTTCTAACATTTAAAGAATGCACATTCTTAAAATTAATGGAATTTGTAGGAAGCTTACTTGTCTTTCGATCCCTCCCTTGGAGTTGTGTCTATCCTTAGCCGGGTAAAACTCCGCCGGATTCAATTGATGAACAATGGTTCGAATGGTCCGAACCAACCGTGTTCTTTCGTCATCGGTCCTTCCATGACGACCCATCGGTTCCCATTCACCTTCTATAGCGATTTTCCTTCACAAATTCGAGCAAACCTTGCAATTTGGGGTGGAAATTTTTTTCTCCTCTCTCCTTCTCTCGTCGGAAAATATGGGGGAAAAGGGATGGTTTGCGTCGGACTTGGAGCTGATTTGAATCTGGTCAAATTCAGTCCAAGTCCACGGACTCCGCTGCAATTTAAAAAGATTCCTTCCATTTTAGTCCCTCATTTTTTGGCGCTCCAATTTTACTCCTTTTGGCCCCCAAAAGTGTAAAATTTATTCCAGCTAGTTTTCACTAACGCCCGTCTCCGCACGTTAAATTCCCAGCTAGTTTTCACTAACGCCCGTCTCCGCACGTTAAATTCCCAGCTAATTTTCACTAACGCTCGTCTCCGCACGTTAAATTTACGCTAGTTTTCACTAACGCCCGTCTCCGCACGTTAAATTGATTCCCAGCTGACGTTTGACACCAAACGCTCAATCATGTCTCCGGACATTCCAGTTACAATTCCGTCTCCAGACGTTAAATTCAACCCCAGTTGACGTTTGACAGTCAAACGCTCAATCATGTCTCCGGACATTCCAGTTACATTTCCGTCTCCAGACGTTAAATTCAATCCCTGACGTTTGACAACAAACGCTCAATCATGTCTCCGACATTCCAGCTACAATTCCGTCTCCGCACGTTAAATTCAATCCCGCTGACGTTTGACATTCAAACGCTCAATCATGTCTCCGGACATTCCAGTTGCATTTCCGTCTCCCGACGTTAAAATGTCCAAGTGGTTTTCACCATCGCTCACTTCCCCGCCGCCGCCGTAAGCCCGACTGTTTCCACCTCGCCGGCCATCAAGGTAAGCCCGCACAACAATCCCTCTTCGGCCATCAAGGTAAGCCCGAATGCTCATCCCTCACAGATTCTAAAGAAGAAACGTCGATCCTTCCGAGTTGTTAATAACGCCGCTTAACACAACCGTTCTCATCATTGTCGTCCTATCCCCGCCAGATAAACCCGGCAAAGCAGAATAAGCCCAAGCACCCAAGGCACGAACGCCTTCATATCGTGATAAACGTATCCTCGCAGCTCCCGGTTTGGAGGCGCCACACGCCCTCGTCGCATCATCAACTCCGGTTTGAGGCGCCACACGCCCTCGTAAGCTCCAACAACTCTCCGGCTGAGGCGCCACACGCCTGCCGCATCATCAATCTCCGATTTGAGGCGCCACACGCCTCGTCGCATCATCAACTCCGATTTGAGGCGCCACACGCCCTCGTAAGCTCCAACAACCCCGGTTTGAGGCACCACACGCCCTCGTCAGCATCATCAACTCCGGTTTGAGGCGCCACACGCCCTCGCAAGCTCTAACAACTCCGGTTTGGGGAGCCACACGCCCTCGTCAGCCTCATCAGCTCCGGTTTGAGGCGCCACACGCCCTCGAAGGTTTCAGAATCCTGTGTTTAGACGCCTCCCAATAGTCTCGCTCAGTCAAGGTCCCCACGCGCGGCCTTGCACCTTCGAACTACGATCGGCTTGATTCTCGCTCGGGATACGTAGGAATCCTTTCTCAAAGGGTCCACCACCGACCGCCTGTGTCTTTCAAAGTAAGGCATCCCGATTTGGATCCTTATCTTTTCAACGACCCCACTCTCCTTCGGAGGAGACGTCGCCGAGGGGCTAACCGTAAGTACCCAAATCCGGACGTCAAAATCCGCCGAAAGTTAACCGAAATCCGTTAACCGGCCCGCTCAGTTAACCGAACTCGTTAAACTCCCCGCTGTCGTGCCAACGAGACGCCCCGGACCGCCCTGCATCCCGACGTCGAAGCGTACTTAACACGTGTCATCTCACGTAAAAGTATGGCTTTCCCTGAAAACGCACTTTTGGCACTTTTCTGGGGCGTTTGGACATTTTCCTGATCGTTATTTTAAAAACGGATAAAACCGGACCGGGGAACGAACTCCCATACATCGGTGACTCGGAGGACACGTGCGCCATGCCACAGCCCTCTCGTCACCTTTCAATCACAAATCAAGCTGAAAAGACCAAAATACCCCTGGATTTCAGTCAAAGTCCGGCCGGACTCCCTGTGCAAATTTCCTGAAATTGCCAGCAAGCCCCTCAGAATTCCAAAATATCCCAAAACCCTGAAAAACAGTCCAAGTCCGTCCGGACTCCTACTGCAATTTTCACCTATAAATAGAAGTGGCTGTCAAAGCCAAAAAAAGGAACATTTTAACACCAAAAGTCACTCTCCTCATGGCCCAAACTGATTTCACCCCTTCCCGAGCTCCCGTTTGCCTCGATTCGCATGAAACTTCCGTATTTCGATCAAATACGCCCCTCATCACTTCGAAACACCCTTTCAAACTAATTTTCGTGTCCCGTACACACCTTCCGAGCCAAAGGAGTCGACCCTAGCCATAGGTATAACTCCCTCTCTCTAAATCTCTCGTTCCGTCTCGGTTTACGCGCCAGTCGCTACAACCGTTTCGAACGACGTTATCGAAATGTAGACGCCTCCGTCTAACGGGGTCCGATACGTTTTAGCCCCTCGATCCTCTTCTCTTTCCGTAAGAGAAGTAATCACGGGTTAAAACGGCGTTTCGACCCCGTTCCGTTTACTTTTACGTCGTTTACCAATTCCGGATCGATCGATCCGTTGATCGTCATTTACTTTCTGTCATTTACAATTCCGAGCCGATTGGCCTCGTCGATCGTCATTTACGATTCCGGATCGTTTGATTCCGTTGATACCGCACTTTCAATACTGTCATTTATAAAGTCCGACCCATTTGGATCGTGATAGTATTTACTTTTCAAAGTCCGAGTCGCAACCCGATTCGTTGATCGCATATCATTTAATACGCATTTTTCCCGTAAAAATCGTTAACAATGTAATGCCCGGTTCAAAATCGGAGTTCGTCCTTCGAACTCTCTTTCAAAACGCGCGAAATGACGTTTGGCCTCCAAACGCTCATCTTCAAACTAAAAGCCGCCATTTGACACTTAAAATCATTTAATACGTATTTTTCCCGTAAAAATCGTTAACAATGACACGTCCGGTTCAAAAACCGGAGTTCGACCTTCGAACTCCTTTTCAAACTCAAAATCGACGTTTGCCACGTAAACGCTCATTTTCGTCTCAAAATCGACGTTTGCCACGCAAACGCTCATTTCAACTCAAAATCGACGTTTGCCACGCAAACGCTCATTTCCGTCTCAAAACCGACGTTTGTCATTCAAACGCTCGCCTTTTCAAAGTCACCTAATCAACGTTTGACATTCAAACCAAGATTAAGCTTTTTACTCGTTTTTGCTACCAATAAAAATGATCCCCCGTTTTCAAAGCCTTTTCCTAAGTTTTTGCTACCAATAAAAACGACACCATTTTCAAAAGTCGTTTCTCAACGTTTGGGCTCAAAATACAAAAACCGCGTGGCGACTCCTCATTTTTTTCTTCCCATGAAGTGAGGTCTCAGACACCAACCCCCCGCGAAAGACAACCGTGTTTCGCGCCCGCGCGCGAAATCCCAGGTAATTTCATCATGCAATGACTGAGGCCCAACAAAACTGTATGCCGACGAGGCACAAATCTCATATGCCGAGCAAGGCATCCATCAAGGCCGAGCAAGGCCTCCTTTGAGAACGAGGAGCCCGTCCTCGGTCTCCATATAACAAGAAAATGGGCTTCACCAGTTTTATAATTCTCTTTCTCGGCTCAATGTAGGCCATGTACGACAAGGAAACCCGCCTACAAAGGTGTACGTGTAGATTACTAATATCTAATACTACTCAAATAAGAACTGTGAACAGTTATAATCCCCATAGGATTATAACCTTATCTCACACGCTTTCTTATCCAAAATGAATTATACATGCTATACCTATAAATACAAGTCATAATTCACGTTATTTTGATAATACATCTTTCGAATCTAAACTTTTGTCGGTTGATTTCTCTCTATAAACACAAATACTTAATTTCACGTCGGAGGGTCTTTACCGGTGAAGCCCCGCCTTAGTTTACGTATTTGTTTATCTTTTTTTTCAGGCTATTAAATCATAAATGATGCAACCTGCCGCTGAATTTGAGATGATTCAAATATTTTTGGCATCATAATAATATGCATATAATATATTAATATATTGACACTTCAGTAGTAAAACGACGACTTGCCGGTCAGTCTTAAGAGAATAGAAAATGAAAAGGTAAACGTCGTGAGTTTCCGTTTTCCGATTACAAATTGCTAATGATAAGGCTCCCTAAGTTTTTAATTTGCTGCATCTTTCCCACAGACCATTTGTGGCATCTTTTTTTGGTTTGTTTCTGGTTTCCAATTGGCATACGCTTACGCAATCTTCCACAAATAACAAAATCCTAACCAGAAAAGGTCACCTGCAGCTTAGAATTTCTGCAGACAAACCAAGCAGAACCTAAATATTAATTTGAGCACATATTATCCATATTGCAGATAGAAATATCGGCTAAAGTGGACCCTACGTATGCAGCATCGTCTTGATATCAATTTCCTGTGTGATGAATCCATGCATTGGTAATTGACAGTTGTTGGAACCTACCCTCTTCTTTGATCAAATTCCACATGCGCTTCCACGTGGCGTTTCCTTGTAGACCAGTAAACATCGTCCCAGCTGGCACGCTATCTTGATTATACATTGAGTTCCTGTATGTTTGTCTTAACACTTGCCCCTATGGTAAAAGGCATTGTTTACACGACATATACATCCGTAAAAAACATTAGACTTAAAGGGGGGGGATGAAAAAGATCGAACTCAACGTTAAACAGTCAACTGAAATGTAATCTGAAGATGGAGACGCACACAGTTGTCGTCGGTGTTAGATTTAGCTGTGATAGATCTAAGGGAAGCATAAACAATGATGGTATTTATCTGAAAATGACAATAAGTTTTGCAATGTTAATTATGCAAGAATGAAAGTGATTAGTGATACCAATAACTTAGATTCTAACGACTTGTTAAAGCTAGCTATCCCTTTCATGTGATCAGACAATTCAATCCTAAACAATATCAATATTTTTTGGTCCGTTTCAAAATAAATGCGGATCGTATAATCATTAACATTGACAATGAGATTTTGTCAAAATATCAAAATCCACCATAGTTTATTGAAGTAGAACCTTAATTTGGAGATGAGGATGACTTGTAGAAGAGGCTAAATTTCAATTCTTTTGCTTTGCCATGGTCAAATAAGGTCTTAATTTGCACCTTATGGATTGTGACATGCTATGTACATGGTGACTTAGTCGTATGACTCCCATTCTTAACTGATTTGGGGCGCATGTGGTTCTACAACATGGAAGTCGAGCTGAGTTGTAGAGGCGAGATCCACTGTGAGCTAATCAAACGGGTAGAAAATGTCGAGCCGAGTGAAATGACCAAAACACCATTAATGAAAGGCAAAAAATGAGAGTCGTCAAGATGCAAATGGATGATCTAGATCCCGGACCAAGCCGACTATTGTGATTGAATCACACACGGGCCCCGGATCAATTCTTAACTTGCATCAAACGAAAGCAACCAGAAACCATCTTTCTACGACCACTTCATACTCATGCATTAGGACTAATTAGAAGTCCAAAGTACATCCTTTTGCAACATAACATGAATGAATGTTTGATTATTTTGATCAGTTTGACCAGTTTTAAGAAGAAACTTTTAACATTTTATCTGCTGGTTAACTTTTAAATATAGTAATGAATAAATTGAATATTTTTAGCAAATTGAAGTATGAAATGAGCGGTTTGATTAAAAGCTAGAACAAGTCGATAAGGCTCAATTCACCTTACGTGGTAACAAGTTTGAATATCAAGTTTCACCCCTTTGCATAGCATAAACAAAATGAAGAGAGGAACATATGAGTTTGCAAATGCCAAGGGGAACAATGTGAAATTTTTAAAGTTGAAGGGGTTGATTGCCACCTTAACCATTTACGTATATCCCTCCCATGCTAGATTGCTAGGTCACAAGTCTTCCAGAAGAGTGCAGGCCTGAGGTTCTCCAATTGTACTGAAAGGAAAAAAAAAACACACACATATATTTTTCTTTTATTTCAGTGAAAAGGGCTAAGGCCCCTAAAATATATTAATGTCAAAAACAATATAAGAAAAGTACAAGCAGGGGGCATAATGCCTTTCTTCAAGAAATAAAAGAAAATAAAGAAACGGTAAAGAGATTAACCCATTTTACCTCCTTTTTCTTGGGTCCAACTTTGAAATTTTATACTTTCTGCGAACAGAAATGAAATCATCTTCGGGTCATCATCATCATCATCATAATAATAATAATAATAATAATAATAATAATAATAATAATAATAATATATATATATATATATATATATATATATATATATATATATATATATATATATATATATATATACTCCCTCCGTCCCACAATACTTGACACACATTTCTATTTTGGGCGTCCCACTGATAAGTCACACTTCCTAAAATGGCAAAGAATCTTTACTATTCCCTCCACTCATTCTCTCTCCTACATTATTTTAATACTCACAACACCATTATAATTTACTATTCTCTCCACTCATTCTCTCTCCTACTTAACTATCTACACTCACAACACATCAACCTTTTTACTTTTTCCTTAATTCCGCGAACATAAGAATGTCGATTATTATCGGGACGGATATATATATATATGGGCCACTCAGTTGACCATCCTATGATCAGATCTCTCTCACTTTCTCTTCTCTCTCACACACATACATCCTATGGAAGAAGAGCAATCCTCAGGCTCAGAAAAACAAGAGGCAACAGATGAACAACCATTATCACCACGACAAGGTACAACACAACAAGCAGGTGGTACCACAACAACTATTACTGCTGCTGCTCCTGTTAGATCATATGAGTGCAACTTTTGTAAGAGAGGTTTCACAAATGCACAAGCTTTAGGTGGTCACATGAACATCCACCGCAAGGACAAAGCCAAACTCAAACAATCCTCAACCTCATCATCAGACCCTCCAACTTCTCAACCTCAACACTTTACACCCTCTTGCCCTAATTTTTTCCCTCCTCCAAACATATTCCAAAACCAACCTGGAAAATGGACCTTTTCCTCTCCAAAAGATATTCATACTGCAGATATTCATATAACTAATAAAAGTATTGCTCCTCATGAAGTGGAAAAGCAACTTTCAATGCTTGCTGAACAAAACCCTTTGCCGCCACCGCCGCCAGCTGAGGGACCGCCGGAGTTGGACCTAGAACTTAGGTTGGGACATAACACGGATCAGCCGTCTTCAGATACAAGAAAGTTCTTTTGACCAGTTCAAGATTTCTTCAATTCATCGCGGGTACTATTATTTGTTCTTGTCAATTATTAATTATAATAAAACTCTTAGTTTCCTTGCTATATATGGAGTAGCTAGCTTCACAATTTGTTGTTATGGTGTCATTTCTGAAAGACAAATGAAACCCCTTCTATTTGTTTACGGTTTCTTTGTTCGATTCTTTCTCTTCTTCTTCTTTTTCTTTTTTTTTTTTACTCACTTGATTCTTCATACGAGACAGTCATGTTATGTATTGAAATTTTATTTATTCATTCCGTTAATTGTCGTGATTAATTTAATTTCTTAGTTAATTTAGAAGACTGTATGAAAAGAGAGTATATTAGAAGAGGCTGCACTCTTATGTGATACTGAGTATTACGGTTTGTGTAATTATGTGAAAGCAAAATAATACCCTTAAAAAAAAAAAAAAAAAAAACTAGAATTATGCAAGGGTTTATGTCAAATTTAGCACTGATCCAAATGGTTAAGTTGATGGATATGTGTTGGGATAGGAATAGGAGACCAACCTTGACAGTTTTTCCGGAGGAGTCTGAGGCGGGCGCCTGGGGATTGCGAGGCGGGCGCCTCGCGAGCAGTCTTCTTGGCGTTGTTGAAGTTTGCTTGAGGCGGCCGCACGGCCTAGGGCGAGGCGCGCGCATCGGCGACCGAGGGGAGGCTTGGCGTTGGAGTCTTTTTCAGGCGGCCGCATGAAATCCTTGAGGCGGGCGCCTCAAGGCCGGCCGAGGAATCTGCTTCGTGGGCCTTTTGCGTCTTCTGGGCTTGAGCTAGGTTTTTGGTTATTTTTATCTTGAGCATATATAAAGAAATGTTCCGCCCCTTTATTCATTGTAACACAAAATTACATACATAGTGCAAGATCCTGGCTTGGTAGTGCCCCCAGACGTAGCCAAATCAATTTGGTGAACTGGGTTAACAATTTCTTGTGTTCTTTTCTGTTTTTCATTGATTTCTTGTGCTTGGTTTGTGTGCGATTATTATTCTTGTAGGTTTGCTTGGGTGTGGAGGGCCATATTCACAACAACTGGTATCAGAGCTCTTGGTTTAGGATCAAGGGAGTTGTTTCAAGCAATCAAGAATGGGCAAGGACAAACAAGCTGTGGAGAAATTCGATGGGTCTGATTTCGGATATTGGAGGATGCAGATTGAAGATCTCTTGTACAACAAAGATCTCTACAAGCCTCTGAAGGGAGTCAAACCGGAAGACGAAGATCAGGAAGAATGGGAACTCATGGATCGGAAGGCTTTAGGGGTGGTGAGATCTACTTTGTCAAAGTGGATCGCGAAGACTACCAAGAAGGCTACAACCACCAAGGAGCTATTGGATTATCTTACTGAGAGATTTGAAACTCCGTCTGCTGCAAATAAGGTTGATTTGATACGCAAGATGGGTAGTCTCAAGATGCAAGAGGGAGGATCCTTGGCTAAACACATTGATGAGTTTATGGATGTCATAGATTCATTGACTCTGCGGTGGCGATCAAGTTCGATGACGAGGTTCATGCATGTCTGTTGCTAGCTTCTTTACCGGCAAGTTGGAGCGGAACGGTGATCGCAATCAACGCTTCAGCAGGTAAGAATAAATTGAAGTATGATGATGTTAAAGACTTTCTTTTAGGTGAAGAAAATCGCATGAAGAAGTTGGGGACATCAAGTGCTTCGGGATCGGCTTTGGCTACTACTAGTAGGGGGAAGCCGGGTACTAGCAAACAGGAAGGACCGAATCAAGGGAGAACGTTGTGAGTGGTAAGGTCAAAGTCATGGAGAACAAACCAAAGGTTGCAAAGGGTTCTGTTCAGTGCTATTATTGTAAGGAGTTGGGACACTTTAAGAGGGATTGTCCAAATCGTAAGGGCAATCAGGCGAATGTGGCAGTCGAAGGTGACGATGTACTGGTTCTGAGTGTTTAGTAGTGCACTAGAATCATGGGTGCTGGATTCGGGGGCATCATTCCACTCTTGCGGGCATAAGGAAGAGATGGAGAATTATACTTCCGGTGATTTTGGGAAGGTCTATCTAGCTGATGGGGAGCCTTTGGAAATCAAGGGGAAGGGGGATGTCGAATAGGAGCATCGGACGGGAAGGTTCTACATCCGAACGGGGTTCGACACATTCCGGTTTGAAGAAGAACTTACTTTCAGTTGGGCAGTTGGATGATGAGGGTTACAAGGTGACTTTCGGCTGCAGGAACTGGGTTATTACCAAGGAGGATTGTGAGATCGCTCGGGGTAATAAGGAGGGTACTTTGTATTTGGCGAACAACACCAAGGATAGTATTGCGGTGGCAGCAGCCAAGGGTGATACTGATTTGTGGCACTTGTCGATTGGGTCACATGAGTGAGACAGGGATGAAGGTACTTTGTTCCAAGGGTCTACTACCGGGTTTGAAGACACCAACGTGGGGATCTGCGAAGATTGTATGTTTGGCAAACAAGGGAGAAGTAATTTCTCAAGGACGAGGTAGGGGATTGAGGGAAGCAAAGTTGGAATTGGTTCACACGGACTTGTGGGGGCCATCTCCGGTTACATCTTCCGGGTGGTGCGTCATATTACATGACTTTCATTGATGATTCTACAAGGAAGGTCTGGGTCTATTTCTTGAAGGGGAAAGATGAGGCTTTCGAGGTGTTCAAGAAGTGGAGGGCTTTGGTGGAGAATCAAACGGGACTTAAGCTTAAGTGCTTAAGATCAGACAATGGTGGGGAGTATGAGCTTGCGAGTTTAGGGAATATTGTGCCGCGAATGGTATTCGTATGGAGAAGACTCCAAAGAAGACTCCACAACTCAACGGGGTAGCAGAGAGGATGAACGGGACTTTGAACGAGCGGGCTAGAAGTATGAGATTGAAGTGTGGACTTCCGAAGACGTTACGGGCATATGCAGCTGACACGGCGGCTTTCTTGATCAATAGGGGACCGTCGGTTCCATTTGGGAATGGAATTCCGTGAGGAAGCTTGGAGTGGCAAGGTGTAAATCTGTCCTTTCTTCGCGTATTTGGCTGCGTTTCTTATGTTCATATTGACTCGCCGAAAGAACTAAATTAGATGCTAAATACGTTAAGTGTACGTTTATTGGGTATGGCGGGGATGACTTCGGGTATAAATTTTGGGATGATAAAAACCATAAGGTTATTCGTAGTCGAGATGTGGTATTCAATGAACAGGTTTTGTACAAGGATAGAAAGGGGGCATCTGATGACACTAGTTCGGAACCGGAGGTTGTAGAGGTTGATATTCCGGACTCGGGTGGGAGCGGGGCCGGTTCATGTTGACCATGGTCGGGAGGTCACCAAGATGAACCACGTACTCCGTAACCGGATATTCCGCTGCGTAGATCCAGCAGATTGACAAGTGGATCACCCGACAGTATACTCCTTCGAATTATTATTTGTTGTTGACGAGATAATGGGGAACCGGAATGTTATGCGGAGGCGGTTCGTAGTGTGCTTTGTGATAAGTGGAAAGCTGCGATGGATGATGAGATGGTCTCATTGAAGGCAAACAAAACTTGGGAGTTGACCGAACTACCTAAGGGGAAGAAGGCACCGCATAACAAATGGGTTTACAGGATCAAGGAGGAAGCGAGACGGTAGCAAGCGTTACAAGGCAAGACTCGGTTGTTAAAGGGTTTCAGCAGAAGTATGGTATTGACTACACCGAAGTGTTCACTCCGGTTGTGAAGATGACCACTATCGAATGGTTCCGGGGGATAGTAGTGGCGGATGACTTGCTGCTAGAACAGATGGATGTGAAGACTGCCTTTCTTCATGGGGATTTGGAGGAGGAGATCTACATGGCACAACCGTAGGGTTACTTGTCTAAGGGTAATGAGGAGCTAGTTTGCAGATTGACTAAGAGCTTGTATGGCCTTAAACAAGCTCCTAGGCAAGTGGTACAGGAAGTTTGACGGATTCATGCACGACATTGATTTTATCGAATGTGAGGCGGATCATTGTTGCTACTTCAAGAACACGGACAATGGGTATATTATCTTGCTTTGTTATATGTGGACGACATGTTAATAGCGGGCTCTAGCAAGAGAGAGGTAAACGGGTTGAAGACTCGGTTGTCGAACGGTTCGAGATGAAGGATTTGGGAGAGGCAAGGAAAATCTTAGGCATGCGGATTGACCGGAATAGGGAGTCGGGTAGATTGGTTCTTTCGCAAGCAGAATATGTTGAGAAAGTCTTGGCAAGATTTTGTATGGAAGGGGCAAAACCAACGGGGACACCATTGGGTTTGCATTTCAAGTTATCCGAGAAAGACTCGCCTAGGGACAAGGAAGAGCGTGACAAGATGGAGAGAACTCCATATGCTTCACTGTGGGGAGTCTCATGTATGCAATGGTGTGTACAAGGCCGGACATTGCACATGCGGTGGGAGTTGTCACCGGTTCATGGGCAATCCAGAAAGCAACATTGGGAAGCGGTTAAGTGGATCCTACGATACTTGAAGGGTACTGCTGGTAAGGCTCTATGTTTTTCAAGCAAGGAAGTGGTGTTAGCGGGTTATGTTGATGCGGACTTGGCATCAAGTGATCTTGATAAAAGAAGGAGTACTACGGGCTATGTGTTTACATTGGGTGGTACAGCTATTTCTTGGGCTTCTAAGTTACAAAAGATCGTGGCTCGCCGATCGCGTGCGTAATATGTGGCGTTGACGGAAGCAAGTAAAGAGATGGTTTGGCTGCGTAACTTCTTGGGTGAACTTGGGAAGACGCGAAGTGGTAATATTCTCTACGGTGGACGGTCGAGTGCAATTCACTTGGCAAAGAATCCGGCGTTTCATTCGAGGACAAAGCATATTGAATTAAGGTTTCACTATATCAGACATCTCTTGGAGGAGAAGACTTTGTGGCTTGAGAAGATATTGGGATCGGAGAATCCAGCTGACATGTTGACGAAGGTTGTGAACCTTGAAAAGTTGAAGCTGTGCAAAGCTTCAATTGGGCTTGAAGAATGAGGGAGGAGAATGGCACTACCATGATCGAGGTGAGCACTAGGAGGACACCAAGGATGAGTTGAAGAACGGATACGGGGCTTGTATATGCGGTTGATCTCTAGGTGGGAGATTGTTGGGATAGGAATAGGAGACCAACCTTGACAGTTTTTCCGGAGGAGTCTGAGGCGGGCGCCTGGGGATTGCGAGGCGGGCGCCTCGCGAGCAGTCTTCTTGGCGTTGTTGAAGTTTGCTTGAGGCGGCCGCACGGCCTAGGGCGAGGCGCGCGCATCGGCGACCGAGGGGAGGCTTGGCGTTGGAGTCTTTTTCAGGCGGCCGCATGAAATCCTTGAGGCGGGCGCCTCAAGGCCGGCCGAGGAATCTGCTTCGTGGGCCTTTTGCGTCTTCTGGGCTTGAGCTAGGTTTTTGGTTATTTTTATCTTGAGCATATATAAAGAAATGTTCCGCCCCTTTATTCATTGTAACACAAAATTACATACATAGTGCAAGATCCTGGCTTGGTAGTGCCCCCAGACGTAGCCAAATCAATTTGGTGAACTGGGTTAACAATTTCTTGTGTTCTTTTCTGTTTTTCATTGATTTCTTGTGCTTGGTTTGTGTGCGATTATTATTCTTGTAGGTTTGCTTGGGTGTGGAGGGCCATATTCACAACAACATGAACCCAACAATCATGCCTTTATAGTTGCTTATGCAACTTGATCTAAGTAAAATGCTGCTTATGCAACTTGATCTTTTGATGTTAGGATCGACCATTGAATTTAGAAATCACTGACCATTGTGTGTGTTGATCCCTTGAATTTAATAACAAATTAAAGCCAAAATTGTATTCGGGTCAATCTAGTCTTAATCAACGGATCGAATACCTGAATTTGTTTTGATAAAGCCTGAAAAAGATAAACAAACAAGTAAACTAAGTCGGTACTTCACCAAGAAGACCATTCGGCGTGAAAATAAGAATCCTTTTGAGAGAAATAATAATCAAATCAAAGAAAAAAGGTTAGAGAATATAATAGGCCTGATTTTGACATTGAGACCTCTTATATATAGGGATTCCTCGTTTGAGTTGTACCGGGAAAGTAAATCTTGACCGGAATTAGATTACGGAATGGACTAGCATCCTTCGTAAGATTGCCCGAACGGAGCCTTCCTCAATTTAAAGAGCATTGCTCGTCCTTCTACGAGGAGCCAAACTCCCTTGGCCCCCAAGCCCCAAAATGTGATGAATATAGTCCCTCTTCTTCAGGACAAGCTCGAGCTCGATAACGAGCGCATAGTTGATGCAGGGAGATAGGCCTAGCCCGTTATGTATTTGGAGCAATATAAACTTAAAACGAACATGTGATCGTTATTGGTTGGGCTCTAGACCCTGTCCCAAGCAAAGACTTGGATTATTCCGTTCAGTGACCACCTGCTTTTTATTCGAGTATAGGAAGAGTAGGAAGCATAAATCTCGACGACTTGCTTGGTTGGTTGTTCAATGATGATAAGCTGAGCAAGGTGGAGGGGTGGAATATCAACAGGCATGGCGAGGACAGACCACGTGAGGGACAGTTGGCGCCAACCTCGAAACACTTTGAATTTTGAAAGGGCGTCGTCATATCTTTGCACCATTTAGCGGGAAATGAAGTTGACATTCACCTTGAGAAAGTACGTCTTTATTTAATGTTGCCGTGTGGGAACGGGCCGACTACGTACCCATTTTGACCCTCGGACAATAAAACGGGTCATGTTATAAAAACTAAAACCCCTCTCATTTTTCCTTTTGGCCAGATCTAGTATGGATCGTACATGGACGGTAGTTGGAGTCTGCGGATCTCTTGGGGTCACAAGCTTTCGTCTCTCAGTGTTAATGGCAGCCCAGCAGAGTGCTTTCGGCACGAATTTAACGAACTTGTGTGAGACTTGATGCAGATCAATGGTGGAGCGGTCGCACAGCATAATCAGGAGCGACCGTGCAATGCAGCAGGTCTGAAAGCGACCTCAATATTGTTTAATTATTATCGTTATTTTTATTGTCATTTTCAGATTTAATATTAGGTTGTTAGTATTTTTGGTATTAGAAGTATATTAGGACTTTATTTTAATGTTTTATTGATTGATTAGGTTACTATATAGATTATGGTTATTTTAGGAAGTTTTTGATTTTTTTTTTGGCAAAAATCTAAACATAGATAAGTTCCTTTTGAGTGTGCGTTCGTGAGCCCATGCTAAAGTTTCTTCCGGAACATTTGAGAAAGATATTGAGTGTTTTCAAGAGGCGATTTCTAGCGATCGTGCTCCTATTTTCCGGCGACAAATCCAGCGATTTCAAGGTGTTTTATTCCATTCAATTCTCCCATTTTAGGTATTCATCCTCTTCTGTCATGCTTAAATTGTCTCTTAGTCAATTTTCTTTCATTTCTGGGTAGAGGGAGCATCTCCGGTGAAATGACGATAAGTATTCCGGCGTCCGTGTAAGGGTTTTGAGAGATTTTTATTTTTCTTTTCCAGAAATGACGCTTGAGTTTATGAAGGCAGTAGGAGACTCTCTTTATTGCTACCATGTGTTGTGGGTAAATTCAGAATCGCTACATCTTGAAAATTTGCCAGCATGTCATCATCTTCGAAATCGTGGTCAAGGTAAAACTCACTTAGATAATTAAATCATTATTTAATTATTTTTATTGTATCTTTAATTACAGGTAAATAAAACGTGGGAAAAATCTATTTCATGGACTCACTTCAACGGTTGAGAGACCAAGTCAAGACCAGAATAACAAGGCGGAGATTTTAGGATAGTTTGTTAGGGTTTTGTTATCTTCGGTTATCTTTCTTTATTTAAGGGCTTATGGCTGGAACACTATTCATGCAATATTCACACACAGTTCACGAACACATTTTTGTAATCCGCCATAGCTCCAACATTTGTAACTCATCAAAATCAATACTACCGTTTGGGACGAAGGTGACCATAAACACCTTCCGAGATTTTGTGCCGGCGAGATAGTTGTCTCAAGGGCTTTCCTCGTTACATGATCGAGTCATCTTATCTTCATTGTTACACAGATTATACTCAATTGCACCTTCCTCAAATTTGTTTCGAATTATTTTACATTTGATTGTTTTTTATCAAAACTGTTTGGCGCCCACCTTGGGGCAATTTGTTTTTTAATCGGTTTAAAATCCTTACGTTTCTACCATATCTACCCAACCTATGACTTCCGCCGCCAGCAAAACCATTTCTATCCCTAGCAGCGTGAATCCCCAAACCAGTAGCAGGCCAGCAACCGGAGGCCAAGATTCATTGCCTCCTCCTCCGCCTGTGAATTCTGGCAAGAAGCAGATGTCTCCATCTCCTGATCCCGAGATCAAGAGTATGCTCGTTCAGATGAAGAATCAGCTGGATCGCCAATAGAATAGCACCTCCTTGATAGCCGAAAGCTTGATAAAGGTGCAAAAGGAACAAGAGTTGCTCTCCAAAAGAGTGGATGCTGTCTCTCCTTACCGTCCTAGAGTCCTTGACTTCAAAATTGGGGACAGCTCTCAAGCATTCAATGAATTCCTTCCAATGGCTTCATCTGTAAGGATGTTGTCATCACCACCCTGACGTCTTCTCCCCCGCTGACGACTTTTGTGGCGATGTCTACACCCTTAGCCACCAGTGCCTACAGGATGACTTTTTCAGAAGGACCCATCTTCACTAATAGCACCACCATGACGTCTTCTGCAGATAATGCTAATCCTTTTGTTAATTTCAATACTAGTTCTGCCTTGGATAATACTGCTCGTGCTACTAACCCTTTTGCAGGTACCTACATTGCAAATCAGCTTCAGAAGTTGAGGGACATGATCATGAATCTGCCAGGCATCACCCCTCCTATCCAGCAGGTCTCCCCAACATGTTACAATCAGTCTCACTTTACTCCAGCAATTGCGCATGTCGACATCCCGAAAGGATTTAGCGCTCCATCCATGAAGTTGTATGATGGGAGCTCGGATCCTGAGGAGCATGTCGCCCATTACCAAGAAAAGATGGAGATCGTTCGCATCCCGCTCCAGTTTCGTGAGGCTTGTTTGTGTCGAGGGTTCGGTTCGACGTTGGTAGGACCAGTATTGTAGTGGCTGATCCGTCAACCTCCAGGTTCTATTGGCTCATTTGCTCAACTTGTCAACCTGTTCAACAATCAATTCTCTTGCAGCCGACAGTTTGAGAAGCTCACCAGTGATCTTTCTTTGTATCACCTATGATCCGCCGAAGCCTTAAAAGACTATGTTAATAGATTTAATAAAGAAGTCCTGGAGATCCCCAACCTGGACATGGCGACAGCTGCAGAAGCTTTCAAAATGGGCTTGAAGAAAGATTCCCCTTACTATGAAGATTTGGTGATGAACCCGTCCAAGAAGATGGATGATATCCGAAACCGAGCTTAAAGGTTCATCAGGCTAGAAGAAGACAATGTGCAGTAGTCCAAGAATCCTGACAAGGCTTCATCATATGACCATCCTGACAGTAAGATAGAGTCGTCTCACCAAAGGCAGAGCAGATCCAGACCTTACCACAGAAATGACCATAACAAAGTCAACTGTGTGGAAGATGATGGAGATGATGATGATTTTGAATCTCCTAAAATTTCTGATTATTGTTTCTCTGTTGATGTTTCAGTATCACATTGTGCAATGAGCAATCTTGGAGATAAAGCAAGGTGGCCTCGAAAGACTGACAAGCCGTCCGGCTGGAGGGATAAATCCAAGTGGTGTGCTTACCACGAGGATTTTGGACATCTTACCGAAGATTGCATCGCCTTGAGGAAGGAGATTAGTTACATGTTGTCTAAAGGACATCTTAAAGAACTCCTTGGGAACCACAAGACCAAGACGGAGAACAAAGAGCCCTTCGCAAAGGTAGTTAATGTTATTAGTGGTGGTTCTGATATTTGTGGTACTTCTTATTCTGCAGCAAAGAGATTCGCCAAGCAAGCTAAGGATGAGAAGCCCGAGAGACTCTCAAAGATGTCGCAGCTCACATCCCAAGATGTCATCTCCTTCGAAGAAAGCGACATGGACAATGTTATGGATCCTCATAATGACGCCTTGGTCATTGCACTCCAGATCGCCAATTACAAAGTCAGACGTATCCTAGTAGATGGAGGCAGTTCTGTAAACCTCATCATGCTATATGCCTTGAAAGAAATGAAGATCCCTGAAGAAAGCATCGTAAAAAGAACCTCAGTGCTCGTGGGCTTCAGTGGAGAAACCAAAAGCACAGTGGGAGAAATCACGCTTCCAGTTTATGTTGAAGGTATCAACTCCATGGAGAGATTTTGCGTGATTGACAGTGCCACATGTTACAATGTAATCTTGGGAAGACCCTGGATCCATGGAATAAAAGCAGTACCATCCACTTATCATCAATGTGTGAAGATGCCGACACCCTGGGGAGTTATCAAGGTTTACAGTGATCATCAGTCACCTAAAGAATGCTACATGACATCCATGAAGGCGTCGAAATCTCCAAAGATCGCATAGCAATTACAGAGAAAAGCCCGTGAGGTTCTGGAAGCGAAGGAGCATGACGTGAAAGAGATATTCCTAGACCCCTCGAACCTAGGTCTCAAGGTGCTAATCGGTCAAGATGTTCCAGCAGAGATCGAGGAAGATCTTGTCAACCTCCTAAAGAGCAAGATCAAAAACTTCGCCTGGAAGCATGAAGACATGACAGGCATCAGCAAAGACGTCATTACCCACAAACTCAACATCGACCCATCCTTCAAGCCAATCCACCAAAAGAGATGGAAGTTCGCACAAGAAAGGAATCTAATCATTCAGGAAGAAGTAGACAGATTGGTCAAGGCTAAGATGATCAGAGAGGTCGAATACCCGAGATGGTTAGCAAATGTGGTGGTGGTAGAAAAGAAGAACGGCAAGTGGAGAGTTTGTGTCGACTTCACAGACCTAAACAAAGCATGTCCTAAAGATCATTTCCCCTTGCCACATATTGATACTCTGGTCGATGCTACTTATGGGCATGAATTGTTGACTTTCTTGGATGCATCTTCAGGATTCCAGCAAATCCATATGGAGCCATCCGACCAAGAGGACACCACCTTCATTACTCCTACGGGTATTTATTGTTATATTACAATGCCTTTTGGACTAAGAAATGCAGGTGCTACATACCAGAGGCTGGTCAATATGATGTTCAAAGAGCAGATTGGGGACACCATGGAAGTATACATCGACGATATGGTGATAAAGTCGAAAAAAGCCGAAGATCATATTCGAGATCTTACTCAAGCCTTTGACATCTTCGACAAATTCAACATGAAGTTAAACCCAGCGAAGTGAAATTTTGGCATGAAGTCCGGTAAATTCTTGGGCTACATGGTGACGCAAAGAGGAATAGAGGCAATCCCGGAGCAAATAAAAGCCATCATTAACCTGGTGTCGCCTAAATCCGTCAAAGATGTTCAAAGATTGACGGGGAAAGTGGCAGCGTTGAATCGATTCATCTCAAAATCCTCAAACAGATGCAAGCCATTCTATGATATCTTAAAGAAAAATTCTAGATTTGAGTGGAATGAAAAGCATGAACAAGCCTTTCAAGATGTAAAGCTGTACCTGTCAACACCTCCCCTACTCTCGAAGCCTCAAGAAGGTGAGCCATTATGCGTTTACTTAGCTGTCTCCAAAACTGCAGGTAGTGTCGTCCTGGTCCGTGATCAAGATGGCGTTCAGCAACCGATATATTATGTAAGTAAAACACTGCTCGATGCGAAAACCAGGTATTCACACCTTGAAAAATTAATCTTAGCTTTAATTACTGCTTTAATTAAGTTAAGACATTATTTTGAAACTCATATCATTGTCATTCGTATGAACTATCCGATAAAAGGTGTAATGAGAAAACCAGAAATGTCGGGAAGGATGGCCAAGTGGTCCGTTCAACTAAGCACTTATGACATCAAGTATGAGCCTAGAACAGCAATAAAATCCCAAGCACTTGCAGACTTTGTGGCAGACTTTAGTCCAAGCATGTAACTGGAAGTAGAACTAGAAGTCCAACAGCTCCAGATGGGGACATCCTGAGAAAGTGGACTCTATTCACAGATGGTGCTTCTAATATGAGGGGCACGGGGCTAGGTGTTGTCCTAAAATCGCTACAAGGGGACATCATACCCCAGGCCATTAGTTGTGATTTTAAAGCTACCAATAATGAAACAGAATACGAAGCCTTAATCGTGGGCCTAACCGTGGCTCTAGACATGAAAATTAAAGCAATACAGGTATATAGTGATTCATTGTTACTTGTCAATCATTTTAATGGTTCCTATGCAGCAAAAAATGCCAAGATGACAACTTATTTGGGCATTGTGAAAATTTTGGCAAGCAAATTTCAAATCTTCTCCTTTGAACAAATACCCCGAGAGGAGAACTCTCAAGCAGATGCATTGGCCAATCTTGGATCAGCTTTCAAAAGCTTATCTCAGACCAATATACCAATCATACATGTCGACATCCCTGCGGTGGAAAGGTTAGAACTTTTTTGCACATATGACGACATCCCAGATAATCAAATAGAGACATCTTGGACGACACCAATAATTAAATATCTTCAAGATGGCACCATCCCGAGTGATGAAAAGAATGCAAGATCATTCAGGGTAAGGATTTCAAGATTCGTATAAATAGATAATGTGCTGTTTAAGAAATCATTTGCAGTTCCATACTTAAGATGTCTTGAAGCTGACAAAGCCATGGAAGTTCTAAGAGAATTGCATGAAGGATCATGTGGTAACCATTCTGGGGGCAGAAACTTATATACGAAAGCTCTAAGAATGGGTTACTACAGGCCAACAATGCGTCAAGATGCTGCCATCTTTGCCAAGAAATGTGATTCCTGCCAGAGGCATAGTGACATCTTGCACCAGCCCGCAGAATTGCTTCATCCAATCCTCTCCCCTTGGCCATTTATGAGGTGGGGAATGGATATAATAGGAAAATTGCCTAAAGCTCCCGGAGGAAAAGTATTTTTGCTAGCAATGACTGATTACTTCTCTAAGTTGGTTGAAGCTGAATCCTACGTGCAAGTTTGTGATAAAGAAACCATCAGGCTTTGGCCTGGTGACCAGAGCTCATGGCTTCCAACCTGGAGGTTATGGGTTCGATCCCCCCAGAAGTCATTAAGAAAAATATATTTTGCAGATTTGGCATCCCCTCTGAAATAATATGTGACAACGGCTCCCAATTCATAAGCAAGAAGACGCAGGATTTTCTCACTAGGTGGGGAGTCAAGATGGTGACATCCTCACCAGTGCATCCTCAAGATAATGGCCAGGCAGAATCAAGTAACAAAATAATCATCAACAATCTAAAAAGAGGCTAGATCAAAAGAAAGGAAGATGGGCAGAAGAGCTTCCATTTGTCCTTTGGGCAGATAGAACCACATCAAAGAACGTGACAGGCCAGACCCCTTACTCCTTAGTATTTGGAGCAGAGGCAGTCATCCCGGTAGAAGTCATCGTTCCTAATACCAGACTCAAGATGTTGACACCTGAGCAGAAATTAAGCCGATCAAACAGAAGTTGAGGCGGATAAAACCGGAGTGGTCCTTGCAGGTGAAAGAAGAAATCGAAAAACTCCTATGGGTGGGCTTCATCAAGGTAATTGAATACCCGACTTGGTTGGCCAACATTGTGACAGTGACAAAAGCTAATGGAAAGGTTCGAGTCTGCGTAGATTTTCGAGATCTTAATAAGGCTAGTCCCAAAGATGACTTCCCTTTGCCCAATATTGATATGCTAGTGGATGCAACCGCAAACTTTGAGGTCAAGTCCTTCGTTGATGGTTTCGCATGTTACAATCAAATCAAAATGGCCGAGGAAGATCGTGGCAAGACAAATTTACAACTCCATGGGGTACTTATTGTTACACAGTAATGCCATTTGGTCTGAAGAATGCTGGGGCTACCTACCAGAGAGCTGTCACTACCCTATTTCACGACATGATACACAAGGAGATTGAAGTGTATGTAGATTACATGATTATTCACTCGAAAGGGTCAGATGGATAGCATTTCATTGATTTGAGGAAATTCTTCAACAGACTTCGAGAGCAATCCATGAGGCTAAATCCCACCAAGTGCACCTTTGGGGTTATTCGAGGTAAAGTCCTGGGGTACATGGTCACGGAGCGAGGCATCGATGTAGATCCCAGAAAAGTCAAAGCGATCGTCGAGATGAAGCCACCCAGAACTGTCTCTGAAGTGAAGGGTTTCATGGGCCGTTTACAGTATATCAGCAGATTCATCAACCAGTTGACCTCTATATGTGAGCCAATCTTTAAGCTATTGAAGAAGAATCAGGAAGTGGTTTGGAATGAGGAATGCCAACTAGCTTTCAAGAGAATTAAAGCTTACCTTGTTAACCCTCCTATCCTCTGCCCACCTCACGGAGACAAGCCTTTACTGCTATACTTGACGGTCACGGACACAGCCACTGGGGCTATGCTAGCACAAGAGAAGAAGGATTCAAAGATTGAGAACGCCATTTATTTCGTCAGTCGCAAATTCCAAGGGAGTGAGTTGAACTACTCTGCCCTCGAGAAGACATGCGCAACGTTGGTTTGGGTAGTTGGAAAATTGAAGCACTATATGTTATCTCACACAGTGCACCTGGTTTCCAAGATGGACCCGATCAGATATTTGTTTCAGGGTGATAGAGGCAACATTTTCACCAGATTAGCGAAGTGGACCTTCTTTTTGGCTGAGTTTGATATCAAGTACGTGATCCGAAAGTCAATCAAGGGACAAGCTCTGGCAGATCAATTGGCTGATTTCCCCAGTACAGAACCTCGAGGACCGGATCTCCAGTTTCCAGATGAAGGGATTCTTCCTATAGAAAGCGGTAACAGGTGGCAGTTGTTCTTTGATGGAGCAGCTAACAAAAGAGGGAATGGCATCGGGATGGTACTGGTAGACCCGAACGATATGCATACCCCCATAGCTATCAAGCTGAACTTTTCAGTTACCAACAATGCGGCTGAGTATGAAGCTTGCATAGCTGGTCTAGAAGCTGCCCTAGAACGACATGTGGAAGAATTAGAAGTGTTCGGTGACTCGCAATTGATAATTAATCAGGCTGCCAACAAGTGGAAAATCATAGATCCATGTCTCCAGAAATACCATGCTTACATCGCAGAACTTGTTGGTCAATTCAAGGAAGTGTCATTCCAATTCCTACCCCGAGACAAGAACAGATTTGCTGATGCCCTGGCCACTCTAGCTTCTTTGGTAGAAATCCCAGAAGGAAAGTCGATCAAACCATTCAGGGTCGGTAGGCGAGAGAGCCCTGCATACTGCTATGAAATAGAGGTCAAAACCGTCAATGAGCCGTGGTACAATCAGATTTTCCAATGTCTCAAGCATGGTGAAGCATCTTTCCCCATTGACAAAGAAGGAGATTCAAAAGGTATTCATGCCAAGAGCCTGCAAGCGTTGAAAAGGCTATCGCCGCACATCGTGCTCGGCAACGAATTGTGGAAGAAAAGGGAAGGATGCCCTCTCCTGCTTTGTATCAGCAAGGAAAAAGCCCAAAGAGTAGTGGAAGACGTTCATAACGGTGCCTGTGAACCTCATATGAATGCTCGATCCCTCATGCATAGCATCATTAGGCTGGGTTACTTCTGGATTACTATGGAGACAGATTGCATCCAATTTGTGCGAACCTGTGATAAATGTCAGTGATTCTCCAACTTGAACCATATCCCTCCTCATGACCTCTACTGTATGACAACTCCGTGGCCTTTCGCAACATGGGGTATTGATGTCATTGGGAAAATAACTCCATCCGGGAGCAATGGGCACTCATTTGTTTTGGTTGCAGTGGATTACTTCACGAAGTGGGTAGAAGCTGCGTCTTACAAAGTGCTCACAGCTAAGAAAGTGGCTCGCTTCATAAAAGAACAGATTTTCTGCCGCTACGGAGTCCCAAATGAGATTATTTCCGACAATGGAACCCATTTCGAAGGAGAAACTGATAGGTTACTCACTGAATACAGGGTCAAGCGCCATAAATCTTCACCGTACAGGCCTCAGACGAATGGTGATGTTGAAGCCGCCAACAAGAATTTGGAAAGAATCATTAAGAAGATGGCCGAACGAGGAAGGGATTGGCCAGAGAAGCTACATTTAGCATTATGGGGCTACCGCACTTCTATTAGAACTGCCACCGGTGCAACCCCATACGCTCTGACTTACGGAATGGAGGCTGTTATGCCTATTGAATTAGAAATTCCATCCCTCAGGGTTTTGCTTGAAAATGAGGTGAACGAGATTGAATGGCTCCAAAGTCGATATAATGAATTGGCTCTGCTGGATGAACGCAGATTAAAGGCCATGGAGCATAATCGGGCATATCAGAGAAGAATGGCCCGTGCCTTTGACAAGAAGGTGAAGCCCAGGGACATCAAGGTTGGTGACTTGGTCCTTAAGATGAAGCCCTCGAATCAGAGCAGTGCGTTGGGTAAATGGGCACCTGTTTGGGTTGGACCGTTCCTAGTAAAGAAAATATTCTCCGGAGGAGCTATGCAGCTGACAGATTTGGATGGCAACCCATTTCTGCACCCCGTCAACGGCGACAAGTTGCGGAGGTACTATGTATGATCGAGTCTTCCCCTCTAAAAAATAAAAAATAAAAACATATATATACATAATAATAAAAAAAAGTGATGATAAATAAAGGCGCAACAAAATTGTCCCAGATGAGACTGAAAACCTCTCAAAAGGCAGTCCATACAAAAATAAGGGATGCGCCCGGTTGAAATTACCCGATCTTTTTCGCGCGCGGGGCGCGGCGGAAAAGGCGGTTGTCTTTCGCGGGGGGTTGGTGTCTGAGACCTCGCTTCACGGGAAGGAGCAGAATGAGGAGTCTCCACGCGGTTTTGTATTTTGAGCCCAAACGTTGAGAAACGGCTATTGCGAAAATGGTGTCGTTTTTATTGGTAGCAAAAACTTAGGAAAAGGCTTTGAAAACGGGGATCATTTTTATTGGCAGCAAAAACGAGTAAAAAGCTTTTTTGTACCAGAGATTGTTAGGTTCGGAGGTCAGGTTACGTTTCGGGTAGAGTATTACGAGATCGCCCGAAACGCCTCGCATGACGAGTCTTTCTACCTTTCTCGAAATCGTGTGTGTGTGTGTGTGTGTCTTTTGAAATGGGGGCTTGAATGACAAGCTTTAATCTTGGTTTGAGTGACAAACGTTGATTAGGTGACTTTGTTTGAAAAGACGAGCGTTTGAATGACAAACGCTCGGTTTGAGTTGAAATGAGCGTTTGCGTGGCAAACGTCGACTTTGAGTTGAAATGAGCGTTTGCGTGGCAAACGTCGACTTTGAGTTGAAATGAGTCATTGTTAACGATTTTTACGAGAAAAATGCGTATTAAATGATTTTAAGTGTCAAATGGCGGCTTTGAGTTTGAAGATGAGCATTCGGAGGCCGAACGTCATGTCGCGCGTTTTGAAAGAGAGTTCGACGGACGAACTCCGGTTTTGAACCGGGCATTACATTGTTAACGATTTTTACGGGAAAAATGCGTATTAAATGATATGCGATCAACGAATCGGGTTGCGACTCGGACTTTTGAAAAGTAAATACTATCACAATCCAAACGGATCGGACTTGTAAATGACAATATTTAAAGCAGTGTCAACGGAATCAAACGATCCGGAATTGTAAATGACGATCAACGAGGCCAAACGGCTCGGAAGTGTAAATGACGATCAACGAGGCCAAACGGCTCGGAATTGTAAATGACGATCAACGAGGCCAAACGGCTCGGAATTGTAAATGACGATCAACGAGGCCAAACGGCTCGGAATTGTAAATAACGTGAAAGTAAACTAACGGGGTCGGAACGCCGTTTTAACTCGTGATTACTTCTCTTACGGAAAGAGAAGAGGATCGAGGGGCTAAAACGTATCGGACCCCGTTAGACGGAGGCGTCTACATTTTGACAATGACGTTCGAAACAGTTATAGCGACTGGCGCGTAAACCGAGACGGAACGGAAGATTCAGAGAGAGGGAGTTATACCTATGGCTAGGGTCGACTCCTTTGGCTCGGGAGGTGTGCACGGGACACGGAAAGTTATTCGAAAGGTTGTTTCGAAGTTGTAGGGTGCGTATTTGATCGAAATACGAAGGTTTCACGCGAATCGAGACAAAACGGGAGCTCGGGAGGGGTGGAAACCAGTTTGGACCGTGGGGTATGTGATTTTTTGGTGTTTTTAATCCTCCTCTTTGCTTTGACAGCAACTTCTATTTATAGGGTGAAAATTGCAGTAGGAGTCCCACGGACTTGACCGAATTTCGTGGGTTTTGGGAATTTTGGAAATCTGAGGACTTGTTGGCAATTTCAGGAAAATTGCACAAATGAGTCCCCGGACTTGGCTTGCAAACCAGGGGTATTTTGGTCTTTTGGCCTTGATTTGTGATTGACGAGTGACTAGAGGGAGGTGGCATGTGACACGTGTCCTGTGACTCACCAGAAGTGTGGGAGTTCGTTCCCCGGTCCCGGTTTTGTCCGTTTTTTAAAATAACAGTCCGGGAAATGTCCGAAACGCCCCCGGAAAGTGCCGGAAAATGCGTTTTTCAGGGAAAGCCATACTTTTACGTGAGATGTCACGTGATAAGTACGGTTTGACGTCGGGATGCACGGGGCAGTCCCGGGACGTCTCGTTGGCACAAAGAACGGGAGTTTAACGAGTTCCGCTAACCCGGAGCGGCCGCTAACGGATTTCGGTTAACTTTCTGACGGATTTGGACGATCCGGATTTGGGTACTTACAGTTAGCCCCTCGGCGACGTCACTTTCGAAGGAAGTGGGGTCGTCGAAAAGATAAGGATCCAAATCGGGATGCCTTACTTTGAAAGAGACCTGGGCGGTCAGCTGGCTGGACCCTTAGCGAAAAGGATTCCTACGTATCCCGAGCGGGAATCAAGCCGATCGTAGTTCGAAAAGGGGCAAGGGCCGCGCATGGGGACCTTGACCTGAGCGAGACTGTTAGGAGGCGTCTAAACCTGGATAAGACCATTCGCGAGGTAACTGTACTCGAATGGAGACCGTTAGGAGGCGTCTTGAACCCGGGGCTTCGAAACCTTCGAGGGCGTGTGGCGCCTCAAACCGGAGTTGCGATGTTGACGAGGGATTTCGTGCCTGGGTGCCGGGCTTATTGCCGCGCGCTTTATCCCGCTGGGATGAGCGTTCGGGCTTACCTGGATGGCCGAAGAGGGATTGTTGTGCGGGCTTATTGCAACTGCCGCTGAGGTGGAACGATCGGGCTTACGACTGGCGGCCGGGGAGATGAATGTTCACTTGCTGAAGTGAAAAGGTGTTCGGGCTTACTAGGATGGCCGAATAGGGATTGTTGCAAGGCGTTCGTGCCTTGGGGTTCGGGCTTATTGCTGTTGCCGGAGAGATGACCATTTGCAAGGCGTTCGTGCCTTGGGGTTCGGGCTTATTGCAGTTGCCGGAGATGACCGTTTGCAAGGCGTTCGTGCCTTGGGGTTCGGGCTTATTGCAGTTGCCGAAGGAGACTGTTTGCAAGGCGTTCGTGCCTTGGGGTTCGGGCTTATTGCAGTTGCCGAAGGAGACTATTTGCAAGGCGTTCGTACCTTGGGGTTCGGGCTTATTGCAGTTGCCGAAGGAGACTGGCGAAGGTCTTGGTAAGAGAGTGGAGGTCGGACCGCGAAGGTCGGGATCAACTGTTTGAAATCGGACCGTGAAAGGTCGCGAATAAGAGTTTGAAATCGGACCGTGAAAGGTCGCGATTGAGGATTGAAATCGGACCGTGAAAGGTCGCGAATAAGAGTTTGAAATCGGACCGTGAAAGGTCGCGATTGAGGATTGAAATCGGACCGTGAAAGGTCGCGAATGAGAGTTTGAAATCGGACCGTGAAAGGTCGCGATTGAGGATTGAAATCGGACCGTGAAAGGTCGCGATTGAGAGTTTGAAATCGGACCGTGAAAGGTCGCGATTGAGGATTGAAATCGGACCGTGAAAGGTCGCGATTGAGGATTGAAATCGGACCGTGAAAGGTCGCGAATAAGAGTTTGAAATCGGACCGTGAAAGGTCGCGATTGAGGATTGAAATCGGACCGTGAAAGGTCGCGATTGAGGATTGAAATCGGACCGTGAAAGGTCGCGAATAAGAGTTTGAAATCGGACCGTGAAAGGTCGCGATTGAGGATTGAAATCGGACCGTGAAAGGTCGCGATTGAGAGTTTAATGGTGAGGACCATTTAAATTTTAACGTCGGGAGACGGAATCGTAACTGAAATGTCCGGAGACATGGTTGAACGTTTGAATGTCAAACGTCAACGGGACTGAATTTAACGTCAGGAGACGAGCGTTAGTGAAAACTAACTGGGAATTTAACGTCTCTGAGACGAGCGTTAGTGAAAACTAATCGGGAATTTAACGTCTGGAGACGAGCGTTAGTGAAAACTAATCGGGAATTTAACGTCTGAGACGAGCGTTAGTGAAAACTAATCGGGAATTTAACGTCTGGAGACGAGCGTTAGTGAAAACTAACTGGGAATTTAACGTCTGGAGACGAGCGTTAGTGAAAACTAATCGGGAATTTAACCTCTGAGACGAGCGTTAGTGAAAACTAACTGGGAATTTAACGTCTGGAGACGAGCGTTAGTGAAAACTAACTGGGAATTATCCTCGGGGGATAGGGCGTTAGAAATGTCTAACTGGGGGAAATTTTACACTTTCGGGGGCCAAAAGTGGTAAAATTGGAATTGCCAAAAGCTGAGGGGCAAAAGGGGCAAAAATTATTCTCGTGCGCAAGAGTCCGGCCGGACTTTTACCGTTTTTCCGTAAACCTTTTAAATGCCGAGGCCGGGAAGAAAAAGCTCACTTTCTTCCATTGTTGCCGGCGAGAGAGGAGAGAAAAGAGAGAGAAATCCAACCCAAATTGCAAGGTTTGCTCGAATTTGTGAGGGAAAATCGCTATGGAGGGTGAAGGAGGACCAATGGCTCGCCACGGAAGGACCGACGACGAAAGAACTCGATTGGTTCAGACCATTCGAACCACCACTCTTCCATTGAATCCGGCGGAGTTTTATCCGGCGAGGGACCGCCACAACTCCAAGGATGGGATCGAAAGACAAGTAAGTTCCCTACAAATTCCATTAATTTCAAGAATGTGCATTCTTTAAATGTTAGAAATTTGTTAGGAATTTACTTAGGGATTTTGGTGCCCGATTTGGGGCTTTTGACTTTGCTATGAATCGTTGTCGAAATTGACTAGGACGTAGTTCAATTGACATCATGGGTAGATGACATAAAAATTTTGGTTGCAAAATTCCATGTCTAAATGCATTTTCCAAAATTAAAGTAACTTTAATTCGGGACGGAGCGAAATTTTCGAAAGAATTTGAAAGTTCCGGATTCGACGGAGTTTTCGAAATGATTTTGAAAGTTCCGGATTCGACGGAGTTTTCGAAAGATTTTGAAAGTTCCGGATTCGACGGAGTTTTCGAAAGATTTTGAAAGTTCCGGATTCGACGGAGTTTTCGAAAGATTTTGAATATACGTAGGAAATGAATGAGAACCGTATCTCGCATTGCATCCTTTTGACATGCGTTGTTGCATTTTGTTGACGTTGCTTCGTCTTGTTTGTCTCATAGGGACAGGATGGTTGATACCCACAACCGTAAGAGCCGGGGTGCCTTTGAGGCAAGCGTGTATTGTGGGGCCTTATCCCTGACGTGGCCCGAGAGGGAGAGAGGAGTCCACGACACCGGTGATTGACTCCGGCCGGGCCGGGTTTATCAGCCGTAGCCGCGACACCGATACGCCGAGGGGCGTGTCCATGTATGTCGCGCCGAGCGAGTACCGGTGGGATACGACCCACACTTTCCATTTCGTATGGGGAGGCGACGGTGACTCCCACGGATTTTGCCGCTATCACTCGGGGTTGCCGACTTATGGCAACGCGCCGGTGTGGGTTGATGGTTACACCCCTGAGCAGCTTGTCTGGCTGCTGGGTTTCGATATTACCGATGCCGTGGGCTTAGGCATTCTGCAGCCGATGGAGCGTCACTTGAGGGCGGGCGTCGCCGATTATTTGGCCGGATCCTCGAGGATGACCGCGGAGCGTCCGGCTCGAGGGTTCCTTTGGTTTGCGCCGTCGCCGACCTTGTTCCCGACTTCCGACACGTCTTGTCACTTCCCTCTCGCTCGGTCGCCGACGATCCGGATGCCGTGAGGGGGTTTGCGTGGGGGAGGCCGGATCGGCCGAGCTCTACCATTCCCGGACAGTTCTCGCGGGGAGAGGAGCACTCATTTAGCCGCTTACGCCCGTCTTGGATGTAAGTTTACGTGCTTTTTCTCTTCCTTGCCTCTTTTATGTACTCGTATGTATCTCGCTTTGTAGCCGACATAACTTTCCATTCTCTTGGCGTGTCCGGTGCTACGAGGTGTTCACCCGCAGCTTGGGACGTCAAGGAGCCGTACCGTCCCCCGTTCCCCGCCTTGCTCAGGTTTGGCGTAAGAAGGCGAAGAGGGCGGTCTCTTCGAGGGTTGGCACTCGAGTGTCGTACGAGGAGATATCTCTCGGCGCCGAACCCGGAGTTCTCCGAGAGGATCCACCGACCCGGTGGAGCAGGTTTGATCATGTCGCGTGCAGATTTCCAAACGAGACTACACGGCGGCGGAAGCTCCCGGTGGGACTTCACTGCGACGCCACGTATCCGGGGAGAGGGTGACTCGTCAAGATAGGCAGGGTCCCTTCCTTTGGTGCCGGTGGATCCTCCTCTCGTACATGCAAAGATCCCCTGGAGATGCCGATGGATGAGCCGGAGGGATACCTTCGTGGTGTGTATTTCATCGAGTACATCATAGCGGGGCCGCCTATGATGTTTTCTTGAGGATGAGGCCGAGGAGCCCACAGTGCAAAGATAGTGGAGGGCGAGGTCCCCGGAGGTCCTCGACATTTTCCCCGTCCCGCGAGCTAGGCTAGCGTACGAGGGCCGGACGGTTCGCGCAGCGACTTGTGATCCCACTCCTGCGGAGCCGAGACCACGATACATGGCGGACCCCAATGCTTCGTGAGCATCTTTTCGATTTTCTCGCATTTGATAGTAGCATTCTCGCACATGATGCATCCGTACTTTCTGTTCGCTTCGATGATTTTCCCGGTTCGCAGTATCCGGCCATACGTACAATGAGGCCACGAGGCCGTGGACGGGTGGTCCGCCTACGCCAGAGGCTCGTGGAGTTCATGCGGTGCAGCCTCCCTGAGGAGCGTGGACGTCCGCGATCGGGGGCCGTCTAGGCCGAGGGTTCGCCCGCTCCCACACTCGGTGGGGAGGACTTCACACAGTGGCTCGCGCCCGCGGGCGGAACGGCCGGATTTGGAGCTCCTTCTTCGCGCACTCTGGGCGCGAGAGGGGGAGTCCTCGAGTTCGCGTACTCCGAGGAGGCCCTTTGCCTATTCCCGCCGGGAGGAGTTCGGCGAGTTCGTTATGCGACATCCGCATCCGGCTGAGCAAGACGTCGAGTGTACGGATGACGAGCAGACTCGCAGTAGTCCCCTTTATCGCTTTCTTTCTTTACTATTTTGTTTAGACAAAATGCATGTATTTGTCAGAACAAATTTTGATTTGAGATGTATTTGCAAAAAGGCGCCGTGGGGCGGAACTCCGTACTTCGCATATTTATTCTCGTGATCACCTTCAGCTATTTTCGGCAAATAAGCAAATAGGTTAATCAAAAATAAATAAAAAGGAGAAATGCATTAAAAATTGAACGGGTCAAAAATTAAGCATGTATGCACTAATTTTTAATTATTTGCACCGTTGCACGAGCCCTGGGCGGAAGGGATATTGTCATTTGTTGAATGAAATCAGTGGCGTGCACGCAGATTTCATAAGGGTGAACAGGCATGGTTTGGAAATGTTTCCAACTTTAAGGCAATGGCCGCAGAGTTGACCAAGTCAATCACAGGGGAGTCCCACGGACTTGAAATGAATTTCCGTATTCTTTAAATTGCGCCAGCTTTGCAATTTGTAAGAACTCGCGCATTGCTTTTGCTCATTCCGCCGAGTTCTTTCCATTTCTTAAGGTTTTCTTCACCTTCCGACATGGCTCCTTTTCCCAAGTTATCGTCTCGGATGCAAGAGCGATATTTGGACAACTTTCGTGGGTACGGAACCACACGAGGCGTAACAAAAGGTTTTTCGAAGGTCATGGGATTAAATCGCTAGGGCTTTGAAGGAGCTCATGCCGATTGGGACCTTTGAGAGCCGCGTCTCGGTTCGGGACGTAAGGAGGAATGTGTACGCCTTTTCGTACAACGAAGTCACTCCTACGTTTGAAGATTTCCGGCCATTCTCGGAGGACCCGAGACGGAACACCTAGTTCTTCCGTATGCCGTTGGCATGGCCACCGTTGAGAAGCTAGTGTCTTTGTTGGGTATCTCTACTGGAGAAGCATACGGGATGCCGATACAGATACCGATTACGTTGACATTTCGGGACCGCCCGAAAGATTTGCCTGAGCCGAGGGGAGCGTCTTTGCGTGGGACGCGTTTGCTCGTGTGTGATTGCTACTTTGCTCACATTCACGTCTCGGGTGTGTGCCATCACAGCAGATCGGACCTCGGTGAGGCAAAGCGTCGGAGTGGAGGAGACATCGTGCCATTGGTCTTGGGCGAGACGTTCCCGGGCATAGGCCGGATGGCGACCGGTGAGCCGATACACGCGGGAGGGAGTCCCGCTATGCCGACCATGTGGCCGAGGGAGAGGCCGCAGATGATGCCCGAGGTGCCAATGTCCCGCGACGCTTGTCTTTCTCGCGACGTCCTCCGGTGATAGGGGTAATCAGCCGAGCCGGAGCCTGGATGGCCGACTTGGCACGCATCACTTGCGATGGTGGGTTCCCCATTGGAAGTTACAGACTTGTAGGACCGCTCAGAGGGTCTTGATCGTCGAGCGCCGGGCCGCCTCGCACGTCTTTCTATATTCCATCATTGGTTCTCGCTGGGCAAGACGGGCCGGAGCAGATGCCACCGACCGATCCGAGTTATGCTGCTACCTTTGAGGTGGGATCTCTCGCGGATGGAGGATCCTTCGACGCCGTTGCCGGTCACCCGGTGGTGGCAATACACGTCCTTTCCTCGCCAGGTTCTCTTTCACCGGAGAGAGGGCACTGTCTCGTCGACGCAGATTCTGGACCGGTACGAAGAGTGTATGGGGGAGACACAGATGGCTATCTTGTGGAGACGGAGTGAGCCGTCGGTGCCGATCACCCGGATAGTTCGACATTGAGGAGGACAGAGGCGAGGGCTAACCCCGGGAATCGTATCGGCGATGCCATGGCCGATTATGTGGCAAGTGCCGATCGGGAGGCCAATCAAAGCACTGCGATGATGGCTCGAAGCGAGGCGGCTCGAGACAGAGCTAGAGAAAGGACTGTATTGACAAACACAGATTGACGAGGCGTCAGGAAGAGTCCCCGAGCTGTAGAAGGCCTACCGGAATATTTCCCGCGAAGGTGAAGAACACTCGCCGGGAAAAGGGAAAGGGAAGAAGGATGAAGGACCTAGTACGGGAAACTAGGTTGACCTTACCGTCCGTAGTATCCACCCACTGCCATTGCGTACACATTAATTGATTAATGTTTTATTGTAGTTTTGCTAGCGTGTAGCGAGTCAAGAGTTGACCGTGCTTCGAACTCATCAAAGAATGTTTTAACCGTTATGAATTTGTAGGTTAAATGAAAAGAGTTTTCAAACACAAGCAATTGATGCTTATTGTATTTTTTGTTTTTTAGACCGAACCAAAGATGGCTGCCTACGTTCCCCTTTTACAACCGGGACTAAGGGGCTCAGTCACCGTAGTTCGACACTTTAGGTGAATTTGAGAAAAAAAACCAAGACAAAAGAAGTGCGACTGCTTTTTTACCCGGATCATTAGCGGGAATGTATCCAAATTGGGTATTACTTCTTTAGCACTTTAATTTACCGAGGGGGACGGTGTATGGGGAAGGTGAGTTGACTCGTGCTCTTCCTCAAACGAAGTATTCGGAGCTTGCTTCCGTTCACGGGGTTAACGAAAGGGTTTCCGTCCAAATCTCGCAGTTTCATGGCTCCTCCGGAGAAGATTCTTTGTACCACGAACGGTCCTATCCGGGTAGGCTCCCACTTTCCGAGGGGATTGGTGCGTAGGAGGTTTTTCCTTTAGCACCAAGTCGCCTTCTCCGATGTCTCGGATCTTGACTTTCTTGTCGAATGCTCGTGCCATTCCGCTCCGGTAGGCTCGAGTGTGTTCCATGGCTTTCAATCTGCGCTCATCGAGTAGAGCAAGTTCGTCGTGATGGCTCTGTAGCCATTCGACTTCATTGACCCCATTTTCCAAGAGGACTCGGAGGGATGGAATTTCCAATTCCACAGGTAACATTGCTTCCATTCCGTAGGTAAGTGCGAACGGAGTCTCCCCTGTGGCAGTTTTGACTGATGTTCGGTATCCCCTGAGGACTAAATGTAGCTTTTCGGGCCAGTCCCGACCTCCGGTGATCATCTTTCGATTATCATGGCGAGAGTCTTGTTGGGCGCCTCTCTTGCACCATTGGTTTGTGGTACTCGTAAGGAGAAGACTTGTGACGTGTGACTCGAATTCGGTCGGTAGTTGGTCACAATTTCCTTGAAGTGAGTCCCATTGTCGGAGATGATCTCGTTGGGCACTCCGTATCGGCACATGATGTTCTCTCGGATGAACTCGGCCACCTTCCTAGAATTCGGTACCTTGTACGATCGGCTTCTACCCATTTGGTGAAGTAGTCGGCTGCGACTAAAATGAACTCGTGACCATTGCTCCTGGAGGAGTGATCTTTCCGATGACGTCGATTCCCCATGTGGCGAAAGGCCGTAGGCGTAGTCATGCGGTAGAGTTCGTGAGGAGGGATGTGATTGAGGTTGGAAAACCGTTGACATTTGTCGCCGCGACTTCGGACGAGCTGGATGCGATGTTTTTCCATTGATATCCAATAGTATCCCATACGGAGAATGATACTGTGTCAATGCTCGGGCGTTCATGTGCGGACCGCGAGTTCCGTTGTGAACCGTTCATTAGCTCGGCTGGCTTTTCTTTGTTTACACACCGAAGGAGTGGCCCTTGGTGGCGCTTCTTGTACAACATACCCCCAGAATGACGAAATGGGATGCCGGGCATTTTAATGCCATCATGTTTTTGGCTTTGATCCCTTCTTTGTATTTTCCATCTTCATTTGTGAAGGAAGCTTCTCCGCTTTGGAGGTCTTGGTAAATTTGATTGTACCGGGGTTCGTCGATCGTTTCTTTTTCTTTTCGATCTCACGTGCAATAGGCGGGTGTTTCCCGTCTGCCTATCTGAGGGTTTCTTGCTTTCCCTCGGGAATTTCGACAAGAGAGGCGAGGGTTGCTGCGGGCGTCTGCGAAGCGGTTTCTGTCTCTTGGCAAATAGTGAAAAGAGATGTCCTTGAACCGAGCAATGAGCTCCTCCATGTACGCGTGGTACTTCGAAGGCCGAGAATCTACCGTCTTCCATTTGTTGGATACTTGATTGATGATCAATGCCGAGTCTCCATATACATCCGGCTCTAGATGTTGCGCTCGAGGGCGGCTTCCAAACTGCTTGCCACAAGTTTCGTATTCTGCTGCATTGTTGGTTGCTTCAAAATTCGGACTTGATGGCTATGGGAGTATGCTCGTCCTTGGGATCGACAAGGAGCATTCCAATGCCATTCCCCTTCTTGTTGGCTGCCCCATCGAAGAAGAGTTGCCGGCGGTTTGCGCTTATTTGTCAAGTGAAAAGATTCCGTCGTCCAGGAAATTGCGGATCGGGACCCTTAGGTTCATTGCTCGGGAAGTCGGCAAGGCGATGCGCCATTACTCGCCCTTTGTTGATTTTCTTACCATGTACTTGATGTCGAACTCGGCCGGGAAGAATGACCACTTGGCTAGCCGCATTGACAGGGATGGCTTGTCAAAGAGATATCGAACGGGGTCCACTTTGGAGACCAGAGCACTGAATGCGGCTTGCATGTAGTGTTTCGGTTTCCCGACTACCCATACCAAGGCGGTACGGGTTTTCTACGATGCTTTGAGTAGCCGAGTTCACTTCCTTGAAGCTTTCGGCTTACGAAGTAGATTGCATGCTCAACCTTGGAATCTTTCTGTTCTTGTGCCGGCATTGCCGATAGACGTGTGCATTCTTTGTCGGATACGGGAGTAGTGGCTTGTCTTCGTGTGGCGGGCACGAGAATTGGGGGATTAACCAAGTAGGTCTTGATTTTCTCGAAAGCTGTTTGGCACTCGGAGTCCCATTTGATGTCGGCATTCTTTTTCATCGGTTTGAACATGGGCTCGCGAGAGAAGATGTCAAGCGGTTGATGAAACGGCCCGATGTGCTTGAAGTCTTCCCATGAAGCTTTTCACTTGTCGGGGTTTGAGGCGGCTTCATGTCGATGATGGCCTTGATTTTCCTGGGATCGGCTTCGATACCTCTTTTCTGTAACCATGTACCCCGGTACCTTGCCGCGCTTGACGCCGAAGGTGCACTTTGCCGGGTTCAACCTCATGGAGTGTTTTACGAGTACATTGAAGAACTTCCTCGAGATCTGTCATGTGCTGCATGTCTGATCCCTTGGAGTGGATGATCATGTCGTCGACATATACTTCGATTTCTTTGTGAATCATGTCATGGAAGAGAGTCATTGCGGCCAGTAGTAAGTAGCCCCGGCGTTCTTTAGACCGAACGGCATGGCCAGGTGTAACAGTATGTCCCCATGGAGTGGTGAAGGCGATCTTGGCACGATCCTCCTCGGACATCTTGATGCGGTTGTATCCGGCAAACCCGTCCACGAAGGACTTTACTTCGAAATTTGCCGTGGTGTCGACCGGCATGTCGATGTTAGGCAATGGGAAATCATCCTTAGGGCTGGCCTTGTTGAGATCCCAGAAAATCCACGCGACATCGACCTTTCCGTTGGCCTTGGTGACCGTCACGATGTTGGAGAGCCAAGTCGGGTACTCAATCACTACGATGAAACCAACTCGGAGCATTTTCTCAATTTCTTCTTTAACTTGCAAGGACCACTCGGCTTGATCTTGCGCGGCTTACATTTGTGAGGCTTGGATTCGGGATCGGGAATTCGGTGCTCCACGATTGAGGATCGAGTCTGGCATGTCCTGATATGACCGAGCGAACACGTCAACATACTCCCGGAGGAGGTTTATCGGGGCTTCCTTTTACGCATCGGCGAAAAGCGCCCACTTGTGTCTCTTTAGGCTCTTGCCGCGACCCCGGGTTCACTTTGGTCATAACCTCTTCGGCGGCTTGGGCCCGGTTGTCCTCTTGGTCAACTACACGCTCGAGAACTTCTTTAATGTATTGTTCGTTTAATGTGTACCTTCTTTATCAATTGAGTTATTAACGTCTTTTAAGTTGTTTGTTAACTTATCGGTTGTTAAAGTGGCAATGAGAGGATACTCCGAAAGGTCGGACTTTTCATTACACAAGAACGGGAATACATGATTGGCTACAACATTATAGTCCTCCTGCGTAAGGCCGTTGGATGACTCGGAAGGGCTGGACTACGACAGAGGCGGCTCAAAGGGTTTGAGACCGGGTTTAGGGAGATGTGGGTGCGGGCCCGGCTTGTCTTCCATTTACGCACTGGCTTGCCCTTGGTCGGTGAAAGTTACCCAATTCTTCGGTGGCATTGCTTTGGATGCTTGAGGAGGGTGCGGGGATCGAGAGGCTTGGCTCCTGCTTGTCCCTATCATGGCGATCATGCTTTGTTGTCGGAGCCCCGATCGATCAAGTTGGGCAACTCCATGACTTCTTCAAACGGACTACGTAGAAAGCCGGTCCACCTGAGCGTCTTCTATGAATTACGGTTCCTTACGCTTTGGATTCTTGTCTCGAATGTGGCCTCGGCGGGTGATCCAAACAACTTGTTTCCCATGGAGAGTACCCTGAGTTGCTCCTCCAAGTCTGGGATTCCCTTGAATGTGTACTCATGCTTTGGTATGGTGGCGGTTGGTCCGAGTAGAGCGGTGATGTCGAGGAACGCTCCCCTTATCGGATTAGCTTTGAGTCCTCTCAAACGCTTGAGGTCCCGTGCTATTTGTTCCATTACGTACGTAGTCTTGGTGTTGACTATCCTGCTTCTTTCTCATCTTCACGTTCCAGTTGCCGTCGGTCCCTCGGTTCTGGCATCGGTTCCGCTGTCGGTCCCCTCGCTGTCGGTTCCCTTGTTGGTCCCCTCGGTTCTGCTGTCGGTTCCACTTGTTGGTCCCCTCGGTTACTGGCCGGTTCCCTTGGTGAAGTAATGAGCGAGGTCAAAACTGGAGGTCGGAGGTGGGTGTGCCGTCGGAGGTTCCCCTTTTGTGGGCTGCTTTGCCTTGGTGCGGGCGAGCCTTTTGTCTTCCTTGATGTCGGCCGGTGTTGGCACGTAGCGAAGCCCACGGACCGTGGTGTGGTCCTTGACTTCAATAACTTGGTGCGGCCTTGCGGCCTTTTGCGAGCCCCGTCTGGGATGAAGTTCATGAGTTTCATCATCCTCATGGCGGGAGGAATCTGATCGTGAGACAAAGTGGAAGGTCCACGTTGCATATTTGGATCTTGGAGGTCTCCGTGAGTGAATCCGAGTTAATGGCATGTCATCATTATGCTTGATTTCCAAGGCTGGAATGTCGTTGAGTGCTTTGGTCCCCTCGGTGGTGACACATCGCCGTAGGCCGTGGTTAGCTCGTTGCCTTGCATGAACTTGAGGCACCGATGAAGGGTGGATGCCACGCCATTGATTTGATGCGGCCGGGGATGCCCCGGGATGGGCTGTGAAAGTGATTGGAATGTCCAACACTTGGAATTCGGTGGGGATCACCCGCTTGCCGAACCGGATGTTAAGAGTAGCAACCCAGAGAAGCATACGGGAAGTAGAGTCATAGGCCTTGACAGTGTGGAGTGAAGGCTTAAGATGTGGGCTTGATGTCAAGCGGGTCCATCATCTTGGCGGGCAAGACATTCATTCGGAACCTCCGTCTACCGACACGCGAGGAAGACGCTCGTCAGTGGCTGTGATGTAAAGCGGCTCATTGTGATCGGCCCCAAATTTTGGAAGGTCCAAATGCGTGAAGGTGATAATGTTGCCATAGTGGATGTTACCAATCATCGAATGACTTCATGCAGGGTTGCGTCCACGGGGACCATGGTACGGGCCGGCTTTCCTCTAGCTTGAGCTTGTGAGGATAAGAGGAGGTGAGCGAGACCAAAGGGAAATGTTCGCACAGTGCACTTGGTGAGTGAGGATCGGGTCCTCTTTCAAGGAACTTGCGTCTTGGTGGCCGGGCTGCAGTCGGCTCCGTCGGCTTTTTGGTGGCCTTAGGTGGTAATGCATGGATTTGACCCGATCGGGTTAGAACGCCGACATCGGGTTTGGTCCCTTACGAAGCAGTGCTTCCGAGTTGAGCCATAGTTAGAGGAGGATTCCTCGTAGCATAGGGCCATGCGTCTTCCCTCAACTCATTGATTGTGGATGAATTCCGGGAGCTTCGGCGGCTTGACGGATTCTCGTCCCAGGATCTGCGGCTTAGGTGCCTCTGCGGTGAGGTAGCCTTCTGATTTAGCCGTAAATGTTCGAATGTCGGTGCACAACGGTGATTGCACTGGCTGAGCGTGCGTTCTTGACCCTCCGGGGAGGTTGGAGAGTTCTCGGCTCAAGCGAACGGTCTCACTTGATTTCTTCACGGTATATCGCGTTCCTTTCCTTCTTCTTGAGCATACTCGGGCGATGCAGGTTGGTTGCAGCGATACTCGTGGTTGGCTAGTTTTCCTCCACTCACGGCCCCGAGATCAACCTTCTTGCGGCGGAGCTGCGTCGAGAGTTAATACTGCGTTTCTTCCCATGTGAGAATAGCCGGTGCTTCTTTGAGCTAACGTGCGGCAATCTAGGTAAACCTCCATTGGGGAGAGTTTTCTTCTCTCGCTTTATCGAGTGGCGGGTATGTCGGAAGGTGAGTATACGGCTTCCCGAACATCTGCCCATGTGGTAGTTCTTTGTCCCAGTTGATCGTTTACGTAAATGAAGAGCATGTGGTGTGGAATTTCCCAGTAGTTGCTCGAGGCAAATTTCCATCCTCCTCTGTTTTTAAATAGACCTTCCTCCACTGAGTTGGCCTTTCAATTTGAGTGCGGAGATGATCCGTTCCCATCCTCCCGGGACCCTTGGGAGTCCGGTTTTGTTGACTTCATGCCGGCTTGGAAGAGAATGGTTTCATCGTCTTCGTCGTCGCTTTCACAGAGAACTTGCTTTCCTCGGGAAGGTAAGCGGCGGGATTCGTTCCGCCGTGCCGTTCCATCTCCTAGGTCATCGGGACCGTTGACCACCCTTGGTTGGCAAAGGGGTTGGATGAGAACGAGACGGTAGTCCGGGAAGTTGCCATGGGCAAAACTCTTGAGGTCGAATTGGTCTAGAGTGGCCTCTAGCTTTTTGCAAGCCGCACTGTGACACTTTAAGGGCTTGGTCCACTGTAGGTCTTTCGAGCTTGGTCTTCGTCCCAAAGACGACTTTCTTGAGCGGCTAGCTCCATGAGAGCTTTCCTTGCGAGACCTAGGCGGTCTCCGTAGGTGCGCATCGTCGGCTAGTGTCCGAGCCGTGATTACATTCAAATCGCCGAATGGCGGGAACACTTGGATTACATTGACGAAGGAAGTCGGGGGACATTCCATGCGTCCTTCCTTAATCTCGATCACCAAGAAGTTTGCCCATATACGCTTGATTGACCCCACGGGGTATTGAATTGCAATGTTGACGGTCTCGTGATCTCGCTCGATCGCCAAGTCTATCAAAGCTAGCGATCGATTGGCGGGATATGCGAATCGGGGCCGTGACGGCTAGGAGCGAGAATCGAAGCGAAGCATGTTGATGCGAGGTGGTCATTTCTGTGTCGGAAGGCGGCTGCGCCTTGCGGGAAGACTTTCACGAGATGTTTTCGGGGTGGGCTGGTGGAAGCGTTCCCGAGGTTGATCGACTTGTAGCGGGGTGAGGAGCTTGGTCTCCTTTCTTTGTTGCCACTTGGCCTTGGCGGCGCTTGAGGGTATAAGCTTGGCGACGGCACGGGCCGGTTGCCAGCCGGGCTGGTACTTGGAAGTAGGGATGAGCTCACGAGCTCGCTTGGCCGGTGCCTCGTTTACCATGAGCGGCAATCATCGAGGGTGACCTTGGTGTGGCGGAATCGGATAACAAGAACGGGGTCCTTGGCTTCATCGGGATACACGGAATAGATGATATTGACGAAGTCGTCGTCATTCACTTGATCGGAGGATTCCTCGTTGCGTGAATCACGTGCTTCCAATTGTCGGATAGGCATGCATGCTTGGACGTTGAGCTTGACAATTTCCATGGTATTGGAACCTTGGTCGTAGGTGACTGATCGGAAGGAGTTCCGTCCTCAGCGAGCATGTGAATGCGGAGGTGCACTTGCGGGTGCGCGCGTCCTCGACTCCGGAGAGTCCCGGATTCATCGTCATCCGATCGCTCAATCCCGGGTGTAGGGACGTATTGCGTCCGGTTGCGTTCTTTGGAGCGGCTAGGAAAACATCATGCTCTTCGTTGGAGAAGAGGGGTGCGGCGGGTAGTTCCTCGTGGAGGACGTCCCATACAACTTCCATGCATTCATCACGAGAATGACGGTGTTTGTTGACCTTGATCACAAAAACCTCTTCACTGGCGGGGCAGAAGAGTTTGTTTGGAGAATGCCGACGAATCTCCGATTGGAGGCGGGGTTTATGTGCCCGTATCATGGCGATATTCGGCGTTTCCTTCCAATCTGCACTCCAAGTGTTGGAAACGACAGTTGAACTTGATGTATCGGATCGTTTGCCGAGTCTGCACGCCTCGAGTACGTTTACATAGTTAGCATCTCCGGACTACGAGGGATTACGTGAGATTTGCCCGGTAGTCCCTTGGTTGATTCGAAGGAGGTAACCCGGTGCACGAGTGCGGACACGTTTGGCTCTTGTCTCGGCTTCGTTTCCTATGAGGAAGCTGTCCCCTCGGATGACTTCGAGATCTCCACTTGCGGTTAATGAACTTGACACATTGATGGAGAGTGGAAGCTATGGCTTTCATGTGGTGTAGCCAAGGGCGTCCCAAAAGAGCTGTGAACTCGGATGGAATGTCCATCACGTGGAATTTTCTTGGCACCATTTGGGTTTCGAACCAAAGTTCCGAGTCACCTTGTCCCAGGGATGGGGACGAGACGAGTTGTCGTAGGCCTTGATAGTCCGAGTAGACGGTATCAAATGGCTTTCATGGATGCGGAGAGCTCGCATCATCTTTGAGAGGGAGGACATTAACGGCTGACCCGTTATCTACCAATACTCAGGGAGTGATATGGTGTTGAGTTTGAGAGTGATGTCTGAGCTTCGTTGTGCCCAGGCGTCTCTCGGTAAGTCTTCATCACGAGAATGTGATCATGCGCCATACGAGGCGGGAGTCGTAGATCTCGTCTCTATCCGTAGAAGGAGAGTCATCCGGCCATCCGTTTCTGTCTTCCTCTTGCGAGGTAAAGCCTTTCTTTGGAACCTCGGAGTATGTTGAAATTTGCTGTGGCGGTTGCCGCCCTTGGTTAGCACATTGATCGAGTGCGATTGCCAAGGCGACCTTGATCTTCCTTTACCGGTCCGGGCTCGGAAAGGCTGGACAAGTTGAATCTTGGGCGATCCCGCGGAGGGTTAGGCTTCGGCGCGGTAAGACTATCAAGATCGAGGTATTCCGGTGTTCCAGTGCAGTCGGTTTCGAATTTGGGCTTTTCGGCTTTCCCACCCCGTCGCTCTAGAGCCTGCATGGCCCTGGGAGGCAAAGAGGGTAGGCTGGAGTACGTGCGTAGTAGTCGAACCTCCCGGAGGGTTCTCCAGTGTACCTACACCGGTATCTCAAGCTTCGTATCTTTCTCTCGATTCTTTGTTGAGAGGATTTCTTCTTGTTTCCTCGGAGGATTGCTCGGACGGTTTCTCGAGACTCGTACTCCCGGGCGGGCGGAGCGATCACAAACATCGTAGGCGATGTGAACATTAGAGGAGGATCCAAATGAAAGAGGCGGGCGGTTCGTAGCACACTTCTTGGGCACCCACTCAATGGAGTTCACGTTATTATTCGGAAAGGGATTCCCGGCGTATTGGGCCACGGGGCGCTCTAACTTGCCTTCTTCTATCAAGTTACGGATTTCGTATCGTAACCCCAAACGGTTGTCGGTGGTATGGCCGTGATGCGATGGAAGGCGCAATATTTGCTCTTGTCCGCATTAGCTACGGGAACTTTGGGTTTGTAATTGGCCACGGGCTTAAGGAGACCCTCCTTGATTAGCCCTTCCGGCATCTTGCTCGGTGGCATGTCCAACTTGTCGAAGTGTACGGCAGTACCGAGTAGAAGCTGTTGCTTTGCGGGGACCAGGTTTTTACGTTACCCGATTGTTGTCCACGATGGACGTAGTTGACAGACGTATCTTTCCACTTTGCGGGGGCGGTGCGGGGATTGAATGCGAGTGTTGAGCGGTATCGTATGGGTTTGTGCGGTAGCCAACTTTTCCTTGAGATCCTTCTCGAAGCGTGAGCCGGCATTGACCATGGCCGGAGATGCAGGAAGAAATTGTGGCCCGATAAGAGTTACGATGGACGGTCTCAAGCAAGACTTGAAAGATCCGCATCTGTTCGTCTTTGGAGAGTGGCTCCATGATTTCGGAGAGTTTCCGGCTCCATCTCTTGTAGAATTCCCCAACACTTTCATCCGCTTTACGCTCGGTGGTGATTAAGTCCTCGCGACTTGTTTCCCACTCTAAGTTGGATCTGTGCCGTTCCGGGAAGATGTTACTTGATCTGTTCCCAGTGTGGCGATCCGAGCTTGACCCTCGAAACCATCGTAACGGCGAGCTTTTGAGCGTATGCTTTGGAAGTGGTCGGCCATTTCTTTGGAGGGTTGCTCCTTTTGCTCTCATGCGAGAACGTAAGTGTCGACGTGCGTTTGAGGACATTCGGTTCCATCGAATCGGTCCATCTCCGGCATTACGAACTTGGCGGGGAGAGGCGTGATCATTCCGGATACGTGGATTTGAACGTTTCTGCTTTGAAGCCGCTCATGGTGGCTTTCGGGTCTTTCATACGCTCGACCATCCGAGGCTAAGGTTGGGTCCGGTGGTGGGTGTGAGGCTCGGCGCCGGGTGCTACCACGTGAGCGGTAGTGATTGGAGGTGGAAGGCTTGGTATATGAGAATATACGGGAGCCTTTTCCGAGCTGTATCGGGGTTTGTCCCGGTGTTTAGAGATTCGTGTATAGGCAGGGACGAACCCGGGAGGGTACTCGAGGGATATTGGCATCTGAGATGGTCCAGCGGTGCGGCCGGTGATATTGAGTGATGGGTGTAGCAGGGCGACCAAAATTGACAGGGGTTGCTACGAGAGGTGGCAACATGGAGCCTAGGTCATTTGTTTCCTTGGTTGGAAGGCATCCCGTAAGTTGGCGGGGAGGAACCTGATTGAAGGTTTGGTGAACTGGTTTTGGGGAATCGTCATCCTCTACCCGGGACAAAAGTACCGTCTCGGCGGGGATAGGCTGCTATACCACGCTCATTCGAAAGGCTGTACCACGAAATTACTGGCGATCTTCTTTACGCCTCTTGTGAACTTCACAAGCCCGGATGGCTTCTTCCAATGTCATATACATTTGCACGTGGCGGGGGTCCTTCCCCCGTCACGATTTCTCGGTGAGCTAGACATGTCGGAAATTTCCGGGCCGAGGAACCGAGGGAACCGAAGAACCGTCGACGCCGCCGTTCTTGTGATCCCGGTAAGGCGTTGACCGGAAATCGAACCACTTTACGCTCATTGCGAGGAACGAAAGGAAGGGTTTAGGCTTCGGAAAAGGAGTATTTGGCTCAAGGTTTTCGGGCTTGTGCAATGTGCGATTACCGATTAAAGTTTACTTAAAGCGCGTTTTCTCGAGTCCTAATTGGTTGGAAAAGAGCGTGTCTTCTTTTTCGCAACTAATCCTAGAGCTCTAATCAGTGGATCTCGTCACTACGCTTATAAGCCCCTCGTTTCCATTGTAGATCATCTTTCTCGGGACGGACTATCCCGGCGAGGTCGATAAGGCAAGCGAGTTCCACCGACAAAGGAAAAAGTGAACTTAAGGCTAGCTGATCACGCAAACTTTCGACGTGTGCGGCGTACGGGCCACGGTCGAGGTCAACGTCCTTAAGTTAAGGCGGGAGTCGTGCCAAAATTTGGGCATGACCTCTCCTGACTCGCTTGTGCGAGAGACCTTTAGCTTTTAGCGTTGGCCAAGTTGTGGCTGGCACGGTACATACGGTGAGGTTTGGTGACACGGCGTCACATTGAACCTTCGGGTATATTTTTCGGCAGAGCTCCGCGTCAAAGTCAAGGCTGAAAAGCTCAAGACTTCGGGTCGGGAACGACCTTTGGTCTAAAACTCTCGAGCTTGACTCGGAGCGGGGCCCAGCGTGAAAAACATACACTTAGGCTTTATGACACGAGCTAAGCCAAAAACCAACCGGGGTCTTGGACAAAGTGTGACACAAAGGAGTGCATGGCTTACACGGGCTAGGATGGGATGTTTGGGACGACCCGTGCGCCCCGAAAGGTGTGCGCGGACCAATCGGAGTGCAACCGATAAGGCCATCCCGGGTTAGGGGTTGTAGTGTGCGATGTAGGCGACAAGTGCACGTGAAGTGCGGGCGGCAAGTGCGCGTAGTGTGCGGTCACTAAAATTCTTTTACGAGTAAAAACGAGATTTTTCGAATGTGTCTTAAAGAATTTATGATGCACGGTTCAAAAAACTGACATGAAAATCAAACATGAATGGGAATGCACAAACATGGTAAGATTTTGAAAAGTTGACAATGTAATGCCTTTTGAAAAAAAACCGTTCGAGGTTTAAAGTAACACACACACGAAAACGAGGAAGGGTAAACGAAAGTTTGACCCACGGAAGGCTTTTTAGAAAACAACGGTAGTTTTGAAAAAGTATCATTGTCCCCAAACGGAGTCGCCAAGCGAAATTACCCGATCTTTTCGCGCGCGGGCGGCGGAAAAGGCGGTTGTCTTTCGCGGGGTTGGTGTACGAGACCTCGCTTCACGGGAAGGAGCGAGAATGAGGAGTCGCCACGCGGTTTTGTATTTTGAGCCCAAACGTTGAGAAACGGCTTTTGAAAATGGTGTCGTTTTTATTGGTAGCAAAAACTTAGGAAAAGGCTTTGAAAACGGGGATCATTTTTATTGGCAGCAAAAACGAGTAAAAAGCTTTTTAGTACCAGAGATTGTTAGGTTCGGAGGTCACGTTACGTTTCGGGTAGAGTATTACGAGATCGCCGAAACGCCTCGCATGGCGAGTCTTTCTACCTTTCTCAAAATCGTGTGTGTGTGTGTGTGTGTCTTTTGAAATGGGGGCTTGAATGACAAGCTTTAATCTTGGTTTGAGTGACAAACGTTGATTAGGTGACTTTGTTTGAAAAGACGAGCGTTTGAATGACAAACGTCGGTTTGAGTTGAAATGAGCGTTTGCGTGGCAAACGTCGACTTTGAGTTGAAATGAGCGTTTGCGTGGCAAACGTCGACTTTGAGTTGAAATGAGCGTTTGCGTGGCAACGCCGACTTTGAGTTGAAATGAGCGTTTGCGTGCCAAACGTCGACTTTGAATTTGAAATGAGCGTTTGCGTGGCAAACGTCGACTTTGAGTTGAAATGAGCGTTTGCGTGGCAAACGTCGATTTTGAACCGTACGAGTCATTGTTAACGATTTTTACGAGAAAAATGCGTATTAAATGATTTTAAGTGTCAAATGGCGGCTTTGAGTTTGAGGACGAGCGTTCGGAGGCCGAACGTCATTTCGCGCGTTTTGAAAGAGAGTTCGACGGACGAACTCCGGTTTTGAACCGGGCATTACATTGTTAACGATTTTTACGGGAAAAATGCGTATTAAATGATATGCGATCAACGAATCGGGTTGCGACTCGGACTTTTGAAAAGTAAATACTATCACAATCCAAACGGATCGGACTTGTAAATGACAGTATTTAAAGCGGTGTCAACGGAATCAAACGATCCGGAATTGTAAATGACGATCAACGAGGCCAAGCGGCTCGGAAGTGTAAATGACGATCAACGAGGCCAAACGGCTCGGAATTGTAAATGACGATCAACGAGGCCAAACGGCTCGGAATTGTAAATGACGATCAACGAGGCCAAACGGCTCGGAATTGTAAATGACGTGAAAGTAAACGGACGGGGGTCGGAACGCCGTTTTAACCCGTGATTACTTCTCTTACGGAAGAGAAGAGGATCGAGGGCTAAAACGTATCGGACCCCGTTAGACGAAAGCGTCTACATTTTGACAATGACGTTCGAGAGCGATTATAGCGGCTGGCGCGTAAACCGAGACGAAATGGAAGATTCAGAGAGAGGGAGTTGTACCTATGGCTAGGGTCGACTCCTTTGGCTCGGGAGGTGTGCACGGGACACGGAAAGTGATTCGAAAGGTTGTTTCGAAGTTGTAGGGTTCGTATTTGATCGAAATACGAAGGTTTCACGCGAATCGAGACAAAACGGGAGCTCGGGAGGGGTGGAAACCAGTTTGGACCGTGGGGTATGTGATTTTTTGGTATCAAAATCCTCTTCCTTTGCCTTTGACAAAGAACTTCTATTTATAGGGTGAAAATTGCGTAGGAGTCCCCGGACTTGAATCGGAATTTCGTGGGTTTTGGGAATTTTGGAAATTGCAGGGGACTTCGGGCAATTTCGGGAAAATTGCACGGTGAGTCCGGCGGACTTGGCTTGCAAACCAGTGGGTATTTTGGTCTTTTAGCCTTGATTTGTGATTGACGAGTGACTAGAGGGAGGTGGCATGCGGTGACACGTGTCCGTGACTCACCTCAGTGTGAGAGTTCGTTCCCCGGTCCCGGTTTTGTCCGTTTTAAAATAACGGTCCGAAATGTCCAAACGCCCCCGGAAAGTGCCGGAAAATGCTGTTTTTGGAAAGCCATACTTTTACGTGAGATGTCACGTGTTAAATACGGTGCTTCGACGTCGGGATGCAGGCGATCCCAGGACGTCTCGTTGGCACAGCAACGGGGAGTTTAACGAGTTCCGGTTAACCTGGAGCGGGCCAGTTAACGGATTTCGGTTAACTTTCTGACGGATTTGGACGATCCGGATTTGGGTACTTACACACTCATATACCTATCCCGACAAGTCCCAAAAGCAAGAGTCCAAACTCTTTCCCCGGCCTCACTGGTTCAGGTCACCTGTCTCAGCACAATCTAAAACAGTAAAAGGGAAGGGGTGAGAATAAATCTCAATAAGCTATTATGAATGCAGCAAGATACCAAACAATATGCAACACATAGCATGGTTACACATAACACATTATGAAAGCGGTAAACACCTTACGTTACCTCATTTTACCTTTCCCGTCTGAACAATAAGTCGTACAACGTGGGATTAAAACTCCTCTCTTTGGTGAATTGCCCCCATGCACCTTCACCGCTTATAGGACTCATACTCCAGAGATCCATATAAGAAACTAGGATACTTATATGACCCCTATATTTAGAGTATCATATAATATCATCGCTAATGCGTAAAGCTTTTGGCTTAATACAGGAAGCATTCCACCTAATCACCAAATCGCAGCGGACTGTAAGGCTTTTGGCTCAATACAGCTGCTAGCACATCCCACTCTGTGGCCACAGAGGGGCCGGTCACAGGTATAATGAACCTTCAATCACTTATAGAACAAATCAATAATTGATTGAATTTCATTATACCCCCGAATCACATATTCACGTTCAAGCACATAATAGATACTTGAAATAAATCTACAAAAAGGGATAATAATATAACAACATGGTAAAATATACTCATGTTAAATCAATACTATAGTGCAACATTCCTATAATACACTATGCATAATACCATTAACGAATATAAATTCAAGTAAGGTATCCATATAACCACATAATCCACACCGGGATACAATATAATCAACATGCCAGATAATCCACAACTGGGATACAATACAACCATATACCAAATAATCCACACTTGGGATACAACATAACAATACCAAATAATCCCCCCTTGGGATACAATGCCACAATGTGATACATAAACATTTCTAACTAACACAATAGTGTAATTATAGTCTCTACACTATTCAACTAATCACCAAGGGTATGAGGCAAGTAAGGCCACCCTAAACCATAAACTATTTCTACGAAGTCGTTACTCAACCTTGAATAATCTTAATAAAAGTGCAAGACCTACTTTCCAAGTTTGAACCACTTTGGTGAAGTTACGAATCAAGCTTATCCACCATTTTTCGAACAATATTTAACTATTCCCATAATTCCATTTTGACCAAATAAGACATCATGGCCTAGTCAAGGTATTCTACTTTACCCTCGGTTAAAGAAGATTAATTCATATCCGGTTTGGATTAAGTTCTACTAATTTATTATGGTTAGGAATCATACCACTAGGTTGTTGGTGAAAATCAGCAAGAAAAGTATCTAAGGAGGATCTGGTGACATGGGCGACCGCCCATGTCACTTGGGCGACCGCCCAAGAGAGTTTTACAGGAAATACAAGTTACTGCCCACATGGGCGACCGCACACTACCTCTTGGGCGACCGCTCAAGAGGAATTTACAGGAGACCAAGTTTCTGCCCACATGGGCGGCCGCTCACCCCCTCATGGGCGACCGCCCAAGCCCAATTTCAGCATTACCCAGATTTCAAACCCCTTTTTACTTATTTTCTTTTCCTTTTAACAACCCTTATTTCCATGAACACCAAAAGGATTTCTAACTTTACAATCCTCATCCTAAATCATTTAAACCCCAAAATAATATAAACATAAATTATTTACCATAAGATTTCCAACCCATTTTACTAACACATTTCAAGTTCAATCTTCTAAAACTAACTCCACCCATTTCTTACACTCTTGATAAACTTCCTTAAACCACATCATTCTTTATCATTAATCCATTTATCAACTCCAAGAAGGTTTCCTAAGCATCAATTAACCATTAATAAAAATAACAACACCCAATAGTTCATGAACATTAAATAGGAGGAAAGATCATAATAACTCACAACATTAAAAGTATAACAAGTCCTTTTTTCTACTTCTTTCTACCCAAATGAGATATACTCCTTACATCTCCCAAATCAAAGTAAGATGAACATAACTACATACAAGAACTCCATTAAAGTCATTAACCTTTTACATTCATTATACACTCATTCTTCCAACTTAAACCCCCATTTCATACTAAAAATCAATTCATCCTTAATTAACTCATTTTACTCAAATAACCTTATTCAAAAATATCACAATCATTTTCTTTTCACAAAATATTCATTAACACATAAAGTGAACAATATTTAGAAGGAAGTCATAATAACTTACTTAGCAAATATGGAATGGAATGAAGATTTTCTTAGCTTGATGTGCTCCTCTCTTCACCCCAAACACGAAAGTACACTTGGATTGAAAAATGGAGAGGAATTGCTTGCTCTAGGAACTTGGAAAGGAAAGCTTCATGAAGGAGCTTCCATGGAGGTTTGTTAGGAGGAAGTAAGAAGATGATGAAAGAATGAGGAGGATGAGGAGAATGATGTAAAGGAGATGGGGAAAGTATGGAAGGAGTATGGAGGGAGGTTGACTAAGGAGGTGAAGGGAGGGATTTAAGGGTATGGCCCCCCATCCCTTCTTAATAAAAAAATATCTTTTCTATTTATACTTCCCCTACACAAAGAAGCTTAACTACCCACATCTTATTTATTTTATCCATTTCTATTTATACTTCCCCCAAGATGCTTTATTTAATTTCCCTATCATCTCATCCTATTATAAGAAATCAAGGATATAGAATGAACACATAATATTAACAATAATATTAAAAGCACATAAAGTCAACAATTAATATAAAAGGCATATAATATGATACTAAAATAGGTGCCTAGGGTTAGGGTCGTTACACCAACTATTTCCAATTCGGCCTGAGCAGTTACGCCGAGAATGGCATTGTATTGGGAAGGAAGATCGACCACCATGAAAGTAATTTTGGCCGTCTTCTGCATGGATTTTTTCCCAATAGTTACTTCAAACACAATCGTCTCCTTTACCCCAACTGCGTGATTGGTGAACCCCTCAAGCATGCCCGCATAAGGAGTCAGGTTAGCTTCGGTCATTCTCATGCTTACCAACGTATGGTAGTAGAGTATATCCCTAGCCGCGCCTGTGTCGATCAAAACTCGGTGTATGTTGGCTCGGTTAATTTTCATGTGAAGAGTTATGGGCTGAGTAGAGTGACATAGGGAGGAGGCAAGTTCACTCTTTTTAAACCCTATTTCTTGCTCTTCCTCAGGAGCCATTGGGGGGATTAAGAAAACCTTCTTCAATGTTCGAATCTGAATGGAGAGCTATTTGTTGGACGGAGGCTCTTCACCAATGAAATTAATGTCATAGTCCCCGTCATCGTCATCATAATTATCTATCTCGTTCCTTTCGGGGCCACGCGGTGCTCATCCCCGCGGGGGATTATTATTATTAGTATTGTTATTGCCTTTAACCCATTTGGTTAGCTCCCCGTCATTGATCTTTTGCTGAATAATTCGCTTCAACTGGAAGCAGCCTTCAGTGCCATGACCGTGGTCATTGTGATATTCGCAGAACTTAACCCTACTCCTTTCATTTGGCTTCCGGATCATGGGGGGAGGAGGGGGAAAATCAGAGGCTCTCATGATCACTGTCCGCGGCTCGGTGAGGGGGGTATAAACTGTTTCATCCACAACTTTTCGGAGTTTATCCGACCCGCGGCCTCGGTTCTTGCCTTGATTGTTAGCGCGGGCAGGCTCTGGGGTGGTGTCCTGGACCTGGATGATTCTCTCTTTTGCGGGTGCACGGGCAGCGGGCTCATTAGGTTCTTCCGCGGAGGCAATGTCAGAGGCCCTTTTATACATCTCCTCGACGGTTTTTGGCCGGTTGGAGGCAAAATTCATTTTTAGGAAAGAGGAGCTGAGACCACCCTCAAAGCAGAGTCTGATATCCCCTTCTTCCAAATCCACTATCTCCTCGCTTACTTTCCAGAACCGAGAGATGTAGTTTTTTGTGGTCTCGTTTGCGGCCTGCTTGACACGGACAAGATCTGTCTTTGGTCGAGCGGGCTCACAGGCCCCAGCAAAGGCATTTAGAAAGAGGCTTCTGAACTGACTGAAAAATTGGATGGACCGGGGCTTGAAGGCTAGCATCCAAGATAGGGCCTTGCCCGTGAAGGTTGCAGCCAAGGCCTTGCACATCACCGATTCGTCCGACGAGAATAGGGTCATCTGTCCCTCGAATCGTCTCATATGGCTCTTGGCATTCTTGGAGCCACCATATGTATCCATCTGGGGGGGCTTGCCCTTCTGAATAGGTGCCTGAGAGATCTTGTCGCTGAAGGCATCCATGGTGCGGCCACACCTCTGGGCTGCTTTTGGTGGGTCTCCCACATCTCTTGCATAAATTAGACAAAGTCAGGGCTCTGATTGTCAACCTTTTGTTTTTTGGCACGATGAGCCACGGCCCTTTGCCCGGCGTGAGCCAGGGTTCTGGCTTGGGGCTTCGCTCGGCGATTAGATTGTGCTTCTTCCCCAGCCTCCTCGCTATCATCCACATGCACCACACTGCGTCTGGCCAGCTGTCCGCGATCAAGGGTTGGTTCAACCCGATTTGCCCCCCTAGCTTGACTAGCAAGCGAGTTAGCGGGGGCTCGTTGGGAGAACCTTTGTGACCCTTGTGGGAACTGCAGTCCGCCGTTTGCCTCTATCTCAAACATCTCCATTTGAGCGTCGTTAATGGCCATGGCCTCAGCGACCAGTTTGGATTTTGCGGCCAGAATTTCTTGCCTCTTCAGGATCTTGTCCGGGGAAAGGGGAGTGTTTAAGGCGGTGTTTTTTATAGGGGCTTGGGGAGTTTTTGGGCTGTTGTTTAAGAGAGCTTGAGCTTTCTCAGCACGTGCCTCATCAGTGAGTCGATATATAACTCGTTGAGCTGGGGAGAGGCTTTTTTGTGGCTGAGAACGAGCCCCCATCCTGTTAAAGACAGAGGTAGCTTGTTTGCCCTTATTAACAGTGGAGGGTGAGGCCTGGTTATCCTCCTCCAGGGTCAAATGACCGGCGTTTTCCAAGATTTTAGACATGTTTTTAAAAGGAAAATAACTGAAAAGAAGAGACTTTTGACAGTAAGGTGTTTAGAACACAAGGGGTGTCTGAAAACAAGGATTCTACGAGAAACAAAATTCTTTTTCCGGCAATGAAACCACTGATGACGCCAAGCTATTCAGGGTCAGAGCGGTTCAAGGATATCTGGCAGGATATTTTTGGTGGTTTGATGTACCTATAATCACAACACAAATGAAGCACCGTTAAGGTCAAAGTTGGATGTTAATCCAACTCAGGCTCTCGGGTGTGAGAGTAAGATTACTGAGTAAAGAAGGCTTTGAATACCTTGAGTGTGTGTGAGTATTTAGAGTTTGAGAATAATATGGCTTACTCAATCTATTTGGAACTTACCTTGTCCAAGGGGACAAAGGTCTTCTATTTATAGGCAATGGGGAGCTGCTCGCTGACGTAAGCCATGAGGTCAGCCCTAAGGGGCACTTTGGTATTTGACCGCATACACGTGTCCGCATCTAATTGGGTCTGTCAGGGAGAGAGGACCCTCTGTCAGACGGGATGTCGCTGATGTGGACGGGAGCCGTGTATCCGGCGCGGCGCATTTAATGCCATTGTAGGCGCCTGATTGAGCCGCATTGAATGCGATGGGAGTGAGCTAGCCACTTGCATGTCAGAGCCAGTAAGCTAGCTTGCTCAGTAAGGTTTGCCCTTAATCGGGAGGCAGGTACGAGCCCGCGGTCAACATCTTGGGCGCAGTCAAAGATATTTGACGCGGGCATGGATGGAGCGGTCATACCTCCTGCGGGCACCAATCCAGCGGTCAGGATCACGCCGATCTGGAATAGGATGATGCGGAGAGGAGCGCGGTCTTGACCTCAAGGGTCTATTTGCCCGCGGTCTTGACTCCAGCAGTCTAGGGAATGCCACGTCATTGGTTCCTTGGATCAGACCGAGCGTGGGCCCGATCCAACAGGTCCGGGCTCATCAGCTTTTCACATACTTTGTTTTGTTTTGCTGCCTTTAGCAGATTTTGAGTCTATGTTCATACCATGTTTAGGGTCATAAATATTACTCTAAAAATCATTTACACATTCATGTGTTATTTCTAATGTGTTAGGGAGAAATACCAATTTTTCAATTCCAGTTTGAATTTGTTTTGAGAAGGTACATTGCTTCGGAGGGTACAACAGTCCCCGAAACTAGACTTGATTGGACTGTTTTACATTTTCATGGGATTTATCTCCCATTTGTTTATAAAAACCCCTATGTAATTGATTCCAGCACCATACTCCCTTCGCCCCAATAAAAGCTTCACTAATTATTCAAAAAGGCGTCCCGTTAGAAGTTTTACCTTTCCTTTTTTGGCAAAGAATTTTCACTATTTCCTCCACTCATTCTCTCTCCTAATTCACTATTACACTCACAACATTTTTCAAATTTACTATTTCTTCCACTAATTCTCTCTCCTATTTTCAAATTACACTCACAACATTTTTTCTTTCCTCCCATTTCCATAATATGCGTGCCGGGCAAAAAAGATGAAGCAACTGTTGGGACGGAGGGAGTATTTGTTTATTGCTGAGTTAAATACCTATTTAGTTCTTAATATTTAGTATTTTTTTATGTTTTATTCCTAACAAATTTTTGTGAACATTTCCGTTCTTGACCTACCTATATAATTTTTCATGTAGTCCTTCCGTCCACTATTCCGTCAATTTCGCCGTTAACTGGCAGTAATGGGGGTGCAATTGTAAAATTTTAAACTTTAGACCCTAAAAAATAAATTTTAAAATTACAAAACACCCACTCTCTTCCTTTAAAACATAAATCAGTTTACATAATAAAAAAGACGAAATAAAAAATCAATCTTTGGTTTTTTTTTTTGGTCTTTGACAAAAAAGGGCTAATAATAATAATAATAAAATAATAATAATAAAATAATAATAATAAAATAATAAAATAATAATAATAAAATATTAATAATAAAATAATAATAATAAAATAATAATAATAATAATAATAATAATAATAAAAGAATAATAATAATAAAATAATAATAATAATAATAATAATAAATTATTAATAATAAAATAATAATAATAAAATAATAATAATAATAATAATAAAATAATAATAATAAAATAATAATAATAATAATAAAATAATAATAATAATAATAATAAAATAATAATAATAATAATAATAAAAATAAAATAATAATAATAATAATAATAATAATAATAATAATAATAATAATAATAATAATAAAAAATACAAAGCATCACGGAGAACACCATAATAAACCACCATAAAGCACATTATTTTAAATTAAGTAATTAAAAAAATACTTCTAATTCTTTTCAATATTTAATTTTTCTATCACAGGTTCATGAACCTTTCCAATTCTAACACCCACTATAAATACCCCTACATCCCCTCACTTTTCAGAAACGGTTGAAAATTACAAATTCCCTTTCTTTCAAGAGTCACAAATCCGAGAAAAAAAAACTGATTAATAGATTGTTTTTCTTATTTGAGTCTTTGATGTTGGGAAATAGTGGGTTGGATTCTGATTTTGGTTTTTTTGAGTCAATGCGACCTAATTTGTTTGGTGACTCTGTTATGAGCTCCGGTGGTGCTCCGGCTAAGTATTGCCGGAGTAACAGCTTTGGTAGTAGGTTGTTTCCTTGCTTGACTGATACTTGGGGTGAGCTGCCGTTGAAGGAAAATGATTCAGAGGATATGGTGGTTTATGGTGTTCTCCGTGATGCTTTGGATTTCGGATGGGTGCCGTCGTTGTCGGAGACCACTACAGTGAAGTTCGAGCCGGAATTTTTTTATTATTATTATTATTATTATTATTATTATTATTATTATTATTATTATTATTATTATTATTATTATTGTTATTATTTTATTATTATTATTATTTAATTATTATTATTTAATTATTATTTAATTATTTAATTATTATTATTATTATTATTATTATTATTATTTTTATTATTATTATTATTATTATTATTTTATTAATATTATTTTATTATTATTATTATTAGCCCTTTTTTTGTCAAAGACCAAAAAAAAAAAAAAACCCAAAGATTGATTTTTTATTTCTTCTTTTTTATTATGTAAATTGATTTATGTTTTAAAGGATGAGAGGAGGTGTTTTATAACTTTAAAATTTATTTTTTAGGGTCTAAAGTTTAAAATTTTACAATTGCACCCCCATTACTGTCAGTTAACGAAAAAATTGACAAAACGGTGGACGGAAGGACTATATGGAAAATTATATAGATAGGTCAAGGACGGAAACGTTCACAAAATTTGTTAGGGATGAAATCGTAAAAAACGCTAAACGTCAGGATTTAAATAGGTACTTAACTCGTTTATTGCTTTCAATACTTGTAAATGAAACACTTTTTCAAAATCAAACGGGGTCATCCAAACCGATTTTCTTTGCACGTTTAAAATAAGCATACTTAGGCTCCGTTTGTTTCGACGTAAAACATTTTCTGAAAAATGTTTTTCGAAAAATGTTTTCCTTTAAAATGTTTTACGGAGGTAGGGCGTAAAATGTTTTACGGAGGAAGGGTGTAAAATGTTTTCGGCTGTTTGGTAAGAAATTTTTTTTTCGAAAAGGTGTAAAATGTTTTATTAAAAAAAAAAATTAATCATTTTTTGTAACTACCCCACCTCAAAAAAAAAATAATCATTTTTTATAACTACCACACCCACCCCCTGCCTACCCCACCCCACCCACCCATCCCCCCCCACCCACCCCCCACCAAAAAAAAAATTAATCATTTTTTGTAACTACCCCACCTACCTCATGCCTACCCCACCCCACCCACCCACCCCAAAAAAAATTAGTGTGGGGGGAGTGGGGGGTGGGTGGGGTAGTTACAAAAAATAATTTTTAAAAAAAAATTTTGGGTGGGGGGGGGGGTGGGGTAGCCAGGGGGTGGATGGGGTAGTTACAAAAAATGATTTAAAAAAAAATTGGTGGGGGTGGCTGGGTTGGGTGGAGGGTGGGGTGGGGTAGGCAGGGGTGGGTGGGGTAGTTACAAAAAATGATTAAAAAAAAATTTTGGGGGAGGGGTGGGATAGGCGGGGGTGGGTGGGGTAGTTACAAAAAATGATTTAAAAAAAAAATTTGGGATGGGGTGGGTGGGTGGGGTAGTAAATTTTTTTTTTTTGGTGGTGGGTAGGCAGGGAGTGTGGTAGCAGGGGTAGGGGTGATTTTGTTGTTATTATTATTATTATTATTATTATTATTATTATTATTATTATTATTATTATTATTATTATTATTATTATTATTATTATTATTATTATTATTATTATTATGTTGTACCTTGTGAAATATGAGTTGTACATGAAGGGCACCATTTTTCGGAAAATGTTTTACTTAGGACAAGGTCAGTAAGTCGTTTTACTTAGGAAGGACGTAAAATGTTTTTCGAAAAACGTTTTCTCCATTTTTCGGAAAACAATCAAACAGCAGAAAACGAGTTATTTTCCGGAAAATATTTTTCAGGGGCTCAACCAAACAACGGAAAACGAGTTATTTTACGAAAACAAGTTATTTTACGCCCAAACAAACGGAGCCTTAAACTAGGTTGACTCTCGCGTACACATTCACACCATTTTGATAAGGCATAAAATAAGGCAATTAAAATCAATTTAGGTGGCATGCATGTTAGAGACCTAAAAGGAGAGACGGGTGCCTAACACCTTTCCTTCTCGTAACTTAGCCTCTGAACCCATTTTCTCTTACAAAAGGTTTTATCTCCGATTATCCTAAAAAAAGCGAGGTGGCGACACTTGCGATTCATTTTATTAGGGTACCATTATGAGAACCGAGCGCATTCCATGCACTTTAGCACAAAAAACTCGACGCTCTTACGCAACATCAATTTTCGCAGGTGTCGACTCTTACAGTGGCGACATAGCTGGGAAATTCTTTTCGTAAGTGGGCTAGACTCTAGTTTTTGCATGCCTTACATGTTTTGCCTTATACTCGCCCTCCGTCTCACGTTAGGTTATCTGTTTACTGTTGAGAATGAAAAATAAGGAGTGAATATATATAATGTTATTAAAGTAGGAGTTGTGAGTGGGTATGAAAGAGAAAGTGGGGTAGAGAATAGTAAGTGGATAGTTGTTGTGAGTATGACAAGTGGGTCCCATGAATAAAGAAGTATTAAAAAGTTTCTTTTTTAGGAAAGTGAGACTTTAAAATGGGACGCCCAAAATAGCAAAATGGGTAAGGTTTTATGGGGCGGAGGGAGTATGCTTATATATTTCTTCACATCTTTTCTTACTAGGTTGATTATCCATCTTTTATCTATATATACAATAGAAACTTATAAAATTAATACTCAATAAATTAATAAATTCTCTAAAATAATAAATTTGTCTGATTTCGACTTGAGCAAATTGAAAAAATTGCAAAATTCGATAAAATAATAAGATAATAATTTATTTTTTTCGGGAAGTCCCTTTATAATTTCAGGTCCCTCAAAAATCATAAATATACAATTCTTAGAAATTAAAAAAAAAAACAATTTAGCTAAATATGACTCTTTGGTTGTTTTTTGAATTTTAAATTTCAAATCTAGTTAGAGTTCATCTCTTCTAAAAGCATAACTGGTATTAGACTAATCTGCTTAAAAGTGAGCTTTTCAAGATTTTGCAACAGAAAATATCCATTACATGCATGCCCATATCTATCACATGAAATTAACAGGTATACTCCCTCCGTCCCATAAAACCTTGTCCATTTTTGAGCGTTTCACTTTAAAGTTACACTTTTCTAAAAAGGAAACTTTTTTAATACCTCTTTATTCATGGAACCCACTTGTCATACTTACAACAAATATCCACTTACTACTCTCTACCCCACTTTCTCTTTCCTACCCACTCACAACTCCTACTTTAATAACATTATATATATTCACTCCTTATTTTCAATTCCCAACCGTAAACGGTAACCTAAATGTGGGACGGAGGGAGTAAGTGCAAACACTTTAACTTAGTAAGTGGTCAGATTGGAGTAGTAACCAAGCGATTCAATGAACCAACCAGAGCATGACACGTGGTAAGACAAAATTGGAAAATCCGAAAAAGCTTGACGTATGAAACTGCAAGAAATTGTCTCCCTCTCCAAGTTCGGCTCTTCAAGGTTGATGAATATCGACCACAACCCAGTTGGCCTGTACATTTTGACACACCTCCTAAGCCCTCCTAGGGGTACCTTTGGTCATTTGGTACCTCCCCTCTCCTCCATTTACCCTCTCTTACCCTCATTCAACCACAACCAATGGAGAGACCTAACGATTCACTCCTACCTCTCTAACCACTTCAATCCCCTCTCTAATATCTCTCTCCATCTCAGCCCCTACACCACCACAAGTCCACCATACCACTACTCCACCACAAAGCCACCACTCAACAACCACTAAACAACTCCCAAACACTCTCCTGAAAGTAATTGAGAAGATGGTGATGAGAAGAAATAGAGAAGATGGTGATGAGATGAAATCAAATTCTAGGGGATTTATCTTGAAATACTTTGAGAATCCGAGTCATGACCTCGACAAAGGTTCATTACCAAAGATTGATTGATAGCTAAATCTGACTTTAGGAGGAATTTATTAGTGTTTTCGTATCTTTGAATCATGGATTCAAGAGAGAAAATGTGTATTAAAACAAGGAGGATGTGTTAGAACATGAATTAAATAATACTCCCTCCGTCCCAGCGAAAGAGCCATCAAATTAGCCGGGCACGCAAAATAAGAAATGTGATGTAGGAAAGAGAAAAAGTTTAAATGTTGTGAGTATGAATAATTAAATAGGAGAATGAATGAGTGGGAGGTGATGTAAGAAAGAGAATGTTGTGAGTGTAAAAGTAAAGTAGGAGAGAGAATGAGTGGAGAGAATAGTGATTTAAGGTTTCCTTTTTGGGAAAGTGGCTTTTTAAATGGGACGCCCAAAAAGGAAATAAATGGCTTTTTCGTTGGGACGGAGGGAGTATGTGTTATTGAATTTCATATGTTATAATCATTTAATAATATTAAAGTATAGACAAAATATGTAGAATTTCATTAGGTGAAAGTACCATTAAATGATGGGCATAATGGTAACTTCTCACCACCAACTTTGTGAAAGGGTGTAGTTCCTAAATGAAGTGTCCCTTCTCTATCTATATAAAGGCTATCCATCAGCCATTTGAGACACTTAACATTGACTAAAAATTCAGTCACAAAACTCTCTTCATTCATTAAGAAGAACATAAGTGTGGGCACTATCATTTAGAAGACTATCTTCCTCCATTATTCAAAGAGCAAGATCAAGAACACACAAATGGATTCTTCAGGTACACGCTTTCGCCTTCATCTTCTTCTCTTCTTAATCTAGTTATGAGATGGTTCATGTTTTGATGGATCATTTTGTTGGGTATGCATATTATAACCCTCCTATTTTGTATTAGATTTGATTGATACCATAACCTCCTGTCTATTTTAAGGACTTTAGGACCCTATGTAATGAAGCCTAGACTTCAATTTTTTAGCTAAATCTATTTTATAGAATAGGTTAAATTTAGGCTTGAAGACTGGCACAAGATTCATTTGATTTGAGGTTGCAGTTCCAAGCAGTTTCAAAATCGCACTTCAGAATCGCACATGCAACCGCATGTGGAATTCCTTCTTGAATCTGCTCCTTGAACTACCTCAATGCAACCGTTTGGTGAACCGCACCTATGCGGTTCAACACCAACCGCTCCTTGCAACCTCCTGGTGTAACCAACCGCACATCCTCAACCGCTCCACACCAGACCGCATCCAATGATTGAAGACCTGAAGTGAACCACTTTTTACCGTTGGAATCCACGTCAGCAATATCAAAAGTCAACCACTAAATCTTGTCACGTAATTCAATGTCAGAGAAGATCTCCAAGGATCTTGAAAAGGTGACAGGTGTCCTAACCTCATTGCTTGCAGCTGGAGCCTGATCAGCTTTATCTGCAGCTGTTGTACCAAAGGACAAAAGTGGTTGCTGTGGACCAATGGGAAAGCATCAAGTACTGTCCTTGCAACAGCTGTGTCCAACGGCTAGTTCCTTGGTGCTTGGGTATAAATACCCCTAATCTTCACCATTTGAAGATTGCTTGAGAAAATTGAAAGTGCTGTGTTCATAGAAGTTGAAGCTCTGCCCAGAAATTATTCAACCCTTTGAATCTTCATCTTCATACTTCAAGAAATATTTCCCAGCCCAGAAATCAAGCCTTAACACATTCAAGAATCATTGTGCTCTACATCTCACAGATTTAAAGAGCCTTGATCTTGTTCTCACACACACACCTCACTTGTTTAATCACATAGATTATTCATTTGAGATACACTGGTTATAGTCTAGGATTTGATCTTCATAGAATAGATTTTAGATCTGAGTTTGAATACATTGTAACTTGTAATCTCTCTCATACTCAATATAAAATATAACTCTTAGAAAATCCAAGACTAACCATCTTGGTAGTGGACGTAGATCGTTTATCGATTGAACCACTCCAAATATTGTGTTCTTACTTTCTGCATTTATTTTCTTGTGCTTACTGATTATTTATCTCTGTCTCTGTTTTGATCTTTATTTAGTTATCCATTATTGTGAAATAGTGTTGGGAGTTAACATTGTCAAAACCACACTTGTTTGTAAACCGCACTTACCAACTGCTCCATCAAAACCGCTTTACAAACCGCCTCTATCAAAACCGCTTTGTAACTCTAGTATTTCGCTGTGCATTTTACAATTCTACTTGCAGTGTATTATCAACTGCAAGAGGTTTTGTAAGCTTAGAGGTATAGCTTTTAAAAGAGGGCGAAAAATTTGAAACAGCTATTCACCCCCCCCCCTCTAGCTGTATTTTCACCCTTGTTGCCACCCTTGGGACCAACAAGTGGTATCAAAGCTAACACATTTTAAAACCACTGTTTTTCAAGCTTAACAGCTTGTGTGCCGATTCAATATGGCAAACTCAAAGACAATGACAACTGTTAACTATTCACACATTCCAATCTTGGACGAAGACCACTTCGACATCTGGAAGTGCGGAATGCTCATTCACTTGGAAACAATTGATGAGATACTTGGTGGAGTGCGTAATCAATGGCCCATTAATTCCAATGAAGGCCAACACTGATGCAACCACCACCACAGAAACTCCAGAGGTCAAAAAGCCAAAAGATGAGTGGTCGGATGAAGAGAAGAGATTAGTTGCCTTGGACAGCAAGGCAAGACACATCATTTCTGGAACCCTCCCCGTTTCAACTTTTCAGAAAGTGATGTATCTCAAAACCGCAAAGCAGATGTGGGTTGCCATAGAGAGCTACCTCGAAGGTGATGACGAATGCAAGGAAAGCAAATTATATGCTGTTGAAATATCCTACAACAACTTCAACAGAAAATCCAATAAACCTTGCGTCATACCTACGATCGCTATGTTGAGGTAGTTAATTCTTGTAGATCTCTTGGCAAAACTTTAACCGATAAGGAAATCAATATGACTTTACTAGCTGCTTTAGGTTCTAGATGGGTTAATAAGGCTACCTCTCTAGAAGACTCCAAAGTTTTGAATACTTGGTCGTTAAGTAACTTGTATGCAAATCTTAGAGTCTATGAGCTTAAATTAAATCACATTGAAGAGATTGAAGGGAAAACCAAATCGCTTTCCATGTCCGTCGTGGAATATGAGGAGAAACCATCTACATCCAATCAAACCGCAGATCCTTCCATATCAACCTCATCACTCATCGAGATGGATGATGATGATTTTGCCATGTTTGTGAAAAGATTTCAAAAATTTAGAAAATCTTCAAAACCTTTCACAAAATCATTTTCAAAAGGCAAACCTCCTGCAACATTTTCTAAGGCTGGAGATACAAAGAAAAAGAGTGATCTAGTTTGCTACAACTGTAGAAAACCTGGTCACTTTGCATCTGAGTGTCCACAGCCTAAATACGAATACATGAAAAAGAAAACCTCTCCTGCGAAATTTTCTCTCACAAGGGAATGGTTGCTGAGGAGGAAGAGAATTCCAAGGAATTAGCAACTTGGATTGAAACAGATTCTGATGACGGAAGTGACGATGAAACCGAAGAGGTTAATCTATGCTTAATTGCAGATGCTTCCGATGAGTCAGATACTGAGTCAATCGAGTTGCGAAATATGGAGGAAAAAGCGGTTTCTACAAAACTTCCAAATTTTAAGTTGGATGAAAATATCAAACTTACTCCTAGCATTAAGATAGGAAATTGCTCGTATTCACGTCCCATTTTTCCTCCTACAAATGCTCCACCTTCAAAAGCAATTCCAAAGAAGAAAATTTTGAAAAAGGTGGTGGAAGAAGTCTCTCCCTCGGAATACGAAAGGATGTTTAAGGAAGCTGAAGTGATGATCCACAAATTCTCTAATCTTAAGAAAGCCTTAAGCTTAGCTAATGATGAGATTTCTCAGTACAAGACGGAGAAAAATGTGATGAGGTCTGAAATTTCAAATCTTAAGGACCAAATCAAAAGAATGACTCCTCTTGCTGATCAAAACCGCATCCTTGAAACTAAGGTTGCTGCACTTCAACTCCGGAATGATGACCTGGTCACCCAACTCAACGATCGTCAAAAGATTATTGATGGGTGGCTCAAGTCAAAATCCACCGCGGATCAAATCATAGATTCCCAAATTTCCAATGGAATTAAGGAGGGTCTAGGTTTTGGATCTGATGAAGAGGAGAAGTGTGCTCCCAGAAAATATGTGGTCAAACTAAAGCCAGTTTCCTTTGTTAAGGCTGAAACCGCGCCTTCCAAACTGCATGCAACTCCTAAGAAGAGTAAGGAGTTAGTAAAACATCATGATGCTTGTAGCTTTTATAAATGCTCTGTGTGTGATGGTTTAGGTCACAAGGCTGCAGAATGCCTTTTGCGGTTCACATCCAATGCCAGGAAGAGTAAACCTCCTTATGTCAAACAGGTGTGGGTCGTAAAGGTTGCTAACTTCAGGACCCAAGGAATAAAGGGGGACCTCGTTCTTAATATTTACATTTCAGGTCCTCTGCTTAATGGCTGGTTACTCCAAGGATAATGAATGGTATCTTGACAGTGGTTGCTTTCCAGAGACATATGACTGGAGATAGATCATTACTCGAAGATGTCATTGAAGCGAAGTGGTCATTGTAACCTTTGGTGACAACAACAAAGGCAAGACCATTGGATATGGTGTTATAAGGAGAGGAAACCTAACCATTGAGAAGGTTTCTCTTGTTGAAGGACTCAAGCACAACCTCCTTTCAATTTCTCAATTCTGCGACAAAGGAATGCTTTGCAACTTCACGTCATCAAACTGCTTTATCAAAGATAGCATTTCCGGAGTCACTCTACTCACAGGGATTCGTAAGAGTAATATTTACATTATTGATCTAGATTCTACATGTAGTATTACTAATCTCTGTTTTGTAGCTAAAAATGTGAGCGAAAATAGTTGGCTATGGCACAAGAGGTTGAGCCACTTGAACTTCAAGTATCTTGCAAAGATTGGTAGGGAAAACCTCGTTCGTGGTTTACCCAAAGTGGCTGACCACCATCCAGAGAAATGCAGTGCATGCCAGCTTGGTAACCAGTCCGCGTCATCTTTCACCAGCAAGACCGCTCCATCAACTTCAAGATGCTTACAACTGCTTCAGATAGATTTGTTTGGACCCGTAACCACTGCCAGCATTGGAGGAAGTAGATATACATTAGTGGTGGTGGATGATTACTCAAGATATACGTGGGTTGAGATGATGATTTCCAAAGATGATTGCTATGAGATTCTCACCGCACTTTTTAGACGGCTCCAAACTCAGAAAGAAGACGACATCGTTAGTGTTCGATCAGATAATGGAACAGAATTTAAGAACAACGGTGTTGCTCAGTATTGTGATGACCATGGAATTGATCATAATTTCTCAACTGCTGGTGTTCCACAACAAAATGGGGTTGTGGAAAGGAAGAACAGGACGTTGATTGAGGCTGGAAAGACAATGATATCTGAAGCCAAGCTGCCTCAGTATTTCTGGGCTGAATCAATCAACACGGCATGCTTTACTCAGAACCGCTCCCTCATTAACAAAATCTATAACAAGACTCCATATGAGCTTTGGCGAGGAAGAACCCCCAACATTGCATTCTTCAAGATCTTTGGCTGCAAATGCTTTATCCCCTACAACGGAAGAGAAAATAGAGGTAAATTCAGAGCCAAGGCCGATGAAGGTATTTTTGTTGGTATGCTAAACATTCAAAAGTTTTTCGTGTTTTCAATAAAACTAGTTTAAAAATAGTTGAGTCTGTCCATGTTACTTTCGATGAGCATTCTCTCCTTGAGCCACATTTGGCTCCAAATGTTGCTGATGATTTTGCTGAGCATAATGAAACATGTGAACCCTCTAGAACCGCACCTGAACCTCAACCGCAAAATCCAGCACCCTTAACTGATATTCCCTCAAACCGTACCTTGGAAACCGCACCTGAAGTTCCTACTCCAGATGAAACTCCAAGGAAAGAAGAAGTTGAGAATTCCCCTATCCAGCTTATTGAACCTCTTCATCAACTTAACTTTCATGACTTCGCTGAAGGATCTAACGACGTTCCAATTAAAGATCTTTAGCAAACCTCAGTCCAACCAGACTTACCCCCGGAGGTTCGAGAAGTCAGCAGTCACCCTCTCTCTAATGTGATAGGTGATCTGTTTTCCGGCGTTCAAACAAGGAGATCGAACTATGATGAGCATACTTCCTTATTATCTCAAGTTGAACACAAGAAGATTGATGAAGCACTCCAAGATTCCAGTTGGGTCGTTGCTATGCAAGAAGAACTCAACCAGTTTGAAAGATGCAAGGTCTGGACTTTGGTGCCTAGACCTCAGGATCAAGGAGTGATAGGAACTAAGTGGGTATTTAGGAATAAGATGGACGAGAATGGAAGCATCACTAGGTATAAAGCAAGGTTGGTTGCACAAGGATTTAGGCAAGAAGAAGGAATCGATTATGATGAAACATTTGCTCCAGTTGCAAGATTGGAAGCTATCAGAATCTTCTTAGCCTACGCCTCTTTCAAGCGTTTCAAGTTATATCAAAAGGACGTAAAGAGTGTTTTCCTCAACGGTGAATTGCAAGAGACCGTGTATGTTGCCCAACCGCCTGGATTTGAAGACTCCAAATTTCCCAATCATGTCTACAAACTCCAGAAAGCTTTGTATGGACTTAAGCAAGCTCCAAGGGCATGGTATGAGACTCTTTCTAAATTTTTACTAGAAAAAGGATTTAAACGTGGTAAAATTGATACAACTCTTTTTATTGCCAAATATAATGAGCATACTTTACTTGTTCAAATATATGTCGATGATATTATTTTTGGTTCTACTAATGAGTTACTTTGTAAGCGTTTCGAAAAGCTAATGAAAAGCAAGTTTGAAATGAGCATGATGGGAGAATTAACATTCTTCCTCGGGCTTCAAATCAAGCAATGCGAAGAAGGTATTTTCCTCAGCCAAGCCAATTACACCAAGGAGTTAATAAAGAAGTTTGGATTAGAAAATGCTAAAGCGTATGATACTCCAATGGCCACCGGTAATAAGCTAGATAAGGATCTAAAAGGTAAGAAGGTTGATCAAACCCTATATCGAGGTATGATTGGCTCATTACTTTATTTAACTGCTAGTAGGCCCGATATCATGTTTAGTGTCTGTGTATGTGCTCGCTATCAAGCAGATCCTAGAGAAGCACATTTGATTCCAGTCAAGCGTATAATCCGCTATTTATCTGGAACCACTAACCTTGGACTTTGGTATTCCAAAGATTCGAACTTCGATCTTGTAGGTTATTTAGATGCAGATTATGCAGCTTGTACCATTGACAGGAAAAGCACTAGTGGTACTTGTCATTTCCTTGCGAATAGACTAGTTGCTTGGGCCAGCAAGAAGCAAGCATCAGTTTTAGTGTCAACCACAGAGGCTGAGTATATTGTTACTGGAAGTTGTTGCTGTCAAATCCTTTGGATGAAGCAGCAGTTGGTGGACTATGGAATTGAAGAAGGAAATTGCCCAATCATGTGTGACAACACTTCAATAATTTCAGTCTCCAACAACCCTGTCATGCATTCCAAGACCAAGCATATTGATATCAAGTATCATTTCCTCAAAGACCATGTGGAGAAGAGGAATATCCATCTAGAGTATGTGGGGACAGACAACCAGATTGCTGACATCCTCACCAAGGCTCTTGACTCCAAGAGGTTTTCATTCCTTAGAGGAGAAATGGGTATGCTTGAACTTAAATGACTCCATACTTTTTAATTGCTAACTTGTGTGTTGAGTATAGGTTGAAATTCCTATGAAGGATTCAAACCTCACCTCTGTTGAAACCGCGTACACTCAAACCGCATGCAGTCAACCGCTTGCAGCCAACCGCCCTAATTCAAACCGCTTGCTGCAACCTGACCGCATGGATCTCAACCGCGTTTCAACTTAGAGTATATTCTATCCATATATTGCTTTTATTTACTTAAAAAAAAAACTGTTCAAATTCCTTTTATTTATTTTTCAGTCCTTAATTTTTATTAAAGGGTTTATTTGCAAATGTTTTTCCACGAAATTTTAAAATTTGAATGCATTTAATGCAAAGGGAACATTGGCATTAAATGGGTTTCATGTCAGCCGTCATTGGATGATGTGTTGAAGCTGAAAGAGTGCAACATTTGTAATGATTCACCCTGTGGGATAATTAAAACTGTCCCTTCAGTTGCCTAACCCTCACTCTTGTCTATAAATAGAAGTCATTCTCTAACTTTTCAACCTTTTCCAACTGATCTCTCTGACATTCGTACCTTGAGTGTCAGTTTCTACCAAACTCTCTCTTCTCTCTCTCTCTCTTCAAAACCTTGTTAAAAGCTTTAAATTTCTTCAAGTCAATGGCACCAAAGAGGCCTATCTTTGATATGGTATGTTTTCTTAACTCTAATCTTCTTAAAATTCTGCAAAACATACTTGTATAATCTGCCATTGATGAACTTTCAAGGTTTCGAACTCCATAATCTGTTTTTGCTCATATCTCCTTCATTTCTTGATCATTCTTGATGAATTTTTTTGGGTTTTGTTCGGTTTCATGCCTAGATTAAGATTATCTACTTTATTTCATGATCAATTAACATCTAGGACACTGATTTTGAACTTTTCAAGTTTTTAGTTTCGAAAACCCATTTCTGAATTTTGCTATTTCTAGATGATTCTGAGCAAAGTAAGAATTTTTGTTGTTATATTATTGATCTACTGCTCAATATGATCATTTTGACATATTATTTGTTCATTTTGGTTAACTTTCATTGAATCTCTGTTCTTGGTGTTCTTCGTGTTCTTCATGCATTCATGTGACTGTTCATCTTCATTTTCAGAAATTTCTTATGATTTGGATTACATTGATTTTTCAACTTTTTTTTCATACTTAGTAATTTTGGATTGTGCTTTACATGTTTAAACCGCTTCCTTGTGAATCGCATGCTGATCTTTTGAAACCGCACATTTGTAACTTCTTATCTTTGTGTTTCAAAACCGCATGTGCTTTATGGTCATACAACCGCACACTAAGAACCGCATGCCATGTTTTCAAAACCGTATATCTATCTTTTGAAACCGCATGCTAGAAAATTACTTAAGTATTACTAAGTATATAGGCTGGACACCATAACCTTCCCCTACAACACAACTGCTTGCAGTGTGGGATAACTTTGGATTACAATGCCACGTACTAAGTATACTTACTTTTGTATTTTCTTAATTGTTTTCCTACTTGTATTCACATCTTCCTTGAGGTTTGAAAATTGTCATTTCCAAAACCGTATATGTGCCCAAACCGCTTGTAAAATGTGAATCTCATTTATGATTCTAACTTGAGTGTTTTCCTTGTAGAACTCTAAATACTTTCTACTAGGTTGGGAAATAAATGAGCCAGAGCTGAAGTCTGATGCTCTTGAAAGGAAAATGATTAAAAAGATGGAAGCTTCAGGGATCCTTCCTCTATTCAACAAGAAGCAGACCTACACCATCCCTCTGTTTGTAGATCAGTTTTATGCAACCGCAGTACGTGGAGAAAGAGAGCTATCCGATGAGAAGAAGATCCCCTGCTTGGTTGGAACAGTTGAGGGCTTTGAAGTGTCTATAGACTACCTGGACATCAGAAGTACTTATGAGTTTCATGTTTCTGGTGCTCCTATTGAGGTATCCCAAGAAGTGATGGATGCTACCTGCTCAACTCTTACTGGAGACCTTGATTCACTGTCTGGGTATTACAAGAAGAAGCCCAGGAGAGACTTTGGAGAGTTGATGAGCCATCTCTGCTACTTGGTAGGGAAGTCTGTGTGTGGAAAGACTGGGAACCACAACAACTTCACCTCACAGCAGTGGATGTATTGCTGTGCCATCTACAATGGAATCAAGCTCCATTGGCCTAAGATTTTGATGAGAGAGCTTGTCAGCAGCATTGATGCATATCAGTTGAAGACTAAGGATGAATCCATTAGGTGGAGACCTTTCTGTAGACTGCTGACCGCCGTCTTCACCAATTACCAGCACTTGGAGGATTTGAGGATTTCTACTCCTGATATTTGTATTCATTGGGGAAATAAAGAATCCCTAGGACTCAAGGCTTGCCACAACTTTAGATTTTCATTTGGCAATGATGATTACAAAACTCTCTATGATGCTGATACTCTCCATCCCCAAGAACACTATGTTGAGATAACACCTGCAACCGCAGTAAAAGGTCTGGGTAAAGCTATCAAGAAGGTGTCAAGGAAGAGAAAAGCTGTGGAAGAACCGCTTGCCAAGAAAACCAAAACCATACCTGCTCAACCGCGTGGTGCAACTAGGGCTGGACCAAGTAAGAAAGGGAAAGAGAAGTTTTCACTTCTGGATGAGATTGAAGAAGAAGATGCAACCATTCCACCCTTGGTTGCTAGAGCAAAGAAGGCCAAGCAGACTCAAGCTGATTTGGCTAAATTATCTGATGAGGACCTGGCCGCCTTCTACAAGGCTGAAATTGCCAGGATTGAGCAAGAGAGAGCTGACAAAAGGGCTGCTCATGGAAAATCCAAGGATGCTGAAACCCAACCGCCTCCACAACCACAATCGCAGCCAAATACACAATCGCCTCAAACCCAAAACCGTGCTCAAACACCACCTCAATCCCCTGTCCAATCTCACCACTCCTCACCCAACAACTCCCAACCGCCTTCTCCTCCTCAACCGCTCCGAGCTGCAACCGCTCAGGGGGAGAAGCCAAAAAGGGTCAAACAAATAGCCAAGAAAAAGACCCCAACCAAAGGACCCAAACGTTTTCTACATCGTGTGGCCAAACAACCTACTCCTTCTCCACCTTCATCCCATTCCTCTTCACATTCAACATCCCATTCACCTTCCAACTCTCACTCCCTTTCCCCCTCAGTTCAACCTTCTCTAGGCCCTGCGTTTTCCATATGGACCTCAAGACCATCTGTGGGCCTAGCAACCTCTATTTCTAACCAAAACAGAACCCCAACTCCTTCACCTCAAAATTCTCCTCAACACTCTAACCGCTCTCATTCCCCTCCTCATTCCAATCGCGCCCAAACTCCACCCCTATCAAACTGCACCCTTGCTGTATCTATTTCTAACCGCAACCGCACCCCAACTCCCTCTCCTAACCGCGCCAATTCTCCTCCTCCTCAAAACTCTCCTATCCCTGCTAATTCCCCAGTTCCTCAGAAATCCCTTTCTGTTGAACTTCATGATTCTCACACCAGTTCATCCTCTAACTCCAACCCAACCACCTCAAACATTCCTACTTCAAACATTCCACCTCCTCCAACCGAACCTATTTCAATCGAACCAACTACCTTACCCCAAACTCAACCAATTCCTCCCTCAACCGCTTCACCATACACTATTCCAGCTACCCATTTATTTCAAACTCTTTATACCCAAATACCTCAAACAACCCTTCATACTCAAACTCCACCCCTTGTTCAAACCGCTCCAACCATTGAATCTCAACCGCCTCCTTCCTTTACCCAAATTCCTTCCACTTCAACCGCACCTCCCTTAGACTACTGCCAAATCCTTTCCACCCGTCAACTCATTCAATCACAATTGATTGTTAACCAAGGCACATGCTAAAACTCACTGAGTCAAACCTTACCTTGGCTAACTCCAACTCCTCCCTAGAAGCCTCCAACTGCACCTTACATGCCAAAGTGGACTCTCAAACCACTGAAATGGCCATCCTTAAAGCCCAATAGATTGATGCCATTAAGGGGGAGAGAAGTTCCACCATCCAAACCGCTTCCACAACCCAAACCGCTGAAGCTGTTAAAACCACAGCTGAAGCATGCTTTCAGGGGTTTAAGCAAGACTTAGCCAATGGAGTTCTCAGAGCTATGGGTGATGCTGTGTCAAAAACTCAACTTCATGAGATGCTCACCAAGCTTTCTGATGAATTTGTCTCCTCCACCAATTCTGCCCTTGTATCCTTCATGAAAACCATTCAAGAATCTCAACTGCAACAACAAGCTTCAACCTCAACCGCTCCTTCCCAAGCCGCCCTGGATGCCTTGGAACTCAAGATTCTCACTGACCTGGACTCCCTCAAAGACAGAATCAATGTTGACCTTAACATTGTGGGAGACAGTCTCAAGAGCAAAATAAAAACCTTTGATGATGACATCAGTTTCAGATTTGAGAATCTTAAGGCTGGATTCAACCTAAAGCTGGACAATTCTATCAAGGAGTTGAGAACCTCCATGAATGTCTCTATTGATTTGGAACCATTGAGAGAAGCTCTCTCCAACCAGACCGCAGACATTCAGGGGGAGATTCACACATTCTACAACACTCTCAACTCCTCCATTGAGCTCTACTCAGGTGAAATCAAGGAAAGTGTTGCTGCCAACACCAGATCTGTTGATGCCAACAATTCTTCAACCGCCCAATCTATAACCGCTTTAAGAGCTGTAGAGACTACTCTTGGAAGACAAGCTGAAGAGGTCAGAGCCCTAAGAAGAAACATTCGTGGTGAAAGCTCAGCATTTAGACCTTCCGGACCACAAGTGCCAAATCAAGAAGTCAACCAGCGTCATGATCAACCGCGGCATCATGTAGACACCCCATTCTGAACACATCGGAACATACTTATACCACTCTAAGTCTCGCTTTGAGTCAAGAGGTAGAAATCCACCATTTCGTCATGTTTCGTTAAGTTTTGACTAACCACCGTTAGTTTGGGACTAAACTGCATACGAGATAACGAGGAAAGGACAAAACTGTCCACAGGAGCAATATCTCGCCGCGAGATGGCGTGTCTCGCGCGAGATATCCCCCTCTGCAGGTGCGGGCGACGGTTCCTCGTCGATTTCAACCTCTTTTCGGGATAAAACTTTATCTCTCCGGCCAACCAATAGAATTTGGAGTCTGGAATCATCTTGAAGTGTTTGATCTCATCTTCAACACTTCCCCAACCCCTATAAATACTTGGTGACTTCCAAGGTTCAGGGGTCCAGAAATTTTCACATCACACACATTTTGTTGGTTTCTCTCCTTGAAAGAATCCTACAAAATCACCCTAAAAAACTCACCTCATAGTTTGTTTGTCAACCTTGTTGATAAACAAACATCAAGTTCCAAGTCAAGGATCAAGGCGAAGCTCTGTCCGTGTCAAGAGCCGATTCTAAACTTGAGTCGAAACTCTGCCCAAATCACCTCACGCAAGGTAACCCCCTAAATCCCCTTCTAATTGACTGTTAGAGTGGTATAAGTCCATAGAATCTAGGATCGACCTAGAGCCTCTCCAAATCATGGAGACGGTCTCGAAGCAATCGATCCTACATTCCGTTTAACCCCGTTAAATGGACCTTTGTTTATAATATTAAAAATCTTTTTTCTCTTCTTTTGAAAACCTCTCTTTTCTTTAGCAAGACCGATCTCCGGATTGGGTGAAATTGATGCTCCTTGACCTACCCATTTCATAACTTAAGCCCCGAACACAAATCTCTTTCAAAATGGTTTTCCTATTTTCTCCAATCGAATAATATAGGTGGCGACTCAAAACGAAATGGATAGGGAAAATCTCTCTCTCTTTTTCCTCACAACGCTACAGTGGCGACTCCGCTGGGGACTTAAAATTAAGAGGCTTAAACTTGCGTCAAAATTTAAAGAGAGGTTTTCAAAAAAAAATTTTTTTGGTAAATTTGAATTTGTTGCTCTCAGATGAGGCATATCTCGCGGCGAGGTATCATATCTCGCGGCGAGGTATCATATCTCGCGCGAGATATTGCTTCGGCAATCTGGTTGTTTTCTGGTTTCTCCCGTTTGTCTCATAGTCCAAGACGAGAGCCGAACATGCAAGGGGGATCCCAGAATTCCTTATCTGCAGAGTTCCCCCATCTTAAGGCCTCCCTTAAGGTGTAGAACTCGAACCTTCGTTTCCTTTAAATAATTGATTATTATTTATGAACTGCGTGTGATTGGGTTTTATTTAATTAAAGTCCGGTCCATTGGGGATTCGGGAGTTGTAAATTGAATTATTTATCTCTCTTTTTCTCTCTTTATGTGGAACTACGATGGCCTGAGTCTTCCTAATTTGGAAGAAACGTAGGCAACCACTTGGTGCAGCCACTATCTGTTTTCCTTTTGATTTTTCAAAAAAAAACTCTCTATTTTACTCTATCACCTAGATTGACTATCACACACGCGCACTCATATTATAAGCTGTCATTGCCTTTGCATACCCTCTATAAACCCGGGACCCACACTAAGGACGGATGACGGTAACCACCTAGTCGCCGGTCTCTCCGAAGTTGGACAATCCCACTCCGCGTATTCAATCCACTTAGATTGTCATATCGCGGGGAGCCTAGCCTTCCAGCCCTGCATCGCCACATTCTCATGTAGATTGACCTTTTTAGGATCACTCAGTGGCCAGGTCGGTTTTGACTAGGTGATCTTTTCTTGTTTTTGACCAAAACAAAGCCATGCAAAATTGACAATAAAGAAGGATTCGGAAAAGTCCCTTCGGAAAAAGTCCCTTCGGAAAATGTCCCTTCGGAATGACCCTTTCGGATGTCCCTTTGGAAAAAAATACATACATGTATAATCCTTCGAAAAACGATCTTACATGGCTTTGTTTTACAAAAATCGGATTGATTGCTTAGTCGTTAAGTTCTGATAAAGGCCTTAGAAACCCCTCAAAACGGACTTTCCGTTTCGACCAAAAATTAGGTCTAAATAAAAATCGACTTTCCGTGTGATTATCTCGCGCGGGATTACTTGTCTCGCGCGGGATAATGCTTCTGTTTGCTGAATTTGAGCCTGAGCCATTTTGAGCCTGCTTCCAACTCGTTGGGGCTAGATCCTGATATGTGCATCTCTTCTGTCAGTTTTCCGAAGCTACTCAACTTCAAGACTCCCAACACAATGTCTACCGGAAAGCACGTCATGACCAAGGAATGCCTTGAACAACACACTTTGCAAGACTTGACCAAGGCCCTTGTCGCTGAAATGGAACATGTAGGAGGTTGGAGAGAAGCCTTTGATTTGCCTTCTACCCGCATTGCTAGGGATTTCCGGAAAATGGAGAGTGACTCCGACAGTGGACGATCGTCCGTGCAAGAGGAGCTAAGTGATATCAAAACTCAACTTGCCAAAGCCTGCAAACGGCAAATTAATGACAATGACTCGTGGCATCACATGGAAGAATCCATCCAAGCTGAAAAGACAAAGATGCTGATTGAAGAGCTCGAGGAAGTCAAGAGTGAACTCGAGACCATGACCCAAAAGTGCATCAACCTTGAAGCTCATGTCGAGGATGACATTGATGAGAGGGTCAAGTATTTCCTCAACACTCTCTACCGTGACCTCAAAGAGCAAATGGAGGAAGAATATCAGTCTCGCCACAACGTCTTCGTGCAACACTATGAGAACCACATTCGAGACCTCCACAATCAAATGGCTAAGCGAAGGAAAGGTAGAGTCTTCTCCGACATTGGAAACATCACTCTTGGTCATCTCTTCAGAAGCCTTCACAAGGATGGAAAGATGAAACCAATGGAAGGATACATACCTAAGAGGGAAGGCCAAGCCCCACACCTCTACTGCTATTACCATCAGTGCCATGGCCACCATACCAACAATTGTTTCAACTTGAAGAACGCAATCCAAGACTTGTTCGACAGCGGCCTCATCAAAACTGCTCCTAGCGGAGGCGCCATAAGTTGGAAGAGTTAGAGACATGAGATCTTTTGTTTTCTTTTCAGTTAGTTACTTTTAGTTGCAAAAGAAACGGTTAGTAGTCTAGTTTAGCTTAGTCGGGTACTACTTGCCTAAAGACTTCATTTGTGGGCAAGAGTATCAAGTCTGTTTTTCAATAATAGTTAGTCAGTATTTCCCTCTTCAATTCTGATTAATTCTTTGAGATTGAGAAAGAAATGTCATAGAAACTTGCAACGAAAATGACTACTCCAAGGCACTTTGGTTTTCCGGAAGCCTTCCTGTCTGGAGAATGATGCTAGCAAAAGGGTACTTTCCTGGACTGGGGCTTGGAAAGCACTTACAAGGGATAACAGAACCACTACCGGTTCCCCAGCCTCACACAAAGCATGGCCTAGGATACATCATCTCCATCCACGATGAAGATGATGAAGAAGAGTGGGGCTTCGCTCAAATCAAGTGGGAAGGAACCACCCACAAAGGCTGCGACGACCTAAAGCCCAAGAATGGCAACCTCACGCCATATCGAAAGACACTCAATGGCTACTTCGTTCGAGAAGGGGAAAGTATTCCCTACTTTATCTTTTCAGAACCATGGACTGATGATAAAGGAAAGCGCCAATCGGGATTTGAAATCTTCAGCGACTGCGATGCTTCTCCAGATGAAACAGAATCCGTCCCACTAATCCCTAATAATTTGTGGGTCACGAAGACAGAAATGACAAGTGAATGGGACTTTGTGTTGGGAGAAGACATGCTGTGACAGTTCCAAGACTGTGCCGGTTAGAAGACAACCGAGATCCATGCAATATCCGAGGGACGCTCCAACTACCGACTACACAAGGCGATACGAAATGTGATGAGCCAATTCTAAAGCGGCACGTCACGGAGGACCGATTGTTGATGAAGACTTCATGATCAAAGAGCTTGGTTGCACTCCCCATCCCGCGAGGAAGATAGGCCCAGTAGCTTTTACATTAGAAGCGAGGCTCCACCTCCGATGAACTCACTCAAGAGGAAATCGAGGCGGTGGTTGAACATGTATTCCCTTACTTCCTTAATGAAAACTTTGATCTTTCCGAGTACCACGAGATTGCTAACATCGTGAATGATGAATTAACTAATAATAATCAATATAACGAACACGTTAATAATGAATCATACGATGAGATAGATCAAGAAAACGAACGAATCTTAAAAGAATTAGCTAAGCAAGTAGGTCGTTGTGGAAAGAATGGCCCCGTTGACGACGAGGAAATGCAAACGGGTAATCTTGGGATAATGGAAGACCCCGAGAGAAACAAAGATCGGCGGCTTCTTCAAGGGGAAGACGGAGAAACCTTGACACGGCTCCTCGAAAGAATATGTCAACGTCTTCGCTTGGTCCTACAAAGATATGCACAGGTTGAATCGATCGGTTGTAGAGCACAAGATACCACTGCTACCCAACGCCAAGCCAGTCAAACAGAAACTACGCAGAATCAAGCCGGAATGGTCAATGCAAGTGAAAGAGGAAATCATGAAGCTCTTAAATGTAGGGTTCATCAAAGTGATTGAATATTCGGAATGGTTAGCAAACACAGTGCAAGTAGCCAAGTCGAACGGGAAAATACGGGTCTGTGTTGATTTCAGAGACTTGAACAAGGCATCCCCCAAAGATGACTTCCCGTTACTGAACATAGACATGTTGGTCGATGCCATAGCTGCATACGAAGTCCGCTCATTTTTCGAAGATTTCGCAGGGTATAACCAAATCCTCATGGCGAGAGGAAGATCGGCTCAAAACTGACATTCACCACGCCTTGGGGAACGTTCTACTACACGGTCATGCCGTTTGGTCTCAAGAACGCTGGGGCTACATACCAAAGAGCAGTCACGACACTATTCCATGACATGATTCACAAAGAAATAGAGGTATATGTGGACGACATGATTATTCACACAAAAGGGACAGATGGTCAACACTTCAGAGATCTCAGAAAATTCTTCAATCGATTGAGACGGCACAAGATGAGGCTCAACCCCGCCAAATGCTCATTCGGAGTGGTCAAAGGGAAAGTCTTAGGGTACATGGTCACGGGCGTGGCATAGAAGCGAGATCCCGCCAAGATAAAAGCCATTACGAGACATGCCTCCACCCGAACACAGAAAGAAGTAAAGGGATTCATGGGCGGGCTTCAATATATCAATCGATTCATCAATCAGCCCGGCTACGATGTGCGATCCTATCTTCAAGTTACTTAAGAAAACGCACCTCAAGAATGGACCGAAGAATGTCAAGAAGCATTCGAGGAAGTTAAAACGCTACTTGACTTCCCACCTATTACGGTTCCACCGCACAAGGAGAAGCCCTTGAAGTTATACCTCACGGTTACGAGACAACGCATTAGGGGCTATGCTCGCTCAAGAACGACCGGCCTCCCACACGAGAGAATGCCATATATTTCGTCGGCCCGCGAGATTCCAAGGCGGCGAAATCAACTACTCCCACTAGACAAATCTGTCTTTGCTCTTGTTTGGGTATCACAAAGGCTGAAGCACTATATGGAAGCCTTCCCGGTCCGTCTCATTGCAAAAATGGATCCATTTGAAATATATCCTAGACAAATCAAATTTGTCTTCGAGGCGCAAATGGTACTTCATGCTCGCGGGATATGACATCACTTACGTCACTCGAAATCCGTCGGGGAGTGTATTCGCGGATCGGTTGGCCGAATTTCCTTGCGACGAAGTGAAGGGGAAGACCCGCGATTCCACGATGAGGACATCATGAGTATAGAAGAAGAAAATAAGTGGCAATTATTTTCGATGGCGCAGCCAACATGAGAGGGTTCGGCATTGGAATGTTATTAGTAGACCACTAACGACATCTACACTCCAGCGGCAATACGTCTTGACTTTGACGCCACCAACAACATCACGAGAATACGAGGCTTGCATAGCGGGACTTGAGGCGGCTCTAGAACGCAACGTGACCGAACTCGAGGTATTCGGGGATTCCCAATTGATCATCAATCGAGACATTGAAGAAGTGGAGGGTCCGAGATCCAACCCTTGAAGATCTGATGCCCGTCTCCAAGAGTTGGTGCAACAATTCCAAGATGTCTCGTTCCACTACCTCCCCGAGAGACAAAAATCGGTTTGCGGACGCATTGGCCACACTTGCCTCATTGGTCGAAATCCCTAAAGGAAAAGCGGTCAAACCCTTCAAAATAACACGATGCGCAACTCCTGCATGCTTTGCGCCGTTATAGATCTCCACGATTGCAAAGACAAATGGTTATCCGAATGTGCCACCTGTTGGGAACTCCGAAGAGAAACCATGGTACCATGACATTTGGCATTTCATCCTAGATGGAACCATCCCACACGAGATAGACCCGAAGACTCGGATCGCCCTTAAGAGGTTGGCCGCTAATTACGTCATCACCGTTGGCCGCCTTTATTCAAGAAACCTTCCCAAGGGAACCTTCTTTTTGTGCCACCGAGGAAGAGGCCCCGGAAATAATGGACCATGTTCATCGGGGCATATGTGGAACCCACATGAGCGGAAATATGCTCGCCAAAAAGATCATTAGACAAGGGTACTTTTGGGCTGACCATGGAAGCCGATTGTACCAAAATGGTCAAGAAGTGCCACAAGTGTCGAGATACACGCCAATCTTCGGCATGCACCACCTTCCTTCTTTGTACCCTATGACTTCTCCAAGGCCGTTCTCTACATGGGGGATAGACGTGATTGGAAAGGTCACACCCATAGGAGCCAACGGACACTTTCGTCCTAGTAGCCATCGACTACTTCACTAAGTGGGTTGAGGCCGCCTCCTACAAAGTTTTGAATGCCGAAAGGTTGCGAGTTCATCAAGCACAACATCATCTCGCCGGTATGGGGTTCCGCAAGAGATGATATCCGATAATGGATCCCACTTCGAGAAGGAAACCGATCGCCTACTAACCGAATACAAAATCACAAGGCACAAGTCGTCTCCTTACGGGCCTCAAACAAATGGAGCGGTTGAAGCCGCGAACAAAACGATCGAGACTATCATCGAGAAAAATGGCAGTCACTAGGAAAAGATTGGCCCGACAAGCTACCATTCGCACTATGGGGATACCGCACTTCGGTCCGAACGGCTACGGGAGAGACTCCTACGCCCTCACATTCGGAATGGAGGCTGTCTTACCGATAGAATTGGAAATACCATCACTACGGGTTCTCCTAGAAAACCAAGTGAACGAGGTCGACTGGCTAGGAAGCAGATACGAAGAGTTGGCCCTGTTGGACGAAAGAAGGTTGAAAGCAGCCGAACATACTCAAGCTTACCAAAGAAGAATGGCAAGAGCTTTCAACAAAAAGGTCAAGACGAGGAACATTAGAGTAGGTGACCTGGTTCTCCGTGAGCACCGTCCTGGACCTTTCAACCCGCTAGGCAAGTGGGGACCAAGATGGATAGGACCCTACATTGTGAAGAAGATATTCTCTGGGGGAGCCCTTCAGCTGGTAGACTTAGACGGAGATCAACTACCGAAGACGGTCAACATGGACAAGCTCAAGAAGTACTTCGCATGACTTGCCCTCCTCAAAAGGAATCGCTCGCTAGGTTGAAAATCCCGGAAAGGATGGCCTAGGTAAAAATTAGAGCTAGCACAAGAAAAGAAGCCCGCTAGATTGAAAACCCGAAAGGGCGGTCTAGGCAAAAGAATGGGTGTGCATACAAAAAAAAAAAAAAGGGAGGCTTATCTCGTGCGAGATTACCCCTCGACACGGAGCCGTATTTTGTCATTTTCTAAAAAATGAACTACGTTAGGCCTGAGCCTCTTATTTAATTGCTGTAAAAGAGGAACGTAGGCAGCCTTCGGGTTCAGTCTAATCAAATAAATGAATCTACTTTTGTCCTTTATTAATCAAATGAATTTTCATTAATGACAAAAGGGAAATCCTAACCACAGCGACTAATTTGCTAAGCTAACAATCTCGAAAAAAAAATATACTAATAAAAGCAAAACAATTGATCTATCAAAGCAATCTCTTGGTATTCCTAAAGATCTAGCCTTTCATTGACTTGGTAGGCCGGCGGACATGATCTCCACCGTCGTCGTGATCCTCCTTGGGCTTTGAGCCCCGCGAAGCAGAGCATCCTTCGAGGCGATCAAAAACAGAGTCAAGGCGATCAAAAAACAGATCCCGAGAGCCTCTTAAAGACATGGGGCCTATCTAAAGCTTGCGTCTTTCCAGGCATCCCCTTGCTTCGCCTCTAGTACCAATCCCCATCGAGAAATTCCTGAGTTGGATCAGTTCGCACCTTAGTAGGATCAGACTGAGCCTCGCTCCTTCGCAAAATACTGCTAGCTACAAAAGAATCTCCTAGCAGTGAAAGCCGCAGATCATCAATCTTCTCTGCACTAGGGTGACCGGTATGAAGGAACCAATCCAAGTACTTATCAGATAAGAAGATACTTGCATTAAAAGTCTGAAGGTTCGACCAGCGATCCCGACTAGTTCCTTTACCCCATGCTTGAGCTAGCACCTGCGCAAACTCTACACCAATATAAGACACTTCACGAGAAGCTCCTTCGAAAAGATAAGTGTCCTGCTGCTGACCGAGCTGATGGAGCACCCGCTTGGGGAAATAAAAGGAGGAATCGCGCAAACCCGAAAGAACAACCCTGTCAAAACCCTTGGTATTGGCAACATACTTGTTCAACCTCCAATAAGGTGGACACCAAAGAATGTCAGCAGTTTCGGTCTTCGCAATCAACTCAGCCCATTCATCCACTGAAAGATCCTTGATCAATAACTTTCGCGTATGATATGTGAAAGGGGAATATTCCAATGGGGGACCCACCAACTTGAGATGCTCCCTAAGCCAAATAGTCAGCAGAAGAGGACTCCCTTGAGTCATGACACCGGTCCTATGCAGCTCGTCAAGACCATGCAGGGTCTCACCCAAGATTAGCGGAATAATGTTCCTAGAACTTTTTCTAGCCTGCAGAACAATTTCCACAAGTTGGGAGTCGACCAAGTCGTCCCTACATGTAAATAGAACATCTCCGAAAAGGAAAAGAGCCAGAAAGTTCCGTTTATAGACATGAAAAGCGTCATCATCTGAATCACCGCTGAAGCGTCCCGGAAAAGAGGAGCAATCAACCCACTTGCGGTGAACTAACTCATAGCAAGTATCAATGGGGATCCCTAACAATTCATTCAAAGCTTCCGAATGATTCCTATTGTACTTAGGAACAGCAATCTCACCAGTCAAAGGCATATCCAAGATAATGGCAAATTCCTCCACAGTAGGCACCATCTCATTCAAAGAAAAATTGAAAAGATGAATAGAGGGATCCCAAAATCGAACAGCACCCTGCAAGAGATTCCAATCCGGTTGGAGGTTCTTCAAGGTAAAAAGGATTCTGAATCCGAATTCTGCAATAAACTTATTGCGAGATCGGTTGCGAAACGACCTCACAAAATCCCTTGATGCTTGCTTGAAAGATGCAATCACTTCAGACGACAGAGAAAAATCATCGACAATCATGGACGTTGGGGCAATCTCCTTGGAAGCCATGGATCGTAGGGTTGAAGAAGAAGACAAGAATTTCACCCTAACAGAATATCTCTAGAGTTTGTAAGGCTAGAATGAGGTATCTGGCCGGACTACAGGGTGATTTTATAGGGAAAACTGACAAAATCCTATTCGGAAAAGAAGAGATCTCTGCCTGACTAGCGTGTCTCGTGCGAGACACCTTATCTCGCGCGAGATATCCCTACGGCAAAACAGCAACAGTTCTGCTCAAACAACAATCTAGCCCCGACTTGACGAAGCAAGTCTCGAAAAACCTGTGTGTACAGTTCATAACATGCAGTAAAAACACCAAGATGAGGGCTCAAAATTGTGGCCTAACGGCCATTCCATTCCATTTCCAAAAAACATGGAAAGTCGAGAAAGTTAATTAACTAACTAATTAGACCTAGGATTAGGGGTTAAGAAAAACCATTGTTTGTGCTACCTACTTGTTCCTAACAGGTACCAAAAGAAAAGAAAAATTGTCTGGGCCCACCCGGCCAATATATACAAATCATCAGAAATCAAATAAAGAGAAAAGGAGGGGATCACGCCATCAAATCGCCCGAGCCGCCGGCACCTCCGCCATCACCGCCACGGGGGCTGCCATCCCTCCTCGATCTCTTGGCTCCGCAAGTAGGGGTCACCGCCGAGGCCACTGTCGAGGCCGCCAAAGAAGCCTTGTGGAACAGCCTCTCGGACAGGTCCGACACCAGAGCCATCAGTCCCGCCATCTTGGTCGCTCCACGATTATAATCGGCCGCGGACAGAGTAACCTAACAACAAAAGAAAAAGAAAATGCTCAGAAGAAGTCGGACATATACACTTATATGGACGAATACGAGAGACGACACAAACAGAAACTTACCGAAGAGACGTCAGCCGGGAGACGGTAGCCCTCGGGAATCTGATCAGGAGACGGGATGTATCCCACCATTGGCATGCTCGCGCGGTATATCTTATCTCGCCGCGAGATATACCTTCTGGAAAGTGACCAAATTGTCCTCGACAATAAGCGTATACGTAACGTCAAAATTCAAAATTTTGACACATTTACCCTTGGAAATGATAAACTAGCAGGGAAACGTGGAAAAACCGGCATCGCAAGTCACGGAACGAGCCAAACGTGACATGCGCACGATCGCCCGGTATGGCACTAGTCGCCCGAAAACTGAGTGGTCCAAAGATTAACTCAATCCACATGATTCAGAGCCCAGAAAGGTGAATCATCAAAGAAAAAGAAAGAAAAGCTCGGTTCAACGCCCAAACAGGTGGATCGTCATCAGAAAAGCCCGGTCCAACGCCCAAACAGGTGGATCGTCATCAAAAAAGCCCGGTCCAACGCCCAAACAGGTGGATCGTCATCAGAAAAGCCTGGTCCAACGCCCAAACAGGTGGATCGTCATCAGAAAAAGCTCGGTCCAACGCCCAAACAGGTGGATCGTCAAACCAAAAGGCCCGGTCCAACACCCAGACAGGTGGATCGTCGAACCAAAATCCCGATTCAACGCCCAAATAGGTGAATCGTCATCCCCAACAACAAAAAGCCCGATTCGGAGCCCAGAAAGGCGAATCGTCACAAAACCGACAGGACTCAGGGGACCGGACAGGTAAGCCTTTGTGTTCTAACATAGTTTCCGCAGGTTCGGAGCCCAGACAGGCGAATCCTCAGACAGGCAGGTATATTCTGGATTGGGTCTTGATTTGATTCCTCAGTATGAATTTACCTTTTCAAAAACAAAATCTCCGCGATTTTCAAATGATTTTCAAAATGCCTAAAGCAGCCTTTTCGTGTTTTGGAGTCGAACTACGTCATGGTCTGATTCTCCGATAGAGATACGTAGGAAGCCGTGCGGTCCGACCATCCCGATGTTCAGAATGATGTCTTTTCTATCGTCGACATGACTTCTTTCATAAGACATGTCGCCGAGGGGCTCTGTAGACACCCCATTCTGAACACATCGGAACATACTTATACCACTCTAAGTCTCGCTTTGAGTCAAGAGGTAGAAATCCACCATTTCGTCATGTTTCGTTAAGTTTTGACTAACCACCGTTAGTTTGGGACTAAAGCGCATACGAGATAACGAGGAAAGGACAAAGCGTCACAGGAGCAATATCTCGCCGCGAGATGGCGTGTCTCGCGCGAGATATCCCCCTCTGCAGATTGCGGGCAGCGGTTCCTCGTCGATTTCAACCTCTTTTCGGGATAAAACTTTATCTCTCCGGCCAACCAATAGAATTTGGAGTCTGGAATCATCTTGAAGTGTTTGATCTCATCTTCAACACTTCCCCAACCCCTATAAATACTTGGTGACTTCCAAGGTTCAGGGGTCCAGAAATTTTCACAACACACACATTTTGTTGATTTCTCTCCTTGAAAGAATCCTACAAAATCACCCTAAAAAACTCACCTCATAGTTTGTTTGTCAACCTTGTTGATAAACAAACATCAAGCTCCAAGTCAAGGATCAAGGCGAAGCTCTGTCCGTGTCAAGAGCCGATTCTAAACTTGAGTCGAAACTCTGCCCAAATCACCTCACGCAAGGTAACCCCCTAAATCCCCTTCTAATTGACTGTTAGAGTGGTATAAGTCCATAGAATCTAGGATCGGCCTAGAGCCTCTCCAAATCATGGAGACGGTCTCGAAGCAATCGATCCTACATTCCGTTTAACCCCGTTAAATGGACCTTTGTTTATAATATTAAAAATCTTTTTTCTCTTCTTTTGAAAACCTCTCTTTTCTTTAGCAAGACCGATCTCCGGATTGGGTGAAATGGATGCTCCTTGACCTACCCATTTCATAACCTAAGCCCCGAACCCAGATCTCTTTCAAAATGGTTTTCCTGTTTTCTCCAATCGAATAATATAGGTGGCGACTCAAAACGAAAAGGATAGGGAAAATCTCTCTCTCTTTTTCCTCACAACGCTACACATCAGCATTCCCAGCAACCGCATCATCAACATCAACACCAACCGCGTCAGCATTAGGACCACTCTTTACTTGTAATTTCTTTCCCTTTTGCTGAACTCCTTTTTGTTTATGTGTAAATTAGACGAAAATATCCCTCAAACAAATTTATTAACGAATATATTTAAGTACATTTTAGACATTTACACAGATAGATCCGTACAAACCTCATCCACGAGGCAAATCGGCCACGGACCAAACGAGGAAAGAGTAACAACGAAGCAGTTTTGAACATTTCATTGTTCAAAGTATCTGCAACTTGTAAAGATATGTCAGTTGCTGCTAATTGTTTGTGTGTATCTAAAAGCATGCAGATAATGCTATTTAACTCTTTGTCCGCATATTAAGGTAAAAGCCTGGTCAGAATCTATATCTATCTATATATAATAATAAGATTGTGGTAAATAGAGAGGCTTAGAGGGGCATTTTGGTCAATTCATACCGTGGCATAATTGCAAAAAAAACAACTGAAACAACACTTGGCAAGATCTGAGTAGTCTTCATTTTTTTTTGAGCTTTTAGGACACGTGTCGGATGTTCAACGAAGGGCAAAATCGACTTTTCGCTGGCACGTGCGGTCCACGCGCCGACACCGGCGCGTATTTGCAGGTAATTTTTGTTTTTTTTTAAAAAAAAACCTTTACAAGTGTCGAGATATGATTGGCTGGAAGGAATTCAAAATTTTTTTTTATCTGATTTCTTTGACTTCAATTATTATATATTAAACAAATTTTTTTAATTTTTTTTTTACACCAAAATTCATAATTTTTTTCCTCTTTAAATAGAGATTTCTTTCATTTGATTTGGACATAGAAAAAAAACCCTCTTTTTTAAATATAAATTTCTTAATTATTCTTTGTTAATTTTCCTTTTTTATTTTTCAATTTTTTTTGTGAAAATTAATTAAGTTTGAAGCATTTTTTTTAATTATAAATGATAATAATAATAATAATAATATTTTTACTAATTAAAAAATATTAAGAATATGAAATAAAATAAAAGTGATGGTGTTTAGGATGATGAATTGGAATGATGTTGAATATGTATAAGCCGTATTTTAAAAATATTTTTTTTAAGTTGTTTAGTTAAATATTTTTTACAATTTTTTATACAACCCATCTAAATAATAGATTATTTTTTATTTTTTTTAAAACATAAATTTTATTCAAAACTACGTAAAAATATATGACAAATATAATAAATATATATAGATAATTTATGAATATTCCCTATTCTTTAAATATAAATTTCTTAATTACGCTATGCTAATTTTTCAATTTATTTTTAGTGAAAATTTTCAATATATATATTGGAAAATAGTAGTGATTTTTTTTTTTTTGTCTTATTTACTCTTTTTTATGTAGCACTTAAAACTCATATTAGTTTCTTGGTTTAATTTTTTCATTAATTTAAATCTCATATTAGAAGTGAATATAATATAGTTTTAGAAATAAACATAAAATAATTAGTTATAAATCGCTATCTCTCTCTATATATAAAAATACTTGCATAAGTTTTAAAATAATCGAGGGCACATTTGTAGTTACTCGGTTAGGATTGAAAATCTATGAACAATTATCCAAATAAAGTGGATAGTAAATGATTTATTTTGTTTCTTATCTTTTTATTGATTAAAATTATAAGAGCCGTAAATTACACGGGCCTAAAGAGGCGCGTGAATGCATTAGGGGGATTTTTTTTGTTAACATTGGGCACGTGTCGTCCGTTTGTGGAAGGGCGATTTCGACATTTCTCTGGCGCGTGTACTTCACGCGTCGACAACGGTGCGTTTATGCAGATTTTTTTTTCCTTTTATTTTTTAAGGATTTTAAAAAATTCTATATAAATAGAGACTTCTTTCATTTGATGTTGAATAAAAAATTCCCTCCTCTTTAAATATAAATTTCTTAATTACGCTATGCTAATTATTCAATTTCTTTTTAGTGAAAATTTTCAATATATATATATTGGAAAATAGTAGTGATTTTTTTTTTGTCTTTTTACTCTTTTTTATGTAGCACTTAAAACTCATATTAGTTTCTTGGTTTAATTTTTTCATTAATTTAAGTCTCATATTAGAAGTGAATATAATATAGTTTTAGAAATAAACATAAAAGAATTAGTTATAAATCGCTATCTCTCTCTATATATAAAAATACTTGCATAAGTTTTAAAATAACCGAGGGCACATTTGTAGTTACTCGGTTAGGATTGAAAATCTATGAACAATTACCCAAATAAAGTGGATAGTAAATGATTTATTTTGTTTCTTATTTTTTTATTGGTTAAAATTATAAGAGCCGTAAATTACACGGGCCTAAAGAGGCGCGTGAATGCATTAGGGGTATTTTTTTTTGTTAACATTGGGCACGTGTCGTCCGTTTGTGGAATGACAATTTCGACATTTCTCTGGCGCGTGTACTTCACGCGCCGACAACGGTGCGTTTATGCAGGGTTTTTTTCCTTTTATTTTTTAAGGATTTTAACACGTGTCGCCCTTTGATTGGCTGACTGAATTTTCGATATTTTTTACATCCGATTTCTTTACCCTCGATTATTTTATAATACATTTTTTTTTTTTACTTTTTTTTACACCAAAAATCATAAAAAAAAAAAATCTCTTTAAATAGAGACTTCTTTCATTTGATTTGGATAGAGAAAAAGAAACCCTCTTTTTTTAAATATAAATTCCATAATTATCTTTTGTTAATTTTCATTTTTTTTCAATATATTTTTAGTCAAAATTAAAAGTGTGAAGTATTTATTTTTAATTATAATTGATAATAATAATAATAATAATAATAATAATAATAATAATAATAACAATAATTTTGTTGATCATAAATATAAAGAATATAAAATAAAATAAAAGTTGTGGGGTATAGGATGATGAGTTGGAAAGGTGTAGAATTTGAATTTTTGTAATGAATGTGGGTTTTGGTTTCTATTTAATAAGTGATGGGGTAATATGGTTATTGTGTTTACTTTAGTTCGATTTATCAAACAATTTATTTAATTTTTTTTAAAAAAAAAATCTGTGAAGCATAGTAAATAAAGTATTAATAAATTTGTCGATTTTTTTATTTGTCTCAAAATATTGTGTATTTATAAAGACGAATATCGGCAAAGATGACCATCATTCTGAAAATTTTGATTGTAGTGTATGCCAATATTATAAGAAATAAAGATAGTATAAATTTGTATTTTAAAAGAGAGAGAGGAAGAAGTGGGTTGAATTTGATTAGGAAGTGGGGGGTTTGGGGAAATTTCTTTTCATTTAACGAAATTGTTAGTATTTTTAGGATTTTTATTTTTCTCCTAAAAATTAAATAAGTTACATTGAAAATAAATATCATAATTATGGAATTTTTTCTCAAATAATCCCGTTTTACTTTTTTATTTACCAAAATGACTTACTGTTCAAACTATTGCCCAGAATGTCCATTTTTTTGAAAATCGCTACACCGTGTAGCGAGTTTGACTAGGGTTGGTCAAAACTCGCTACACCGTGTAGCGAGTTTATGTTAATTAAGTTTGACCGGTGGGGAATTAATTAGGACATTTAATTAACATAAACTCGCTACACGGTGTAGCGAGTTTGGTTTCAAACTCGCTACACCGTGTAGCGAGTTATTTAAAACCCTTTATCCAGTTTACGTCTTCATTCAAACAAAACCAAAAAAAAAAAGAAAACATCAGTCGCCGCCGAGCAGAAGAAGAAGAAGGGAAGAAGAAGAAGAACAACCGACCAACCAACCAAGGAATTTTCCAAGTAATTCAACCTTTTTTTTAATTGTAAGTTTAGTTTTAATTTTATTATTTATTTACTTACAATTTAGGATTTTTTTTGATGACATTGTTTATACACAAATTAGTCTCAATTTAGGATTTTTTTTTTTAAATTGTAAGTTTAGTTTTAATTTTATTATTTATTTACTTACAATTTAGGATTTTTTTTGATTTTTTTTTATGACATTGTTTATACACAAATTAGTCTCAATTTAGGATTTTTTTTTTGTTATTATATTTAGTTTTTTTAATCCGAATATTAACTTTTTTTAAATTGTAAGTTTAGTTTTAATTTTATTATTTATTTACTTACAATTTAGGATTTTTTTTGATTTTTTTTGATGACATTGTTAATCCGAAATTATGAATGTTTATTTAATTACTCTCTATTTTTTTTTTGTTATTAAATTTAGTTTTGTTAATCCGAAAATATGAGATACTAATGAATGTTTATTAATTTACTTGCAATTTAGGATTTTTTTTGTAAATGTATGATATCTTTGGTTTTCAATCTTGTAATCTATCAAAATAATTTATTTTTGTTTAGTGAATTCTTGTGCCATGTTTGGCTTATCAAATGAATTATTTATGTGACTAATTTGGTAGCATTTGTCCAATTCAGATTGTTGAAATATTAACTTGTTCACTTGTAAAATTTGTACATTTGAAATATTGGATTGTAAGAACAAAGAATTTTGTTTTCTGTATCTGTACTGAACAAAATCCTAGAACAGTTGAGACAAGACTCCTATGTAGCCCTCAGTCCCATTTTGAAATTCAAAAAAAAAAATAAATAAAAATTAAGAAGTATACATTATTAAGATGTTGTAGGTATAAATAATAGGATATGAATTATTAGTGAGATAGCAAAATAGGATAGAAATTAATATACCTATAACAACATCCCAAATCTCATATACTTATATCCCAAACCCTAAACCCTAAATCAGATAGGTCTACCCCAAATCCTTAAAATATGATTTATTGTTCAAACTTTTTTTATAAAAAAAAAAATGTATCCTTTTTTTCAAAACCGCATGAGGAATACTTTTGAAGTATTACTTAGTATATATGCTGGAAACCAAGAACTTCCCCACAGGCACTTCTTGGAAGTGTGGGATAACTTTGGATTACAATGCCACGTACTAGTAATTACACTTTTTGTATTCTCTTATTTATTTTCTTGCCTTATAGAACAATAACCAACCTTGATATTGAAATAAATAGATGGAAGCGTTCATTGATCTCGGGCCTATCGATACATCTGTTCTGACCCGGCATGCGGAGCATAGGGCTAGGTATATTTGGTCCGGGTGGCAGGTTTCTAGTCCCCTCACTTTTCGTCATGGTGCCGCCTTGCCAGGCGAATTAGCTCCTGTCATATTATTGAGGCGCGAGTGCGGATTCGGTGGAGTACACTATATAGGTCGGATACGGTATGATTTTGCATTCTTTGGAGGCCTTGATCGAGAGATGGCGTCCGGAGACCCATACGTTCCATCTCCCGGTTGGTGAGATGACGATCACCCTACAGGATATCGGCATGATTTGCGGGTTGCCGATTGATGGGGATGCTGTTACCGATGATGGGTATCCAGTACATATAGACTGGCGGGCTGCCTGTCTAGAGTATTTAGGGGATATCCCTGGTGACGGAGATCTAGATGGGAGCAGTCTAAAGCTCCAATGGATTACCATACGTTTCCCACACTTTAGTGACCTCGATGATGATACTGCTCCAGAGATTGTGGATCGGTACGTACGGGCTTATATCTTGCTTGCCTTGGGTTCTACGATCATGCCTGATCGTACGAACAACAAGGTTAAGCTATGTTATCTCCCGCTGCTTAGGGATGTTTCTAGGGTCAGGCAGTACAGTTGGGGGAGTGCTGCGCTTGCTTTCCTGTATCGAGAGTTATGTAGTGCGACAGACCCTCAGACGAAACAGTGCGGAGGATTTCTCAACGTTTTACAGGTATTTTATTTCATTTTAATGTTCATTATGTTTTTAAGTTTTATTTCAAATTTGCGGCATTATTTATAGTATTTGATATACATTTATTTGATATAGATTTGGGCTTGGGAGCGGTTGAAATGTGTGAGGCCGCAGATCCGTTATCGATTAAGAGAGCAGGACTACTTCATCATGCCCCTCGGATGCAGGTATACATATATCATACTTTATTTTCTCGTCGTTAATGTTTTTATTTTTTTTGAACAAAATCTTATAATTATTTTGTTTATGAAATTTCAGGTGGACGCAGGCTTATTTGGATACGAGAGAGGTTACCGCACATAGCTGCGAGGCTATCGGGATCGGGCCCGGTGAACGAGGCTCACGTGGAGTGGCAGCCTTATGAGGGGAGACACGCTCCGCTCTACTGCACTCAGGGTGAGGAGATATGGTTGGCGAAGGTCCCTCTCATATGCTTTGAGAGGGTTGAGTGGCATCTGCCTGATCGCGTTATGAGGCAGTTTGGCCTGAGGCAGTTTATCCCAGCACCGTTCGACACTAGCCTGGAGTTGCACCGTTTGGATCGGTGGGAAAAGAGTACGGTGAGATGGGGTGACCACCATCGCCCACTTATTGCACTATGGGGACAACGCCACGAAAATTTGGTTTTCGGGGTGTTCGGCTTCCACGATATGACTTACACCGACCCATATATGGTATGGTATAGGGACATAACGTGTAGGTTTGTGCAGCAGCTCACTCACATAGAGGTGGATGGATACCAGTCGTCTGCCCCTGCCATAGAGTTTATGGTAAGTTTTTACATTTTTCAAGTTTTTATTTCTAATTTTTTTTAACAAAACATCAATTATTAACTTATGTCTCTCGTACTTATATATATTTTTGATATAAAAACAGGTGCAGACCCTTCAGCGCATGCATGTCGTCAATGAGAGGGATGAGCATCCCCAACAAGCTGAAATGCGGGAGATTGTGACACACGGGTTCAGGGGAGTTAGGGAGCTCCACCGCCTTCAGTCTGCTGCACCTCCCCCACCAGTAGATCGCGTACAGGGACAACCTCGACAACGTCGGCGACGTCGTGGACAGGCAGAACCACCACCCCAAATGGATTTGCACGATGAGCCCGAGCCCGAGCCCGAGCCTCAAGCGCAGACCCAGACCGATACATCTTATGAATGGCTGTCACAGTCACAGCCACAGTCACAGTATGATTTTGAGCGTTGGAGCGGGGGTTTCGGGGGGACTGGGACTGGGGGTGCCGGAGGGAGTGGGTGGGGGTGGGACTGGGGGTGCCGGAGGGAGTGGGAGTGGCTGGGGGGTGGCTGGGGGGTGGCAGTGGGGGTGGCTGGAGGGGTGGCAGTGGGAGTGCCCAGTGTGATGATGTGTGCCAAATTTTTCCGAAAGGACTTTGAAATTTTTCGTTTCTTTGAAAAACCAATCGAAAAGACCGGAGTCGCCACGCCATTTTTATTTTAAGGGCCAAAACTTTGAAAAATGCCCGAGATTAGAGATTTGGGTTCGGAGGTCACGTTACATGCCGGGAAGGACGTTAGTGTGCACCCGGAATGCCTCGTAAAACGAGTCTTCCAAGCTAAAAACCATTTGTTTGTGTGTGTGTGTGTGTTACTTTGGCCAAAATAAGTTGAAACTGAGGAAAGTAAAAATTGGGAATTCTTTATTAGACTTTGGAAAGATCCCATGATTTTTGGGTTGAGTTTTGGTACTCAAAAGATTTTTGGAAGTTGGAAACCATTTCTGCCAGAATGAAAAAGGCAGTGGACACTTGATTTTGAAATGGATTTAAGGGCTTCAAAACATCATAATCTGAGAAATCCCAGATAATGAAAGTTGTTTCAGACACCTCAAATAAGATTTCTGTGAAAGAAATTTCCATTTTGGAGAAGATTTGAGGATCCAAAACCTTCTGGAAATCTCAGGTATGAGATCTGGACTTCCAGAGACTGGTGATCTGACCTTCAAAAGAAAATTTGAAAAATGGAGTTTTACTCACGCAAAAAATAAAGTAAAAATATGTCTGGAAAGCTATGGATGTTGGCTACAAAAAGTGTTTTGTAGTAAATACCAAATTCCAAGTTTATCTGTGTCCAAAAAATTAGACCATGGACTGGGGTCTTAAAAAATTGCTACTGGACAGCAACTTCTTCTTGAAGAAAAACATGATTTTAAAGGGGATTTGGCATCCATGCTTGTCCCCATTTCCCTAGGTTTTGATTAGTGATCACTTGACATTTTAGTGGTGAATCAACTATATCAAACCATCCTTGGGGTACATTAGGACTAAGCACTTCATTTGCTTGGGAAGGGGAATTTTATCCTTTGAAAAAGAGATTTGATGTATGAAAATGATTTTTAGGGTTTTGAAAATGTGTTTTCTTTGCAAGTAAGTAAGAATACTTTGAAAATAATATTGATCCTTGTAGAAGATCATCCATGGAGATGAACTTCCATGGTGATATTCTTGGATCTAAGACAAGAAGATGAACAAACTACATTTTGGAGTTTGAAAATGTATGCATGTATGAAGGAGTTTAGGGTAAGGAGAAGGAGGGTTTACCAATCTTCTTTGTGTTTTGAGTTTTTGGCTTGAATGTAAGAGTGTTTGAGGCTTGAATATGAGAGTGTTTGAGTGAGTGTGATTTTGGGTGAATAGTTGAGAAAAAGGAGACAATTCTAGAGAATTCTCACTGTTTTCTCTCTATTTTCGCCAAGGTGCAGTTGCAAATTGTGTTTTTTCTCCTTTATTTCTGAGACTGAAGGCCTCAATTTATAGCCCTCTGGAAATTACATAACCATCCGCGCGGATGGTTCTGCAGCGTCTGCCTTGTTCATTAATTGCAGCTGCAGGCTTTGGACACAAAGAATATTTTCAAAAAAATTCAAACTGATTATGTTTTTCAGCTTGCTAATTCGGGGTTTTCTATTTCTTTTGCTTTTTAAGATTCTTTCTTTGGTTTATCTTTTTTTGGCAATCCCTAATCTACCCTTACTTGGTTAGAAATGTTAGGAATTGTTAGAAATGTTAGGAATGTTAAAACTTTCGTTAATTTTCTAACGAAAATACTAACAAACTCAAATTGGAGCACTTACAGTAGCCCCTCGGCGACGGCGCTTTCGAAGGAAGCGGGGTCGTCGATAAGAGTAAGGCTCCATATTCGACAGGATGATCAAGTGATCGAGTGGCTGAACCTATTTAATAGGCTACCTACGTATCCTTAATAGGAATCAAGTCGGCCGTAGTTCGGGTCTTTGACCCTGGAGGTGATGGCGTTTTAGGTGCCTCGAACCTGATGAGCGAGTTCTGCAGTCGGTTGCTGGAAAGAAACTCTGCTGGGGATAAGAGATGACCATTTTCGGTCGGATGGCTGAAATTGTATATCCGCTCTGCTGGGAATAGGAATGACCATTTTCGGTCGGATGGCTATCCGCTCTGCTGGGGATAGGAATGACCATTTTCGGTCGGATGGCTGAACCTAATGATAGGCTACCTACGTATCCTTAAGAGGAATCAAGCCAGTCGTAGTTCGGGTCTTTGACCCGGGAGATGATGGCGTTTTAGGTGCCTCGAACCTTGATGATGGCGTTTTAGGTGCCTCGAACCTTGAAGATGGCGTTTTAGGTGCCTCGAACCTTGATGATGGCGTTTTAGGTGCCTCAAACCTTGAAGATGGCATTTTAGGTGCCTCGAACCTTGATTTGAAATGGCCTTTCGGTGGACTTTGTCTGCTGCCGAAGGAGAGGGTGACCGTTTTGGTCGAGGGGCTGGACCTAATGATAGGCTACCTATGTATCCCTAGTGGGAATCAAGCCCTTTCGTAGTTCGAGATCTACTCGAGATTTCGTTGGCTTTTGGGATTCTGTTAACCTTAATGGGGATTTTGTTAGCCTTTGCTGGGGAAAAATCAGACGTATTCGTCGGGGAAATCGGTCTTACATTTTACTGTCGGGGAATAATTTTGATGAAAGATACGGGATCCCGTTATCTTTCTCGGGGAGATCGGACTTACGTTTTACTGCCGGGGAATGATTTTGATGAAAGAAACGGGATTCCGTTATCTTTCTCGGGGAAATCGGACTTACGTTTGACTGCCGTTGATGATTTTGATGAAAGAAACGGGATTTCGTTAACTTTCTCGGAGAGATTGGACTTACGTTTTACTGTCGTGGAATGATTTTGATGAAAGAAATGGGATTCCGTTAACTTTTTCGGAGAGATTGGACTTACGTTTTACTGCCGTTGATGATTTTGATGAAAGAGACGGGATTCCGTTATCTTTCTCGGGGAAATCGGACTTACGTTTTACTGCCGGGGAATGATTTTGATGAAAGATACGGGATCCCGTTTCTTTCTCGGGAAGATCGGACTTACGTTTTACTGCCGTGAAGCTCTTTTGAAGAGGGGGTTAACTTTGGTTAACTCTGTTAAGTTGAGGACTAAACTGCAGAGTTCTGAAATTTTAAAGGGCAAAAGGGTCTTTTTGACCCTTCAAAACCATCCGCGCGGAGGGGAATGCAATCTGGACAGGTTTTAAATGAGGCGCCGCCCTTCTCCTTCTTCCTCACAATTTCTTTTCAGTTTACGAGAGAGAAGAGAGAGAAACCGAGGGGAAGCCATTGTTGGCCAAGAAAAGCTTCGAAAATCTTCCGTTTTCTTTGATTTTTCGAGCAATGGAACATGGGGAAGCTGCTATCCATGGTCAAGGACGCGGTCCGGTTGCCGAGAGGCGATTAGAACTCGTTCGAATGAGGAGACATTATACTCTTTCGCAATCGATTGCGGAGGAGCCCTACCCCGATGCGTGGCAATATTGGGCCACTGATCCGAGTCTCCGAACGGTATACTTCAAATCTTTTCGATCCCTTTGTCGATTTTTCATTTGAAATTGATTTTTTTGTGATTTTTTGAATTTTTTTTTTTTTTTGAAAATCCGAAAATCAATGTTCTTGGGCTTGAAATTTGATCTTGATGCTTCGCATGTTGTAATGAGTTTGAGGGTAACCCAAATATGCATTTTGTTTGAAAAAAAAAGAATGGGCATTTTTGCCAAAAAAAAATTTTTATGTCCGAAAATTTGAAAAATTTGTGTTCTTGACTTTGAATCTTGATTTTGATGATATGAAAATGTGCATTTTGTTTGAAAAAAGAATGGGCATTTTTGCCAAATTTTTTTTTTTTTGAAATATGAGACTATGATGAAAAATTTCCCGAAATTGGGACGGACTTCTTTTTTTTGTTGCAATGTTGACATGAATGTGTGCATGCTCTTTTTTTTTGTAAACGTAGGATTTTTTTATTTTTTTTGCAATGAGATGATGATTCCATGAATGATATGTATGCATGTTATTTTATGAAAACGGGACGGAGTTCTCACTTCCGTCGAATGAATGTATGCATGTTATTTTATGAAAATGGGACGGAGTTTTTGCTTCCGTCGAATGAATGTATGTATGTTATTTTATGAAAATGGGACGGAGTTTTTGCTTCCGTCGAATGAATGTATGTATGTTATTCTATGAAAATGGGACGGAGTTTTTGCTTCCGTTGACTCCTTGTATGAATTATTTTTTCTTCATGTATGAATGAATGTTGATTGGGATTTGCTGAAAACTGCCTTCTTTTGTGCAAGAAAAATGGGGCTAGGTTCATTGCATGCTGTTATGCTGCCGAATTTTCTTCAAAATTTTATGATGCATGTGTATGCTTTTTCTCTCTTTTTTTTTTTTGAATGCAAAATTTTGACACTTTTGACATTTTTGTTTCCTTCTCTTTTTTTATTGCAGGGTGGAAACAATTTCGTGACGGAGCAGCTGAACAAGATGAAGACTCGAGGATCACTGGAGTCTGTTATTGGTCTATGGGACCGGCTTCCAGATATGGGCAGAGGAGCTTTGATGAGTCCGAGACAGATTGTCATTGAGACCGGGCTGTACGAGTTCATTGAGTGCTTGAGGGGGTTGGTCAAGTTTCCCAAGAGCAAGGGTCTGATCTTCGCTTTGGCACAGCACTGGTGGGACGTGACCCACACATTCCACTTCTTCTGGGGCGAGGCGACGGTTACGCCTTCCGACTACGCTGCGATCACGGGTCTGTCCTTTAATGGACGCAGCATTGAGTGGCGAGACGGCTACAGCGATCTGGATCTGCAGGCCCTTCTAGGATTTTCCCCTATTCCCAAAAAGGGGATGGGTATGGAGTACGCTGTGGTCGAGGGAAAGATTGTGGAGATCATTGGGAGCTACGAGGCTGGGGATGAGAGGATAGGCGCTGAGCAGATTGCTAGGGCCTTTTTATGGTTTGCTTTTTCGAGCACTCTTTTTGGACATGCCGAGGGGACGGCTGTTTTGCTTTCTTTGCGGTCCCCGGAGGATGTGAGGATGGCCGGAGAGGTCTCTTGGGGAGAGCGGGGGCGCGAGCTCTATTTCGCTCTAGATCGGTATAGCCGGAAGAGGCCGTCGGTTCCTTGACATGCTTTGAGTTCCCTCTGGAGGTATAAGCTTTCCTTTCGCTTTCCCTCTTTTCTTTAAGCACGTATCTTTTTTCGCACTTAATTGATGTGATCTTTACCTTTCGCAGGTATGGGCGTTGGAGTTCTTTCACGTCACGATGTGGCGACAGCCGACGGAGTACGTTGGGGCATATCCGGCCATGCGTTCCTGGTCCAAGTATGCCCGGGAGAAGAAAGGTTCCAGAGGGCGCACGACCCTCAGATACAGGGACTGCTTGCCTTTGACGGGGGCTGAGACGGATGAGGGGATGATATTCTATCCCTGGGATCATTTTGATGTGGTACAGCTGAGGGGCGCTGAGGTATGGATCGTGCAGCGGAGGATTTTGAGGGGCTTGACTTGCGACGTCTATTATCTGGGGGAGAGGGTGACGCGCCAGCATGGCGTGAATTTGCCTTTGTTGACACCGATGGAGCCTCCTGCCGACATGATGCACCCTAGTGAGAGATCTGCGACCTGGGATGATTACCGGGGCGGCCAGCACTTCTCGGGATTCATGGCGATTGAGCAGTATCCGGTATTTGTCTTGAGGAGGCTGAGGATACCCCAGGTTCTTGACAGAGAGGGATTAGGGATCCCGCGGTACCCTCGGACGGACTTTTCATATGTCCAGGATGGGGTCCGATTGAGGGTGCAGATCCCTCAGCCTGAGCGACTTCCACGAGCTTTCCGGCCTTGTCCGGGTATGAAGGTATGGCTTCTCCTTCCCACCTCTTTTTTTTGCTTCTGTCTTTTCCTTTCTTTTCCGTCATCGTTTTTCGCCTCAACTATTTCTGACGCTTTCTTTTCGTGCAGTTTCCGGAGGTGGTCGTGGAGAAGCTGACGAAGCAGGTGATCGGGGCTAAGAGATTCATCAGGAGGATGGTGGCTTGTGGAGCCCCTCAGGCTAGAGCGAGGCGACCACAGCCGGCGCCTGTCAGGCGGGAGACTTCCCCTGAGCCTTCTGAGCGTTCTTCCGAGACTCCTCTTTCTCCTCTCATAGATCCTTGCGTGGTACTACCTTCGGATCACGTCATTCTCGGAGATCCTTATGGACAGGGACATGTCTGGCATCATGGCGGATCTTCTTCGCATGTCCAGGAGTCCGACGCATTCACCTTCGGATATGATTTCTTTGCAGATCTTGGCTTGCCCTATCAGAGCGTGCCGGTTGGTCCTGACGAGCCTTCCTCCGGAGACGAGGATGATGATTCTGAGCCTGAGATCTTCATAGCTACTGAGGAAGCGGGCCCGAGCCGCAAGAGGGACCGGGGGAAAGGCCCAGCCACCGAGGACTCTGACTGACGATCCTTCGAGACTGATTTTTGAGATTGATTTCTGAGACTGAGATTGTATTTATTTAGACAGATACAGTTTATTTTTATGCATATTTTTTTTTCTTTGCTTTTCTCTTTTCTTTTTTTTTTTTTATTGGAATGTAATAATCTGGGATTATTGTTACCTACTTTTTTTTTGATTTTTTTTTTATGCAATGTTGTATGAATGCAATGTTGCATGAGCCTCGGTTTTTTGGCAAGGGTGTAGATGTTTGGTGTATGAACTGGTTTGGACAGGCTTTGGCTGGGACAAAATATTCCTTTGTGGTGCAGCAGTTTGGACTGTTGTAGAAAAAAAAATTTTTGGTAACAAACTCATCCGCGCGGATGGGACAGACTTCTGACATTGTCCTTTAATTTTGCTTCAGATCTGGTCTTCCCTCATTTCAAATTCAAATATCTTCTTCAATCACCAGTTCAAACAGCCATTTTCGGGGAGAAGGAGAGAAAAGGCCATGGAAAGAATTGTGAGCATCCAAACTCCATCCAAATTATCCCAAGATTCTCAAATGTCATTCTTCAACAAGTTTAAAGAGTGGTCTCGGGAGATTATGCATGAGAGGAGTTCGTTCTTTGAAGAAAGGTATAAGATACGATGCTTGTGGTCTCTCAAGGAATTGACTCCGGATTATGATCTTTTGAGAGCTTCTTCCTCATTTTGGGATACTAGAAGGCATGTCTTTTGCCTTTCTTATAATGAGATGGTCCCGACTGTCGAAGAATTTCGGGCTTTGCTTGGTGGTCCCGAGGTGGAGGAGATTGCAATTCCTTTGCCAGGAGGAGCCTCTTTTGTTGACAAGCTGTGCAACCTTCTTCATCTTTCCCCGGAGGAAGCACAAGGTATGATCTGTGGTCCCGATCATTTTAATATTTCTGGTCTCCCTGATAGATTTAGGGGCTTAGGCTTGATGGATGATGCCTATTAGGATGCTTTTGCTCTTTGCATGTTTGGTACCTTGTTCATGGTTTACTCCTTTGGGATTTGTCATCGGGCTCTGCTAGATGTAGTTGTTCATTGTCGCTTGGGAAGAGATGTTGTACCTTTGATTCTGGGGGAGACTTTTCATGCTCTCAACAGGTTAGCCACCGGGAGACGGTATATGCACGGGGGCAGCCCGTTTCTTTTGACCCTGTGGCTGATAGAACGTTTGGGGGTTCTTCGGGAGACTTCTGACATGATCAGGCCTTGGACATTTGCCAGGAGAGGGGTTGCTGTAGATTTTGATGATCAGGGCTCATGGGAGCGTTGGATGGCTGGTCGCCGGACAGAAGATATCTGATGGTCAGTGCCTTGTTGGTGGGTGGAGACTCGCAGAGTACTTCAGGACGGGTCTCATGTGGTCATGCTTCCGGGGCTTTCTCAGTCCAGCTTCTACATTCCGGCTTTGGTTCTGAGACAGTTTGGCCTGGAGCAGGTTCCTTTGGAGGATTTTGATGATATAGCCACCAGGGTGGTGGCTTCTGCTTCTATGGATGATCCTTCGGTATTTCCATTTCTGTCCCGAGCATGGAGGTATGACGTCTTTCCTCCTCGGGTTATCCTCAGGCGTCCGAGACCGGTGTTCCTGACCACTTGGTACCTGGATTGGTATGAGAGGCATTTGGGAGAGACTCAAATGGCTATTTTGAGACGGCGTGAGGCCATTGTGGGTGCGGAGGACCTGACAGTTTCGGAGAGGAGGAGGGCCGAGAAAAGGGCCAACCCTCATGACAGGAGCGGAGATGTTGTGACCGACTATGAGGCTTATGTCAAGAGACAGGAGAGGAGGACTCCTATGCTACCAGCTAGGCTACAGGAGATGAGAGATGATGCTAGGGCCACTAAGGCCCTGACAGAGGCTGGTTTGATAGATCCTATTCCTACACCAGAGCTTGGCAGGCGGAAGACCGACATTTTTCCTGTTCAGAAGAAGAAGACTCGAAGGGGGAAGAAGAGAGGGGATTCCAGTACGAGTGGCATGGAGTGACTCTGAGGTTTCCGAGTATCCCTTTCTTGTCGCAGCAGACACATTAGTTTGATTATGTATCTTAGTTTCTTTTAGCAGGTTGCCAGTTGTAGGAATGAACCGGGCTTAGACTCATCAAAAAGCTTTTAACTTGTAATGAATATGTGAATTGCTTTAGAGTTTTTCGATACGCTTTCATGGTCTGATCAGTCTATTGATGTCAGAGTTTGACTTTTATTTGTGCTTTAGACCGAACCGTTTCCGGCTGCCTACGTTCCCTTCGGACAAAAGGGCTCAGGTCTCCGTAGTTCGACCTGGTCGATTTTGTTGTTGTTTTTTTTGTGTTTTTTTTGTTTTTTTTTTTTTTTTTTTGTTTTTTTCTTTTTTTTTTTGGTGCAACCCTGTTTTTTACCTAGGTCGCCCTTTTCGGGTTTTCAACCTAGTTGGGTATTACTCTTTTAGCACTCTTTTTTTTTGTTTATTTTTTTTTTTGACTCAGTGTTTTACGCGTAGTATCTGCGCAGCTTGTCACCATTCACTGGGTGTACAAAGGGATTTCCGTCGAGGTCTGCAAGTTGCATGGCTCCTCCGGAGAAGATCTTCTGGACGACGTATGGCCCGACCCAGACAGGCTCCCATTTGCCAAGCGGGTTGACACGGACCGGGGGCTTCTCTTTCAAAACGAGATCACCTTCTCGGATCTCCCGGTGCTTTACTTTCTTGTCGAAGGCTCTGGCCATTCTCCCTTGGTAAGCTCGGATATGTTCCATTGCTTTCAATCGGCGCTCATCTAGTAGGGCCAATTCATCATGGCGACTTTGGAGCCATTCGACCTCATTGATCTGACTTTCCAACAGTACACGGAGTGAGGGGATTTCTAGCTCGATTGGGAGTACGGCTTCCATTCCGTAGGTAAGAGCAAATGGTGTTTCCCCGGTTGCCGTTCTGACGGATGTTCTGTAGCCCCAGAGAGCCAGGTGTAGCTTCTCGGGCCAATCTCTGCCTCGGACAGCCATTTTCCGGATGATGTTTTCCAGAGTCTTGTTTGCTGCTTCGACGGCTCCGTTGGTTTGGGGCCTGTAGGGAGATGACTTGTGACGGGTTATTCTGAATTCCGCCAAAGACTCGTCGCATTCCCCTTCGAAGTGGGATCCATTATCTGAGATGATTTCGGCTGGCAACCCGTATCTGCATATGATGTTCTCTTTGATGAAGAGGGCTACTTTCTTTGAATTGAGGATTTTATAGGACTTGGCTTCAACCCATTTGGTGAAATAGTCCACAGCTACCAGGACGAACTCGTGGCCGTTACTGCCTGATGGTGTGATTTTGCCTATGACATCAATTCCCCAAGTGACGAAAGGCCAAGGGGTTGTCATGCAGTATAACTCGTGAGGAGGCAAATGATTAAGATTTGAGTATCGCTGGCATTTGTCGCAGCTTTTGACGAACTGGATGCAGTCGGTTTCCATGGAGATCCAAAAGTACCCCATTCTCAGTATGATTTGCATCAGAGCTCGAGCATTCATGTGGGGGCCGCAGGTACCACCATGTATTTCTTTCATGAGTTCGGTAGCCTCTTGTTTGCCGATACATCGCAGGAGGGGGCCTTGATAACGCTTCTTGTACAGCATGTTTCCCAAAAGAACATAATGGGAGGCGAGTCGCTTCAGGGCTGAGAGACTTTTCGCTTTGATTCCTTCTTTATATTCCCCATCTTCATTTTGAAGGAGGCTTCTCCGTTCTTCGGTGAGATAGATCCGAGTGTACCAGTGGATCACTGGCCGGTTCGGCCTCTGCTTCGATTTCAAAGCAATAAGCGGGATTTTCTCTTCTCCCGACTATGAATGGTTTGACGGACTTCCCTTCGGGTATTTCAACGAGGAGGCTAGTGTTGCCAGAGCATCTGCAAATCTGTTGCGATCTCTGGGCAAGTAATGAAAGCCGATCTTCTTGAATTGAGTTACTAGCTCTTCCATGTAAGTGTGATATTTCTCGCAGACCTCCAGGGTCTACTTCGGTCTTCCATTTGTTAGAGACCTGATTGATGATGAGGGCGTAGTCACCATACACCTCCAATTCCTTGATATTTCTTTCAAGGGCGGCTTCCAACCCGGCTATGCAAGCTTCATATTCAAGCAGTTATTGGTGACCTCGAAGTTCAACCTAGCATGGGGGTGTGTTCGTCGGTAGGATCGACTGTAAGCATTCCTATTCTCGTTCCCTTTTGTTTGACGCCCGTCGAAGAAGAGTTGCCGCCGATTTTCTCCTTCTAGAGCAAAGATTCCATCATCGGGAAATTGAGGTTCAGTCCTCGGGACTCATCACTTGGGAAATTGGCCAAATGTTCTCGCCATTATGCGTCCTTTTACGGATTTCCTTGAAACATAAGTGATGTCGTATTCACCAAAAAGAATGACCATTTTGCCAACCTCATAGAGATGGAAGGCTTGTCAAACAGATATTTGATGGGGTCTATCCTTGAGACGAGATGTATCGGGTGAGACCGCATGTAGTGTTTCAACTTTCCCACTACCTGCACCAAACCTCGCGCAAGTCTTTTCACAAGCAGAGTAATTGAGTTCGCTTCCCCGAAGCTTTTTGCTCACGAAATAGATGGCGTTTCGACCTTGGAATCTTTCTTCTCTTGAGCTAGCATAGCCCCAATTGTCGTATCCGTGACAGCTTAGATATAGCAATAGCGGCTTTGCGATGTGGTGGGCAAAGAATCTGGGATTCACGAGGTACGCCTTGATCTGTTCAAAAGCGAGCCGGCATTCGGAGTCCATTTTGTGTAGGCATTTTTCTTCATCAACTTGAAGATCGGCTAGATCGAGGTCACCGATTTACAAAGCGGCTTATGTATTGCGCCTTCCCATGAAGGATTTCACTTCGTCGTTGTCCTGGTGGCTTCATTTCGACTATGGCCTTGATTTTCCGGGGCTCTACTTCAATTCCCCGTTCGTCACCATATATCCTAGCACCTTGCCTCGTCTTACACCGAAGGTGCATTTGGCCGATTCGGCCTCATGCCGTGGTCTCGAGGCGGCCGAAGAATTTTCTCAAATCAACAAAGTGTTGGCCATCCGATCCTCCTGGAGTGTATTATCATGTCGTCCACATAGACTTCAATTTCTTTGTGGATCATGTCATGGAACAAAGCCGTAGCCGCCTTTGGTACGTAGCCCCAAAGCATTCTTTAGCCCAAATGGCATGACCGTGTAGCGCATGTGCCCCAAGGGGTCGTGAAGGCCGTCTTGGCTTGATCTTCTTCTCGCCATTTTGATTTGGTTGTAACCGGCAAAACCGTCGACGAAGGATTTAACTTCATGGTTGGCCGTGGAATCTACCAAAATGTCGATGTTCGGCAGGGGAAATCATCTTTTGACCGGCTTTGTTCAAGTCTCTCGAAGTCTACGCAGACCGGATCTTTCCGTTGGCCTTGGTCACCATTACTATGTTGGAAAGCCATGTAGGATATTCAATGACCCCGATGAACCCCGCCCGAGCATCTTTTCTATCTCCTCTTTCACTTGTAGGGACCATTCGGGCTTAATTCTTCTTAGCTTCGCTTTACCGGCTTGACTTCCGGGTCGAGCGGTATTCGGTGCTCAACTATGGAAGGATCGAGGCCTGGCATATCTTTATAGGACCATGCGAACACATCCACGAATTCCTTTAGCACTCAATTAGGGCATCCCTTTCACCCCTTCGAAGAAACTACCAATCAAGGCCTCTTTAGGCTCTTCCGCAGCTCCCAAATTCACACTCGTCAAAATCTCTTCGGCAAACTGGGCTCGATTTTCCTCTTTCCGGATAACCCGCTTAAAGATTTTTTTGATATATTGTTCATTTAATGTGTCTCGCTTCTTCATCTAGTGAATCGTTATTAACTGTTTTTAGATTATTAGTTAATTCATCATTAGTTAAAGTGGCAATCAATGGATACTCGTAAAGGTTCGCCATTTCATTGAGAATAAAAGGGAATACAAGATTGGCTACAATTTCGTGGTCTTCGTGCGTGAGGCCATCTGGACGACTCGGAAGACTCAAACTCAACAATGAGAGACTCGGAGGACTTTACAAAGGTTGACACAAAGGGACGGGGACCAATCCAAGCTTGGTGATCATTTCTTCTTTGGTCGCGGACGGGCCCGAGAGAGTTTCCCAATTCTTTAGCGGCATTGCCGTCGGTGACCTCATGACTCGGGGTTATCTTGTTTCTGTCCTCCTTCCTCGAGTCATTGCTATCATCTCTTTGTCTCGAACCGTAATCAATTGTGTTCGGCGCCTGCAAACTGAGCATATGAATGTAGGGATCTTCCTCAATTCTGGGGAATTCTATCTCGTCACAATCTGACCGCTCAATCCAGATGTAAGGACGTATTGCGTCTCGGTGTGCTGCTGGAAAAATCGCATGCCCCATGCTTGAGCGGAAAGGCTTAGCAGGCAGTTCAGCAAGGAGGACGTTCCACACGACGTTCATAGATTCGAGTTGAGTATGACGATGCTTGTCGATCTTTATCATGAAAATTTCCTGGCTTGGCAGGGCCAGAGAACGGGTTTGAAGAATGCTGACAAATCTCTGACTGGAGACTGGAGGTTTGTGTGCTCGTATCATGGCGGTATTCAGTGTTTCTTTCCATTCTGCCTCCAAATGTTGGAAATAGCAATTGAACTTGATAAATCGAACCGCTTCAGGATCTGCCCGCTTGAGTTCGTTGACATAGTTGGCATCACCGGATTCTGGGGGATTCTGATGAGACTTGCCCTGATAGTCCCTTGGTCAATTCGGAGGGGGTAGCCCCGGTGTCTGGCTACGAGCATGCTTGGCGATGGTCTCGGCTTCGTTCCCCATAAGGAAACTGTCACCCCTAATGACTTCAAGGTCCCCCTGCCGGTTAATGAACTTGACACATTGATGGAGAGTGGAGGCTATGGCTTTCATGTGGTGTAACCAAGGGCGCCCAAGTAGGGCTGTGAATTCAGATGGGATGTCCATTACATGGAATTTTGCTGGCACCATTTGGGTTTCGTACCAGAGTTCCAGAACCACTGTCCCCAAGATGGGACGAGACGTGCCATCATATGCCTTGATTGACCGGGTAGATGGGATCATGTGCCTTTCATTGATGCGTAGGGCCCGCATCATGCTGAGGGGAAGGACATTAACGGCTGATCCATTGTCCACCAATACCCCCGGGAGCGATACGGTGTTGAGCGAAATAGTGATGTACAAGGCTTCATTGTGCTGGGAAACATCTCTTGGCAAATCTTCGTCGCAGAAGGTGATCATGCTACCATATAGGCGGGGATCATAGATTTGGTCCTTGTCTCGAGATAGAGAGTCATCAAGCCAGTCACTTCGTGCCTTTTTCTTGCGAGGTAGGACCTTTGCTGAAGCTCCTGGGTTATATTGAGGCCGTTTGTGGCGGTTGCCATCTCCAGTCAACATGTTGATTGAGTGGGAGCGCCAAACTGGCGTTGGTCTTTCTTTGTCGGTATGCACTCTGAGCCGGACAAACCGAACCTTGGCTGATCCCGGGGATAAATTTCGATTGGCGCAAAATTACCCATCTACACTATTCTGGTGTCCGAAGGTCTCAACTCTATCGTTGGCAAGGTTTTTCGGCTTTTCTACCCTTGTTTGCTTTGGGGAAGACTGGCTGGAGTAGAGTACATAGTAATCAAATCCCCCAGATGGCTCCCCGAGCGTACCCACACTGGTATCACCAGCCTCGAACCTCTCTTTCAATTTTTGCTGGGAGGAAATTTTCTTCTTCTTAGGAGGACGGTCCTCGTGTATCCAGTCCTGATAGTCCCTTTCAAGGCAGTCGGGGCAGTCACAGATATCCCACCAAATGTGTTCTACGGCTGGTGGTGGATTTGGGATCTCAGGTTGAGCGGTGCTGGAATGACTTTGAGTTGAACTGGTCCGGGGAGATCTGCTGTTGGGCTCATCTGGAAGCGAATGGTTAGACTCTCCCGGGTAATGAGAGGTATTAAGATCCAGGGGAACAGGCATATGTTTGTCCTTCGGGGGAGCCCCAGTCAGTTGGGAGATTGTTAATGTCCCGAAATGGCGTGTGGCTTCTTCAATCCAGGCTTGCTGTCTGCTCTGGCGTTCCTCAAGAGCTTTGATGGCTGACCATATTTCTTCCACTGTTTCCTGATCTTCATTACCCATGCTGATATTTGCGGGATCGGTATCATTCTGAGAGGGGACAACTGACGGTATGCCGAACTCTTTCGTCCCTGACTGCTTTTGGAATGGTGGCCTTTTGGACTGCTGTTTGGGGGCCAGTTGCCCTGTAAATCGGCGGGCAGGAGTCCTGGCGGTGGAGACATAGGAATCTTGGGGTAGCATCTTGATGTATCCGGGACGATTAAGAATAGGAGGAGAACTTTCTTCCTTCTTTGCGGTAAAAGTGCCATCGGAATTGAGACTGATAGTCAAACCATGACTTGCGACAACCCCCAGAAGGTCGTCGATTTGAGCCTCATGTCGAAGTCTCATCTGTTCTACCAACTGGATCCAATGCTGGTCTGTCTGAGGGATTTTGGAGGAGGGAGCGACGTTGTCCCCATCATTACCGGCTGATGCAGACATTCTGAAACCCGGAGTCAGAACAAACGGTGAAGCTGATGACGCGCTTGACTCTTCCCAACTGATCAAACGGTGACCCGGTGCCCGAAACCAAGCTTTGTGAGGAGCTGCGGGGGGAAATACACGAGGGTTCAGAGATTTAGGGATTGAAGGAGGGTAGGTGTTTGGGCTTTGGGCTCATGCAACATGCGGTTATTTGTTCACGTTTACTTAAAACATGTTTTATTAACCTAATCGGTTGGAAAAGATTGCTCTTCTTTTTCGCAAACTACTCTGGATCCTGGATCGCGGGCCCCGTCACTACGTCTATAAGCCCCTCGTATTCCACCCGTATTTCGACCTCCCAGGTGGACAGCCCCGGCGAGGGTCCTATAGGGCAAGCGGGTTCCCCCGACCGAAAGAAAAACGATCCTAAAAGTCTGGCGGGTAATCGAGTCTTAACGAGCATTCGATGTAAATTACGGACAAAGCTGACGTCAAAAGTCAAGATCATGTCCGAGGGCTCGACGAAAAGTCGGCATGATTTGACCGATAAATGTCCACGATTGATCTTGACTTGTCGTCAATTAGGCCGTAATTAGGCATGGAATAATCATTAATCCTTGATGACTCAAAGGTCATGCCGGGAGTCTCGTGTATAATTTGTGCCGCCGAGCCGAAGTCAAGGCGCCGGTCAATATCTTGGTCAAAGTCTGCGGCGAAAAACCGACATGACTTCAACTGATTAGGGTCCCCGAAAGATATTGAGTCGGCATGCCGACAAAGGCTTGAAAGGAAAGGTCTATACACGTACAGGCATGACACGCACCAAACTAAAAACCAACCGGGTCTCTGGACAAAAGTGTGTCACTGACAAGTGCATGGTCGACACGAGGCTCCATGGGATGTTTGGGTAGTCCTGTGCTTGCACCGAGAGGCGTAATAAGACCAAACGGGCCGCGACAAGGATTTCCCCGGGTTAGGGACGTAGTGTGCAGTGTACGGTCAACGTGTGCGTAGTGTGCAAGCAGTCTATCTTCTTTTTCTGAGTAAAATAGAAATTTTCGCATGTGTCTTAAAAAGTATGATGCATGATTTTTTTTTTGAAAATTTTCTTTTTGAAAATTTTTGAATTTTTTTGAAATTTTTTTTTGAAATGAGCACATAACTCAAAGTTCAAACAGTCCAAGGCAACGAGTCCAACAGTCAAAATTTTGACTTTTTTCGAGGCGGCCAAAACAACACGAAAATGTGCAAAAATCAACACACACACAAATGATTTTTAATGCCGGGACGGAAGCTTGACCCTCAAAAGCTTTTCTTTCTTTTTTTCTTTTGAAAATAATGATACCGGTACGTGGGATTGTTAAACCACAATTTATCCACGACTCGTGTTAGGAGGCGATAACGGGAAGTTTAATGGTTTCCACCAACATACCAAATATCATTTTTTTTTAGAAAAAGCTAATCATTCCCCAGCGGAGTCGCCACTGTGATGATGTGTGCCAAAGTTTTCCGAAAGGACTTTGAAATTTTTCGTTTCTTTGAAAAAACAATCGAAAAGACCGGAGTCGCCACGCCATTTTTATTTTAAGGGCCAAAACTTTGAAAAATGCCCGAGATTAGAGATTTGGGTTCGGAGGTCACGTTACATGCCGGGAAGGACGTTAGTGTGCACCCGGAATGCCTCGTAAAACGAGTCTTTCAAGCTAAAAACCATCTGTTTGTGTGTGTGTGTGTGTGTGTGTTACTTTGGTCAAAATAAGTTGAAACTGAGGAAAGTAAAAATTGGGAATTCTTTATTAGACTTTGGAAAGATCCCATAATTTTTGGTGTGATTTTTGGGTTGAGTTTTGGTACTCAAAAGATTTTTGGAAGTTGGAAACCATTTCTGCCAGAATGAAAAAGGCAGTGGACACTTGATTTTAAAATGGATATAAGGGCTTCAAAACTTCTTAATCTGAGAAAACTCAGAGAATGAAAGTTGTTCCAGACACCTCAAATAAGATTTCTATGAAATAATTTTCCATTTTGGAGAAGATTTGAGGACCCAAAACCTTCTGGAAATCTCAGGTATGAGATCTGGACTTCCAGAAACTGGTGATCTGACCTTCAAAAGAAAATTTGAAAATTGGAGTTTTACTCACGTAAAAAATAAAGTAAAAATATGTCTGGAAATCTATGGATGTTGGATATAAAAAGTGTTTTGTAGTCAACACCAAATTCCAAGTTTATCTGTGTCCAAAAAATTAGACCATGGACTGGGGTCTTAAAAAATTGCTACTGGACAGCAACTTCTTCTTGAAGAAAAACATGATTTTAAAGGGGATTTGGCATCCATGCTTGTCCCCATTTCCCTAGGTTTTTATTAGTGATAACTTGACATTTTAGTGGTGAATCAACTATATCAAACCATCCTTGGGGTACATTAGGACTAAGCACTTCATTTGCTTGGGAAGGGGAATTTTATCCTTTGAAAAAGAGATTTGATGTATGAAAATGATTTTTAGGGTTTTAAAAATGTGTTTTCTTTGCAAGTAAGTAAGAATACTTTGAAAATAATGTTGATCCTTGTAGAAGATCATCCATGAAGATGAACTTCCATGGTGATCTTCTTGGATCTAAGACAAGAAGATGAACAAACTACATTTTGGAGTTTGAAAAATGTATGCATGTATGAAGGAGTTTAGGGTAAGGAGAAGGAGGGTTTACCAATCTTCTTTGTGTTTTGAGTTTTTGGCTTGAATGTAAGAGTGTTTGAGGCTTGAATATGAGAGTGTTTGAGTGAGTGTGATTTTGGGTGAATAGTTGAGAAAAAGGTGACAATTCTAGAGAATTCTCACTGTTTTCTCTCTATTTTCGCCAAGGTGCAGTTGCAAATTGTGTTTTTTCTCCTTTATTTCTGAGACTGAAGGCCTCAATTTATAGCCCTCTGGAAATTACATAACCATCCGCGCGGATGGTTCCTGCAGCGTGCACTGTTCATTAATTGCAGCTGCAGGCTTTGGACACAAAGAATATTTTCAAAAAAATTCAAACTGATTATGTTTTTCAGCTTGCTAATTCGGGTTTTTTCTATTTCTTTTGCTTTTTAAGATTCTTTCTTTGGTTTATCTTTTTTTGGCAATCCCTAATCTACCCTTACTTGGTTAGAAATGTTAGGAATTGTTAGAAATGTTAGGAATGTTAAAACTTTAGTTAATTTTCTAACAAAAATACTAACAAACTCAAATTGGAGCACTTACACCCAGGCAGACCCTTCCCCTGGACCATCCACTATGGGCTTCGGCGCTTATACGAGTGGAAGTGGGTTGAGGACTCCTTTATCACATGCAGGGCTCCATGGTTTCGTCGATCTGTTTCAGATGATCCCTGCTCAACAGCAACTGCAGGAACAGATGCTTAGAAGAGGGTCTCGGCTCCGGAATCCGCCTGATCCCTACACCCCGTCTTACTATGATAATAGGTAGAGAGTACACTTTTTTTTTATTATTATTACGTAATGAAACTTTGTTGTATTGGTTTAGTTTTTATTTGAATGTTTTTTATTTGTATTGAAACTTTGTACTATTAGTTTAGTTTTTATTTGAATGTTTTTTATTTGTATTGAAACTTTGTACTATTAGTTTAGTTTTTATTTTAATGTTTTTTATTTGTATTGAAACTTTGTACTATTAGTTTAGTTTTTATTTGAATGTTTTTTATTTGTATTGAAACTTTGTAACTTTGTACTATTAGTTTAGCTTTATATTTGAGTTGAATGTAATTTTCCAATTTCTAAAAATGACTTTAGTTATTTTAATGAATATTTAAAAATTATAATTGATGATATTTATTAGATTAGGGAGTACTAAAATAAAAGTTCATTTTCCATTTAAGTTTTAAGTTTCAATTTATGTTTGGCATAATTCCAAAAAAAAAGGTACAAATGTGCTACTGTGTAATTATTGCGGGACGAATCAAAAAATTATATTAATTGGGCCCAAAATTGGAGCTGGCCAAGGCAAGGCAGCTTGGGTGGCCGCCCTTGTTGTTCGGCCAAGGCAAGACAGCTTGGGTGGGCGCCCTTCTGTTCATTTAAAATCGCTACACCGTGAAGCGATTTTTACTAAACTCGCTACACGGTGTAGCGATTTTAAATGAACAGAAGGGCGCCCACCCAAGCTGCCTTGCCTTGGCCGAACAACAAGGGCGGCCACCCAAGCTGCCTTGCCTTGGCCAGCTCCAATTTTGGGCCAAATTAATACTCCCTCCGTCCCAGCAAACTGATACTTTTATTTTGACTTCGGGTGTCTTTGACCAATAATTTATATAAAAAATAATGCTCCTAATAAAAATCTAAAAATTGTTATTGAAAGTATTATCAATCATGATACAATAATAATTTTTTAATTTTTATTAGAATCATTATTTTTTATATAAATTATTGGTCAAAGACACCCGAAGTCAAAATAAAAGTATCAGTTTGCTGGGACGGAGGGAGTATAATTTTTTGATTCGTCCCGCAATAATTACACAGTAGCACATTTGTACATTTTTTTTTGGAATTATGCCAAACATAAATTGAAACGTAACACTTAAATGGAAAATGAACTTTTTTTTTATTACTCCCTAATCTAATAAATTTCATCAATTATAATTTTTAAATATTCATTAAAATAACTAAAGTCATTTTTAGAAATTGGAAAATTACATTCAACTCAAATATAAATTACATTGGACTTTTCAAGTTTAATGAAAACAACATAAAATAAAACTGCAACTGAAACTGAATCCAATTCAAGCCAAACATAAATTACATGAAAAACATTCTGCTACTCCCTAAGGTTCGGGCATCTACGACGATTGTGCCCTTCCTGATGGCATGATGAACACATACTCTTCCGTTTATCTGCTTGAAAGTCCATAGAATTACGAAAGCGTCTTGATCTAGGTCGTCCGGACTTCGCAGAACGTCGAAGTAGGGGATTAGGGAAGAAACTAGGCACCAAACCATCCACGCCCCAATAGTCCTCATGCTCGATTGGTTCGAATGTCCCCTTCCATGTCTTGTAGTATTCCCCAACGGTGTAATATTCAGAAACGAAATCTCGACCATCAATATTTTGTGCAGAACAACAAGCAAGGAGATGGGAACAAGGCATGCGATAGGCAACCCATTTACCACATATGCAGGTGCGCTCATTCAGTCGGAAAATCTGTATATTTCCTCCGTGATCACCTTGACGTGCGGTTGTCACTTGATACACCCCCATTTCGTGATTGTTGAACCTCCTGACGTGATGTGTTGCCGCTTTTTTGGTGTTCTTCAAGTAGTGATAACTGACTTTCTGGCTGAATTGGTGTCTGGGATTGATGTTAGGATTATCAGGATTACCTCCTAAGGCATTGATTGAAAATCCATGCCTTACTTGAAAGTACTCCACACAACGATAGAAGGCAGTTTCAACAATTGCTGTGATTGGCATCCCACGAGCTCCCTTCATCACACCATTGAAAACCTCAGACATGTTGGTAGTCATGATGCCATACCTGTAACCACCATCGTGTGCCAATGTCCATTTTCTAGCATCCAAATGCTGAAACCATGCAATTGCCTCGGGCTTAATTCCACGGATACTCTCTAAGATAGATTTCAATTTTCTATCTTGAGTTGCTCGACCCGCTCTCCAGAACAGATACTTCAACCCTTCCCCTCTATACTTTTCCAAGAAATTTGCTCGCATATGTCTCAAGCAATATCGATGATGCACGTTTGGCCACCACGTATCTTCACCTACAGTCTTCAGAATGCCCCAATGACGGTCAGATATCAAGCATACTTCACGACTCTTGATAATATGCTTGCAAACCAGGTATAAGAACCAACGCCAGTTCGGCCACCCTCCTTTTCAACAACGGCAAAGGCAAGCGGAAGTATGTTATCTTGGGCGTCAACACCCATGGCAATCAAAGTATTACCCCTTTATATCTACCATGCATAAATGTTCCATCCACGAAATGACCGGCCGACAATGAGAGAAAGCTTCAATGCAAGGCCCAAATGCCAGAATACTGTCGAAACATGGAGGCCTCACCGACGGGAGGAGGAGGTGTAGAGTACTCAACAATTGTCCTCGGATTGTATTTTTGAATGGGCTTCTGGGACGCGGGGTAACCTCTTATAAGATTCCTCCCAATCTCCAAAAACCTCTTCAATGCCCTTCGCTTTCCACACCATGCCTTCTTGTAAGTAATTACCTTGTTGAACCTACTAGAGATGTGTGCAATAATGACTCCAACCTTGACATCTGAATCGGCCTTAATAACACCAACGACTTCCCGACCGATAAACTTGGCATCTAGATTGGGGTGATCTTGACTTGCTCCAGAATATAAGCAGCAGTGAGGAGCCTTATACTTGGTCACTTCCCAATAGCCAAACTTCTTCCTACTCACACGAACATAAAAATGACATGGATAATTTTTCAACAGACACTCAATTACCCATGTGTTCGGTGTGCTCTTTCTTACCCTGAACCTGCGATTGTTTTTAATATGGAACCTTTTTATATCAAATTGTGCCTCGTTCTTGCCAGGAAAGCGTATCCCTTTAGCAATCGCCTGTTGTTCCGGATCCCAAACTGGAAAACTATGTGCATGATCGTAATCAATCAAGCCTTGTTCTTGTCAAGCAGATGTACCAATATCACTGTAAAAGGGATAACTCGCTCTCTCATATCTTCGATTTTGCGGCACTTCATAGTGAACAAGAGGTGCTTCCACATCATCATCAATCGGCCCATCATCACCGGCTCCCAAATCGACATCAGAATCACTACTACCCTCCTCATATTCATCATCATCATCCTCTAGCATTGCATCTACATCAGTATGCACTTCCTCTTCTTCATAGTCAACATCATAATCATCATTAACATGATCAGTATGCCCAAATGCCCGATCATCATCATTAACATGATAATTATGGCCAAATGCCCCATCATCATAATTTGGTGTTTGAGTTGATACAAGAGTTTGGGAACTTGGACCAACCCCATCATCACGGTTAACAGTTGGAGAAAACCTGAAAGTACTCTCTGTGTGCTGTGTTTCAAACTCTGGATTGGATCGATTTTCAATTAATTTTACAACCACATACAGCTGCAAATTTCCAATCCCCCCAAATTTAGCAAACTGATCGAACATTACATCCATACACGCATCATCTTCAATACGGAAAGGAAAGTACTCACCAATCCCGCTATCAAAAGAATGAGGGCATCTGTAAATGACTTTCAAATCAAATTGAGACCGATCTAAGTTCGCCTTTTTATATAACTCATCAATCAACTCATTGTATTTCCATTGGCAATTACCCCTTATTGCACATTTTGGCCCCTTTTTGAAATGAGGACCATCAAACGGTTGTTCATCATCACCTCCCCAATAACACATAAAAATGATTGGACCCCCGTTCATCTTTAACCCTACATTACGAAATCAAAGTGTTAAAACCTACATAACAAAACTCTTACATTTATTATATCTACAATATAATAAAACACAGTTAAATCATTAAATTTTATATCTAAACACAAGTCAAAACAATAATTAAGATGATGTTAATTTACCTTGATTCTTGTTGATCTTCAACAATTCTGATAAAATAAAATAACGTGAAGAAGTTTTATTTTGAATTAAGGTGATTTAGAAAATGGTGATTGAGAGAGTTGATTGAGAGAAAGGTGAGAGAAGAAACAAAGCTGAAAGGAAAAGAGAAAGCTGAGAGATTCCTCTTTCCAATAGCCAGAATTTATTGAAAAGAAAGTCACGGGTGTTCAAAACTGTCACTTTGTAGCTGAAAAGTATTTTGGCTTACTTAAACTCGCTACACCGTGTAGCGAGTTTCAATAAAGCTGAATTAAACTCGCTACACCGTGTAGTGATTTCAGCTTTATTGAAACTCGCTACACCGTGTAGCGAGTTAAATCCAGAGATTGTCCCCCACTATAGATTCGTTTCAAAATTTCAAAATTTGTTACTTCTTTTTTTTTTTTCATTCGCGAAGGCATTTTGAACAATAAATATAGGTTAATTTATGTATCATCACGAATATCTAAAAATTGTTACTTGAAGTACATATAATGTTGTAACAATAACAACTTTTAGATTTTAATTTGGACAATTAAATCAGCTTCAAATTGTTGCTCAAAATAGCTTCGTAGTAACATCAAAAAAAAAATTTCGTTCGCGAAGCTATTTTGAGCAATAATTATAGGTTAATTTAGATATCATAATGAATATCTAAAAATTGTTACTTGAAGTACATATAATGGTGTAACAATAACAACTTTTAAATTTTAATTTGGACAATTAAATCAGCTTCAAATTGTTGCTCAAAATAGCTTCGTACTAACAAAAAAAAAATTACATTTGTTAAAAAAATAATGACATGTGGCTGAATTTTTTTTAAAAAAATATTTTTTTTTCATGTTTTAAAACAAATGATGACATGTTGCTGAATAAAGTTTTTCTTTCAAATTTTTTTCTTATGTGTTAAAAAATTATGTCATGAATAATTGCAACAAAACCAAACACAAACTGTACAAAATAATTTAAAAAAAACTAAAATAACATCACAAAAAATAAATATTGTCAAGTTAGTGGCCACATCCCGGCCACATAGGAAATCTTACATAAAATCACAAAAAATAAATATTTTCAAGTCAGTGGCCACATCCCGGCCACATAGGAAATCTTACATAAAATCCCAAAAAATAAATATTGTCAAGTTAGTGGCCACATCCCGGCCACATAGGAAATCTTACATAAAATCACAAAAAATAAATATTGTCAAGTTAGTGGCCACATCCCGGTCACATAAAAAAATATTACATAAATTCAGAACATATTAAATTCGACAGAAATTCAAATATTACATGTCCAATAACACAAATTAACAATCCTTGGGAAACACCTTAGAAACATTGGAAGTAACAATGTTAAGTATTTTTTTTTTGAGCGCGAGGGGGCCCAAACAACAGCCTAATAGATCAACAAAACAAAACATTTAGAACAAAATGTTAAGGAATATAACCTTAGGGAGTGTAATGTTAAGGAAAATATTTCATACCTGAGTCAGTATAAGAATAGCACCAACACCTATGTGACTTCCGCCCTCACTATCCCTCATCACTTTGTCAGCAATGTAAGCATCAATGGTATCAGTAGGATCCTTCAAAACCAAATGCACAGAGCCATGATCACTTCGTGTAAACTCCTTCACAACCACAACAACCTAATAGAACAAAAATATAATGATCAATTATTTATAAATTTCAGCCTTAACTATAATTAAAATAAAATAATATACCTGTTCCACCCTCTCATATTTTTGGCAATTCTCCTTGATCATTCTCAAGGGATAATAAGTACCCTCTGCAGTGAGATAATCCATTGCAGAAAGCCAAGCTTTGCCCTGAAAATCATCATCTTCCACCGGCTCTTCAAGTTTTTTACGTACGGCCTCTTGGGTCGACTGAGCGGGGGGTCCCTGAGAGACATGAGCTTTTCCGGTGCGATGCCGACGCATGGCGGCCTGTGCTTCACCAGCGAGACCAGGTATGATATGACACGGTGGAGATTCTCTCTCTCGTTCGATTTGAGGCGGTGGAGGCGGTGGAGATTGAAACTCTCGTTCGATTTGAGAGAGATTAGATAGACGATTGGAGGTTTGACCGGGATGTCCAGGAAGAGGTTGTCGTCCAAGATACCAGCGGGGTTTTGATGGATCCATTTTGATAGTTATAAATTTTGGATTGAGAAATATGAATTAGATTTGAGAGAGATAGATAGATGAAAGATGGACTAAGAAAGAAAGAAAGAAAGAAAAGGGAGAACTGGACTGAGAAAGGAAGAGAAGGGTTTGTTTCGTTGGGACTGACGGAGAGGGTTATGTAGGGGGTTGAAATAAATTAAACTCGCTACACCGTGTAGCGAGTTTGACTTAAATCTGGTCAAAACTCGCTACACCGTGTAGCGAGTTTAGTTTAATTAAATGCCATAATTAATTTCCCCTCGGCCTAAATTAATTACCCTAAACTCGCTACACGGTGTAGCGAGTTTTGACCAACCCTAGTCAAACTCGCTACACGGTGTAGCGAGTTTCAAAAAAGTGGACATTCTGGGCAATAGTTTGAACAGTGAGTCATTTTGGTAAATAAAAAAGTAAAACGGGATTATTTGAGAAAAAATTCCATAATTATGTTCATAATGAGTTAATGTAAATAAATATGACATAATTTTTTAGATGTACGAGCATGACTTCATGGAAAGTTTCCATTTGAAAAAGAATGATATTAATTTTTATTTGATAACTGTACTATCCTTTTGGTATGAACAAATCTTTTGTTTTTATTTAAAAAATTCCCTTTATCAAAAAGAAATAAAATATCATCTTTTTTTTAACTAGATTTCCAATCTTCACATATTTTTACTAATTTCAATAACTTATTTCGTATGTGATTCGTGTGTTTTATTTACTTTTTAAATGATAAAATACTACAGAATTGTATATGGAGAAATGCATATTCCTTATGATTTTTGTTATATTCCTATTTTATTGTTTTCTAATTTTTATGTATTGATAATGTAGTCTTTAAGGAATTATTTTATAATGTATAAACGAATTAATTTTTTGATTTATTTTAGTTCAATTTTTGTATTTTGAATATACAGTAATACCCCGTGCATCGCACGGGAGTCAATCTAGTATATATAAAAGCAGGAAAGCCAAGTTCCCGCCCAAATCAGGGGCATTTAAGTAATTTCACACGGTGGCAAAAGTATAGATTCATTGACCCCGGCAGACGTGGCTAGCGCTGATTGGAGAGATTTTTGGCGCGTGCGTTACACGCGCCGACAAAGGCGCGTGTACGCAAAGGGTTTTTTTTTTTAAATGAGACATGTGGCAAATTCTGATTGGCCGGATTATTTTCAGATTTTTATTTTTCATCCCGTTTTTTCGACCTCAATTTTTTTATAAAAAAAAAATTTTAAAAAAAATTTACACCAAAATTCATAATTTTTTTTCCTCTTTAATTAGAGACTAATTTCATTTAATTTGGATACAAAAAAATAATACTCTTTTTTAAATATAAATTTCTTAATTATATTTTCTTTATTTTCCTTTTTAATATTTCAATATCTTTTTTTTAAAATTAATTAAGTGTGAAGTATATTTGTTTATTATAAATGATGATAATAATAATCATAATTTTACTAATATGAATATTAGTACTGCTTCGTTCGCTTCAAAAATTAATGTTTTTAATGTTAGTTCCTTCGGTTCAAAATTTGACATTACTTTTTTAAACATATTAAGTAATATTTTATAAAATATTCATTGGAACGAATATAGTAATTTATTTTTTTACCCGAAGTCATATTATTTTGTAATGTTCGTTTCTTCGTGTCAAAAAACAAATATTAATTTTTGAGACAAGTCAATTCATTGAGGCAAAGGAAGCATTTTTTTTTTTTTTGGATATAGAAAGTAGTATTAATTATGGGATGAAAGTAATATTCATTTTTGAATTGAAGGAATTTTTTTGGTTAAAAAGTAGAATTTTTTTATATGTCAAAAAAAATGAACATTGCTTCTTTCTTCTCAATGAACATTTTAAAAAATAATACTAATTTATTCGTCTAAAAATTAATGTGATATTTTGAGACGAAGACACTAACATTACAAACATTAATTGCAAAGGCGAATGAAGTAGTGTTATTTTTAAAAATATTTGCTCATTTTTCACTTTAAGTAATTTTTTTCCATAAAAAGTAGAATTTTTTTATATGTCCAAAAAAAATTACCATTGCTTCCTTTGGCTCAATGAACATTTTAAAAAATAATACTACTTTATTCGCCTAATAAATTAATGTCATATTTTAAAATAGTAATTTTTTTTAGCTGAAGTAGTAGTATTTTGTAAAAATTAATGTTTATAATGTTAGTGTCTTCGTCTCAGAAAATAAATATTAATTTTTTGGACAAGTAAATTCCTTGAGGCAAATGAAGGATTGTTTTTTTTTTTTTTTGATATAGAAAGTAGTATTAATTATGGGATGAAAGAAATATTCATTTTTGAATTGAAGGACAATTTTTTTTCCTTAAATGTACTTTCGAAATAATGAAAAACATATTATTATGAATTTTCATTGAGTTTATTTTTTTACAAAACATTTTATATTAAGTTTGTCTCGGTCGATTTTTTTTTTTTTTTAGAAACAATTCCTATTGATCTCTTTTAAAAAATGATGGGTTATTAATAAAGAACTTTAGATTAATGATAAAAAAATGTGGAAGCCATTTGATATAACATTTTTTTATTTAAAGAGTAGTTGAAGTATATTAGTAAAATTAAAAATCTTATTATTGTCTATAAATATAATTATTAGAGCTATTTATGTTTTAATTTTTATTTTATCAAAATTTGATGGATTATTAATCTTGGTTTCATTTATTTGTGCATTTTTTTTATAAAATATTTATGAATTTATTGTAATTTGCCGTATTTAAGAATTAAAAAAACAAAGAAAAGTATAATAAAAAACAAAGTGAACCAAATCAAAACATCGATTAGGATTTGCTTTAGTTATTTTTATATAATTCGAGTAAAGAAAATCAAATACTCTGTCAATAAAAAATCTTCTTAATAAATAAGTTAAATACTTATTTATTCAAACAATTGCTATTTTATATTAATATTTTGAGATTGCTTGGTAACTTAATTATTTATGATTTATTATTTATATTACCTATTCTTACTTTCTCTCCGATATCCCATTAAGAATATGTTTACAGAAGAAAGTGGCAAAAATGAAGATAACAAGCAAATACTTTAAAAAAATATAATATAATAATTATTAATAAAGAAAACTCAATAGAAATATTATTTTTCCCATCTCAAATAAATAATTTAAAAAATTGTAATTTTCATTGGGATGAAGAAAGTAATATTCATTTTAAAAATATTTATTAGGATGAAAGAAGTAATTCTCATTTTTTTGGAAAAAAATTTAGTATTATTTATTGGTTATTCATTTTGAGTCGAAAATAATATTTATTTTTTAAATGAATAATATATTTTTTTATAAAAGTATATATTTAAAGAATTTATTTGAGATGGATAAATTAATATTTATATTTTTTAAAATGATCCAACCAAATCAAGGCCATAATCGGTCAGCCACAACCCTCAACCGAGCCAAACAAATCAAGGCCACAATTGGTGATTCAAACAAATCAAGGGCCACAACTCCCAACCGATCCAAACAAACGAAGGCCACAATCGGTGATCCAAACAAACCAAGCCCATGCACAATCGGTCATCCAAACAAACCAAGGGCATGGACAATCGGTCAGCCACTCCAAGGCCATTGACAATCGGTCAGCCACTCCAAGGCCATGAACAATAGGTCATCCAAACAAACCAACCCATGCACAATTCGGTCACCACTCCAAATAAATCAAAATAAAAACAAAGTTACAAATTCCGTCTCACTTTAAATTACAAAATATTTATTATTAATAAAGAAAGTGTTAGTCAAATATATGCTTAGGCTTAGAATTGCTTAATCCCAATCATAACAAGCATTAATGAGGACCCCTAATTTAATTAGATCAAATAGAATTTTTCTATGTATCATAGGTTCCCTTAGTGCTAGTGCCCAGTGTTTTTGTTATGTATTTTCTCAAGATTCGAAGACTTAAAGACCTAAGGATTTCCATCTGCAATGTGAGTTACTCCTTGAAGCTGTCTTACCGATTGAGTTGTCTCACCGGTCGACCTGTCTTACCGGTTGAGTTACCGGACCGACCTCTGTTACCGGTCATGTCATCTTACCGGTTGAGGCTTACTCTTCAAGCTTCCCTGTTAGCAGCTAGCCGATGCATTAATTGCTCCCAACTACCCAGCCATCAACTTTAGCTAAAGTTGGTAAAGCAAGCATGCTGACAAGACATCTCTGCATCAAATCAGTACCTTTTTTGAGAATGTCAAGTAACCAGTACTCACAGCGCCCCAACTATCTCTGAAAATCTTCTCTATCCAATCTCAGGCATTTAATGCAAGGATCTTCCCATTTAATGCATGCCAGTCCAAGTCATCATTACAACCTCTTCAAAGACAACGGCTCCTTTTCAAGTTCACTATAAATAGTTTCCTCGGAGCATTGAAGAAGGTTGGTGCATTTATGATTCTTGAGAGTGAGTTGCTTTGAACTACCAACCTGTACATTCTCTAGTTCAAAGCATTCAAAGCAAGTCCCTTCATTCACTAGACATCTCTGTTAGGACTTATACACTGGCACCTCAATCAATTCTGTAGTGTTCCTCCATTAGACTACTTATGGAACACATTGATTGATTCACACACAACACCCTAGACAAATCAGCTCAGCTTGTGAGCACATCTCTAGAAAACACCAGGTCTTTATTGTAGCACGACCCGTTAGTGGTCACCTCTAGTTTGGCAGCCTTTCAATCATTGGCTTGCAACTTGTAATAGGTAGAATCCATTAATAGCAGTGCACTTTCACAAATCCAAGTTCTGACCAAACTTGGTAGAGGACGTAGCAGTTATTTAACACTGTGAACCTCTTCAAACAATGTGTCATTTATTGCTTTGTTTGTTTTCTGTTGTGTAGTTGTAATCGGTTGATAATCTCTCAACTGGTCACAACCTATTGATTCAACTTACTGCTCATTTTGTTTGTCTTACTTGGAAACAACCTTTGTCTTGACTTGCATGAGATATTGATTTACCGGTTTGCTTTTCCTCTAACTGAAAACTTTATTTCCGCTGTGCAAAATCATTCACCGGTAAGCTAGAGTTTTTCAAAACAAGTTTTAGCAAAAAGTTTTAATCAGGCTATTCACCCCCCTCTAGCCTAATTCCTACCATTTGGAACCTAACAATTGGTATCAGAGCTAGCAATTTTCGAAAATCATTTTTCCAAGCTTAATCGCTTGAATTGCCAATTCCAAAATGGCAGGAAAAATCATGCAATCATACAACTTGGCAACCGTTCCTATGTTGAACGAAAACGAATTTCCAGTATGTAAAAATAGAATCATGCGGTACTTGGACTCAATAGATGATAGGTTAACTACTGTAGTCAGAGATGGTCCAATGACACCCCTGAAAATCAATCTTGCTACCAGAGCACCCAAAACTCCTCTCATGGATCATGCAGATAGAGAGTCTGAACAAGATTTCAAGGTCTATGAAACCTATGTGCCAAAACCACGTGAAGAATGGACTGAGGATGACAAACTTTGTGATTCCTTGGACAGAAAAGCTTTGCACATCATAACCTCCGGACTTGATGACAGACTATACAAACAAGTATAAAGCTATGAGACTGCTCAACAAATGTGGCAGAGTCTTCTCAGATACTTTGAAGGAGATCAAGTGGCAAAGGACAACAGACTCTACAAAAGTGTAGCTGAGTTTGAGTCCTTCAAGAAGAATCCAAATGAGACGTTAAGGGAAACGTACGACCGTTTCTGCGAGGTGAGTAATTCTTGTGCATCTCTAGGTAGAGTTTACACTATGAAAGACCTAAACATGAGATTCCTCAATTCTCTGGGAGACTTGTGGCATGTAAAGGTTGCTATTTTGAAAGAATGCCGAGATTTGAACGTTACTCATATCCAGAACATTGTGTCAACTTTGTTTCAATATGAGGAAGAACTCAACCGGCTGAGTGGAGTTCAAAAACAATTTAAAAATCTATCTCTACCAGCTCAGACCGAGATCTTCCCCGGTTCTTCTATGCTTACCAGCCAAACTACCACCAATGACTCTCCCTCAATCTCTCAACCTCAACCAACTTAAGCCATTACCCCCTCTAATGTGATTTTTGAGGAAGAAGATGAATTTGCTGCCTTCGCTAGAAATTATAGAAAGTTCAAGGATTTTAAAAGATCCCAGCAATCCCATAGCAAATCCTTCCAACCCAAATCCTCATCATTTCAAAGATCTGGGAACTTCCAAAAGCAAGGCCAAACCTCAACCTCAACCGATGGAAAGAATGCCCAAGGTGAGCTTGTGTGTTACAACTGTAGAAAATCCGGCCATTTTGCCTCCAAATGCCCTCAACCTAAATATGAATTTTTGAGGAAAAAACCATTCAAGAAATTCCCTAGATCTAAATCTAAGAGCTTAGTTGCCGAGGATGGAACTGAAAAAGCTATGCCAGTTTGGTTCGAGACTGATTCTGAGAATGAGGATGCCGACATAGATGAAGAGGCCGACGTCGCTTTGTTGCTATTGATGGAATCGATGATAAACCCATCTCCTTACAGTCACCTATCTATAGACACCCCAACTCCAATGAACACTCATCCTATATTGACCAGACCCCACCTAGGAGATCTCCCTTAACTTACTTTGACGAACCCATTCCTATTTCTAAGTCAGGTGAAAGTAATCCTTATAATTTCAAAATTCAAAACATAGGTGGATCCCTTTATGGTCAGTCTAAAACCATGCCCACTCTCAGACCGTTGATGCAACCAATTCAACAGACCTACCAAGCTCAAGCCTTGCCGATAATCTCTCATCAACCGACGCTTGAGACCCGACCGATTCATTTCTTAAAGCCACTAACCGAGCCAAGCCCTCAACCGATATCTTCAATGCCAAATTTTGATCCTAACTTTGATCCATCATTCTCTTCCTCTCAGCCTACCGTTGACCCTATGCCAAATATGTCAAAGTCTGAAATGGCAGAGGTGATGAATGAGCTCTTCTCCGATTTTGAAAAATTAAATGAAGCTCACAAAATTATGGCTGATAATTTTAAAATAATCACTACTGAAAATGACTCTTTGAAAGCTGAAATAAAATTTTTAAAAGAAAGTAAGCTAGAGTCTGATCAGTTGAAGAAAGATAATCAAGAACTCACTGAGAGACTAAACATATCTGTTTGTCAAATTGCTGATCTTGTGTCGAGAAATAACTCTCTTTCAAAAACCATTAACACATTTTCAAAATCCCGAGCTGCTATGGATATTATCATACAAGATCAGTTGTCTCCTAACCGAGATGTAACAACTGGTATAAGCTTTACATCCAAAGCGGCAGGAAAAGACAAAGCAATGACAAACCGGTTACCAAGTCTGTCACTGATAACTTGATGGGTAAATTTGATGATGCTCAATCCAAATTGATTAAGAGAGAGTTAACTAAACCTTTCAAAGTTGTCCCACACACCTATCCCAAGGGGAGGGAACAGATGAAGGCTTATTTGGGCAAAAAAAAATCCCAATGGACCGAGGTAGCAAATCCTGAGCTAGGACAATATGTTCCACTCAGTGATGGTAACAGCAAAGGTGGAATTAAAATTGCTGACCAAGTTGCAGGTAAGGAAACCTCAACCGGTAAGGAAGCCATCACCGGTAAAGGACCAACCGGTCAGACAACTGTCACCGATCAACCAACCGGTGAGGGCTCCCCAACCAGTAAAAGACCTTCCAAACCAATGCAACCAGTCAACAAAGCTAAATCCATCACCTTCGTCCCCAAAGGATCTGTTTCTGCTCAATCAGTGAACTCTTCCCGAAGCAAAGGCTATATTGAACATCAAATCATCTAAGCCCCCTCAGCCATCTTCTAATAAATGTACAAATTGTGGTTTTATTGGTCACAAGGCTTATGAATGCCTCTTGAAGCACCTATCCGGACCCACCGAGTCTAAAAGTTCAGTGGTGGTGGCCAGGTATGGGCCGCCAAAGAGGAACTAACTCTTTGGACCCAAAAGAATAAGGGGGACCATAAGCTTACTTTGTTTCATTTCAGAATGCTTAATGGCCTCAACCGATGCCGGTAAGGATGTTTGGATTATGGACGGTGGATGCTCTAGGCATATGATCGACATGCCGATCTCCTTACCGATCCGGAAGAAGCATCTGTCCTCCAGGTTGTCTTTGGTGACAACGCAAAGGGTAAAATTATCGGTAGTGGATCCATCAAAAGAGGTACAGCTTGTTGTACGAAGGTATCTTTGGTGGATGGTCTCGAAACATAACCTTCTCTCCATATCACAATTCCGTGATAAAGGTATGCATTGTGTTTTCAATTCTTCCAATTGCTATGTGAAAGACATTGCTACAGGTGAAACACTTCTCACTGGATATAGAAAAGGTAACGTATATGCTATTGATTTAAACAATGTTTCGAATGTTATTAATGTTTGTTTTGTAGCTAAGAACATCAGTGAGAACTCCTGGCTATGGCATAAGAGACTCGCCACTTGAATTTCAAATACCTATCCAAGCCGGCTAATCAAAATCTAGTTGCCGGCTTACCTCAAGTGTCTCGCTAATCATGATAGGAAATGCAGAGCTGCGCTAGGAAAACAAAGATAAAGAATCTTTCCACAAACAAGCCCCGCATGTTCACTTCTAGATGCCTCCAATTGCTACATATGGATCTGTTGGCCCCACAACCACCGCGCTTTAGGGGGCAGCAGATATGCTTTGGTTGTTGTAGACGACTTCTCAAGATATACATGGGTAGAGACTTTTGCTTCAAAGGATGATACATATGAAGTTGCTACCAGATTATTCCGTCTACTGCAAACCCAAAAGGAGTGTGACATCATCAGTATGAGATCAGATAATGGAACAGAATTCAAAAATAATGGAATCGCTCGATCATGATGATCATGGAATAGATCACAATTTCTCAGCTGCTGGTACACCGCAACAAAATGGTGTAGTTGAGAGAAAGAACAGGACATTGATCGAAGCTGGAAAAACAATGATATCCGAAGCTAGGCTTCCCAAGTATTTTTGGGCCGAAGCTATCCATACTACCTGCTTCACCCAGAATAGATCTTTAGTCAACAAATTTCACAACAAGACTCCTTACGAGCTATGGCGTGGCAGAATTTCCAACATTGGTTTCTTCAAGATCTTCGGATGCAAATGCTATGTACTTTACAACGGTAAAGAGCGCCGAGGTAAATTTGATGAAAAAGCTGATGAAGGTATCTTTGTGGGATACGCCAAGCACAGTAAGGCATTTAGAGTTTTTAATAAACGGTTGTTGAAAATTGTTGAATCTGTTCATGTTACATTTGATGAATTTGATTTGCTAGAGTCTGATAAGGCTCCAAATAGTACTGACAATTCTGGTGTGTTTGAGACAGGTGAATCCAGCAATCAAAATTCCAATCATTCCACGAGTTCCAATGCAAATGCAAATCAATCTCCAGCTCAGCCTCAAGTGGTGTAACTTATAGAGACTTAGTTGATGATTCTTTCTTTCCCCAATCGGTTAGGCAATCCAATAGGCAACCTCAGCTAACCGATACTTTACCAACTAGTCCTCATATTATCTTTCCTAACTCACTTTGGCGAACCAATTCCTAACAACTTACCGTTTCCTTCCCCACTTACCGATCACCAGTCATCATCACCCTCACCTAACCGATCTCCTCAACCGGTCACATCTCCCTTTACCGGTCCTACTCCTCCATTAGAAACCTTAAGGCAAGAACCTGTTAGGCAAGACCTCCCTAGGGAAGTGAGAACAGTTAGAGATCATCCATTAGAAAATGTGATAGGTGATGTCTTTGGTCCCAGAATGACTAGAGGCCAGTTAAGAAATTTAGAGGATCAACATGGATTATTTTCTTCTGCTATGGTCTCAAATATTGAACCAAAGAAGACTGAAGAAGCACTAGATGACCCCAGCTGGGTAGAAGCCATGCAAGAAGAGCTTAACCAGTTTGATAGATGTAAAGTTTGGGAATTAGTGCCTAGACCCGGTGATCAAACAGGTGATTGGAACGAAATGGGTTTATAGAAATAAATTGGATGAGTCGGAAAAATAATTAGGAACAAGGCCCGGACTAGTGGCGGCGAAAAGGATATAGGCGGGGAAGAAGGCATAGACTATGATGAGACTTTTGCTCCCGTAGCTAGATTAGAAGCCATTAGGTTATTTCTTGCCTATGCAGCCTACAAAGAGTTTAAGCTATACCAAATGGACGTGAAAAGTGCCTTTCTCAATGGAGAACTTCAAGAGCTTGTTTATGTAGATCAACCTCCCGGTTTTGAAGATTCCAAGAAGCCTAATCACGTCTACAAATTGAATAAAGCTTTGTATGGCCTCAAGCAAGCACCTCGAGCATGGTATGAAACTCTCTCCAAATTCCTACTTAGTGAGAAGTTTGAACGAGGTAAAATCGACACCACCTTATTTATTGCAAAGCATAATGGTCATTCATTGTTAGTTCAAATATATGTTGATGACATTATTTTTGGATCTACTAACAAAAAATTATGCAAGAGATTTGAGAAACTTATGCAGAGCAAATTGTAGGTGAGCATGATGGGTGAGCTTACATTTTTCCTTAGACTTCAAGTCAAGCAAACCCAAGAAGGTATTTTTATCAATCAAGCCAAATACACCAATGATCTAATCAAGAAATTTGGTCTTGACTCTGCTCATCCTCAATGCACTCCAATGGCCACCAATGTACACCTTGACAAAGATGAGTCCGGTAAGAAAGTAGATATGACACTCTACCGAGGTATGATAGGATCTCTACTTTACTTAATCGCCAGTAGGCCAGATATCATGTTTGCCGTATGTGTATGTGCTAGATTTCAAGCTGACCCTAGAGAATCTCATTTGCAAGCTGTTAAAAGAATTATTAGATATCTTGTGGGAACTGCTAACTTAGGTTTGTGGTATCCAAAAGACTCTTCATTTACACTTATTGGTTATTCAGATGTTGATTTTGCAGCTTGTAGGGTCACCAGGAAGAGTACTAGTGAAACTTGTCAATTTCTAGGTAACCGATTGGTTTCCTGGTCGTGCAAGAAACAAGCATCAATTTCCACTTCTACGGCTGGCGAGTACATAGCTGCTGGAAGTTGCTGTTCTCAAATCCTATGGATGAAGCAACAACTAGTAGACTATGAAATCCCTCAAGAAGTATGTCCTATCTATTGTGATAACACCTCAGCTATTTCAGTCTCCAACAATCCTGTGATGCATTCAAAGACCAAGGACATAGACATCAAATACCACTTCCTCAAGGACCATGTTGAAAAGGGTAATATTGTTCTTTTAAAAGTCCATACTGATTATCAATTAGCTGATATCTTAACAAAACCATTGGACATTAAAAGATTTGAATTCCTTAGAGGAGAACTAGGCAGATTGATATTCGATAAACATTATGTGCTAACTTTGTTATCTGTGTAAGTTATCAACAAGATCAAGGTGATTTCTCTCGTTTACCGATGCGTTGCAAGTGCTCGTTTACCGGTATCCCTTACCGGTAAAGCAAGACTCCCTTTACCGGTCCTCTTACCGACATTCTTGATCGGTAAATAATATCGCTAACCGATGGTCCCCAACCGGTGAAAGATCTCTCTTACCGGTCAATACCTGACCGGTCAGCTACCTTGCCGATTATCCTCTTACCGACGAACTGCAGCCGGATCGAAATATACAATCCGTCTTTAACCGGCTCATTTGTCATCATTGCCTAAAATGTCACATCAATCTCTTCGCCGCTGCAGTCTGATCTTACAGTACCTATCTCTCACCTGTTCCCCATGCCCTATATAGAAGATATAGATCAATTTTAAATAATTGATCAAAAAGGTAATCTCTGTATCATTCCTATTTATCAAAAAGGTTATCTTTTTGTTCTTTATTACATTTAGATATAACTGCTGCACACACGTTCCTATTTCCATGTCACATCTTTAATTTCGTGAAATAAAACTATCAATTAATGTGCACGTCAGTTAAAAACGTTTAAGCTTCTTTTGTTTTAACCAACACATCTCTTCATCTTCCCGCTCTTTTGTCCCCTATAAAAGGATTTCAAAATCTCATTTCAAAATTCTGGATTCTCTCTCTCTCTAAAGAACAAAGGCAACCGGCAAAACTCACTCATACTTCATCTTCTCCATCTGTTTCTTCCTTCATCTCTTCAAGATCTCTGGTATGTCTTTTGGATTTTAAAGTTTGAACGTACGAGGACTCCCAGTTTTCTTATAATCCTAAAAATCATTTAAACACTCAAAATTATTTGAAAAGATCTCGTTGATTCTAACTTATATTGTTTGATTGATTTTTTTTTGATTCACAGATGGCTCCTAAGAAAGACATTTATGGAGGTTACATTCTCCCCAGCTTCTTCGACTCCGATGAAGGCCGTGCCATTGAAGCCCTGTTTATTGCTGTCGGAGTTATTCCGTTCGTAATGCCTGAAGGAAATGAAGATATTTACTATGAGATGGTTAATGAGTTGTTCGATAATGGTGTGGTGGATGAGAATGAGAATATAATTTCAACTGCTGCTGGTGTTCCCGTTACATTTAGCCCAGCCACCATTGATGCTGCCTTCCCCAATCTCTCTTCCACCGGTTCATCTTCTGTCACCATGAAAGATATGATTGCTGCCTGGGCTAAGGTTCGTGGATCTGATCCTTTCGTTACCAGTGAAGCAAATAAGAAGGCTGGTTTTGATGCCGTTTATTACGATGTTGCCGATATTGTGGACCGATGCTTCATTTGTCGGTCAGGCTCTCATCATTGTATTACCATGATACAATGGGAAGCCATAGCAGCTATCATCATTGGTGGGGAATTCAACTGGTGTGCCTTCCTTTACCGTATAGTCTTGATTGCCTTCAAGAAATTTCAAAAGGAGAAACCAACTTCCAAGCCCAATAAAGCCAAACCCTGTCACTACTTGATGATTAGCCGTGCCCTCAGATCTATCCCAGCTGTTCTTCAAGCCTCTAAGAATCAACCCAATTATCCACAATCCTTCTGCAAGGCCTTTGACAAGTTTGATATGGTTAGAGCTATCAAAGAATCAACCGGTAAACCAACCGGTAAATCGTCTGAACCCTCCACCGGTAAATCAACCGGTAAGTCCACAACTCCGATGCCGGTAAGCGGTGCCGAGCAAACCCACCGGCAAACAAGCTCAAAAGAAGAAACCCTCTAGCCGACCAAAGGTAATCCAACATACCGGTGCCCCTCCTGCTCCTAAACCTTCTTTTCCAGTAAAGAGAAAATTACTTGATTCTGATGATGATGATGATGATAAGCCTATTTCTATCATTCTTTCCCCTAATCGAAAACAAAAAGCTACAGCCAGAAAATTAGCTCCTCCCCCTTCCAAAAAATCCAAACCTATCCCAAAATCTTCCCAACAAATAGCCAAAGAAAATGCTGAGAGAAGGAGGAGAATTGAAACAGACTTGGGAACCTTCATACCTTTTATTCCCAAAAGACTTTTTGATCATAACTTCCTCACCGACAAAATTCCATTTACCGATCAATCATCAACCCGACCGGTAAGCCACTGCCAACCAATCAGAAACCCAACCTTTCACATTTACCATTACAATCCCTGGTTGGTCAATCCTACATTTGAACCATCCCCCACTTGGGTATATCCTATTGAGCACTTACCTCCTTTCCTTCGAAGGCTTCTGCAATTCCATGAGACCCACAAAAACTCAGTCCCAGTCGGTGACATATCTGACTATGTGGATTTTGACAACATTCACGAAGAAAATGGTCTCTATTATACCAAGCCTTCATGCATTGTTTGAGTGACTATGATATCTCTTTGTCTAGAGAGAGTCTTCTCAAAATTTACAATCGGTATTTCGAATTGCTGCCTCCAATGTGGAATGCCATTTACTTGGCTCAGGACCGGCTCCGGCAAGATATGATGATTCAGGCAGTGTGGATTGATTTTGCCATTCTCTACAACGCTCAGGAAACCCTCAAGGAATCTGATCCCTATCAGCTTGGGAGATTTGAACTACCTGGAGATGATCTACCTTCTTTTGATCCTGAAGTTGTCAACTTAGGCCCTCGAAGATGGAAATTCATAAAGAATGTGATGGATGTGGTTCAAAATCTGGTTGACTTGAACAGAGACTTCCAGAGTATGGGTGATATTTCTCTTTCTGCCTTCTTCAACTCTATTCAGTCAAACAAAAACAAATGGGCTACTATTCCTGATGAAGAAATAGAAGAAATGTTCAAGGACATTAGTGGCTCAGATGATCAAGCTTGATTGATAGAGGAGAGCAGTAGGGCTGTTACATGAAACGAGCCTGCTCGAGCTCGGCTCGGGCTCGGCTCGAAAAAAGCTCGAGTTCGAGTGGGCTCGAGTTGAACTCGAGCTCGAGCTCGAACCGATTTTTAAGCTCGTCATTTTTTCGAGCTCGGCTCGTGTTCGGCTCGTATGTTCGACGAGCTCTGTTCGAGATCGACTCATTTGAGCTCGACTCGGGCTCGGCTCGTTAAAAGCTCGAATGAATTTTAGTTTATATATAAATATATAAGCTCGTTTAGGCTCGAGTTCGAATAAAACTCGAATTAGGGCTCGATAAAGCTCGTTTGATTTCAGATTTTTTTCAAATAATAAGTCGAAGCTCGAGCTCGGCTCGTTATTACTCGAGTTCGAGCAGCTCGCGAGCCGGCTCGAAAGCTCGAAACTTGATTCCGAGCCGAGCTCGAACAGGCATTTTGGGCTTGAGCTCGAGCTCGAGAAAAGCTCGAGCTCGTTTAAAAGTTAACGAGCTCGAGCTCGAAACATCAAAAGCTCGGCTCGGCTCGGCTCGTTTACAGCCCTACAGAGCAGTCTGTCACAAGCTCTAGCTCATCAACTGACTCCAATGATTCAGATTCCGATGACCAAATTAAAGTGCTGCTGTGATTGATCGGTCTAAGAAGATAAATGTTGATTTCGCTACTCCCTTACCGATGCAACATGTGGGAGGAGGTAGTACTGAGACATCTCCAGTTACCGTTCTTGCTGCAGGAGGAGGACAAAATCTTAGCTCAAGTGCTTTACCGGTTATTCAACCGATGCCTCTTAGGTGAGATACTCCAACCTGTTAGAAGATTTATCGGCTCACCGAGCCCTTTACCGATGCTACTCCCCTTACCCAGCGAAGCCCCTTACCGATGCAACTACTGAACCGGTTAAGGCAAGTAATATTGATGATATCCTTCTCCAGCAAGCCTTGGCAGCCAGCTTATTTCATGAGCAAACTGAAAAGCTCAAGGAAACTCAAAGAGCAACAATTGATGAGTTAAATACTCAGAAAGCCATTCAAGCCTCTCTGCTACCGGTTAGTCAATCGGTAAGCCAAGCCATTCCTCCATCCTCTTCAAGAGCCAATTCACCGGTTCAGGAGGAGGATATTGACCCAGTTTTTTATGAAGACTCCCTTTCTGATTTCTATGAAGAAGAAGAAGATGTTGATTTTGATGAGAATGACCCTGCAATACCTCCAGTCTATGATGATCCTGGTATGCGTCAGAAGGATTTGATGTCCACCTTGAATTTCTATACCTCCAAAGCTTCTATTCCTCAATCTACCGATGGAATACCTTTATTTAATGTTCATGAGAAAATCATCAGTAGTGCAGTAACTCAGCCTACTCCAATGCCTCCATCTATTGCTGATCGGTTTCAGAGGCAAAGGAGAGAAGATAGAATGGCCACCTTCATTGATGTTGTGGAAAATATGAAGGTTGGTGCTGCTCCTGAAGATACTCCTCCTAGATACACCAAAACTCTTGGGCCAGGTGAGACAAGACGCAAGCATCAGAAAATAAAGGTACTAAAACTTAAGAAGCGCCCAAATCCTCCCAAAGGCAAAGAAATCATGCCTGGAAAAGTTGAGCAACAATTGCTTACCGATTTCCCTTCTCCAAAGCTAAACAAGAAATACCCAACCACTCTTCAGCAACACAATCGGTATATCAGAATTCCTGGCCATGTTGCTACCATTGCCCCTAGACCGGTTGAAAGCACTCTATCAACTGATAACCTTTTTATCCGATATCTCTCCATCAATGGCCGTGTAACTCAAGTTTTGGAAATGAGGATTCTTAGTTGGTCGTTTGAGGTGACCAAAATGGTTGGCTTCTTGCCTAATGTGACTAGGCTTTCAATCTTGAGAAATGGCCAGCCTCAACCATGGAGTAATATTAGAGAAGCTTCCCTACTTTTTCTTGCTCTAAGAGTGATTCCTCTTCTTCGCTTAAGGCAATCCCTCTTGGCTTAGTGCGGGTGAAATTCTTTGGAACTTTCGTTTGCTTTGAAATGATGAGCCTAGAGCAAATTGATTTCCTTAATCCTCCAACTACTCCTCCCGCCCACCTTCTCGAGCAGTGGATGAAGAAATTGAGATAACCCCAACCGGTAATGTATCTAGGACCGGTCAGTCCTCAGTGCTTCTGCTTACCGATTCATCTACCGATCCTCTTACCGGTTCTACCACCTCTCTTACTGATCCATCATCCCCTCTTACCGACAGACAAGTTGCCGATCCATTGCCTTCAGTTACCGATGCTCCCTTACCGGCCAGCCAACCGGTCTCTCAATCTGCTGCTTTTTCGACCCCTCCTACCGATGATTTGAATAGGCCACTCCTTGCTCAAGATTTGGTAGATCTTCATAGAGCCTTGCTTGATGGCTTTGTTGAAGTTAATGCTGAGTTGGCTCGTTCTTTTATTAAGTCCAATCAGGAGGAGGATGAAAGACGATTTGATTTGTTGAAAACTGGTATTGCTTTGTCTCTTGGCAATTTCATGTCTGATATAAATGCTAGAGACAACGTCATCAGAGATCTTCAGTTACAACTTGATGAGGCTCAGCAAACCAACAAAATCCTTTGTGAGCAACAAATTTCCGGCAAAGCTATTCTGGACCGATCCATTGAAGAACTCAAACGGTCAGCCGAAGCCCTTAGCAGTTGTCAAGAGAAGAACCGTGAGCTTGAGATGGTGTTAGCTAAAGTGAAAGCGAAAAATGAAATTCTTTTGGTAGTTAGAGAAGAAAGGAAGAAAAGGAAAAGGGATGAGAAAGAGAAGAAGAAAGCAAAGAAATCATCCAACAAGTCCAAGCCCTCAGACCCTCCTTCAGATGCTGCTGCTCCTTAGCCGATCAAGATTCAAGTCTCTTACCGGTGCAGCTCTGAGAATGTAACCGATGATGTTTTGTCTTTCTTTCCTCATTCACCGGTCTACAACATAATGAGAATCTCTTATCCTTAAACTTTGTGTTTTGATTGAATTTCCTTTGCTTTTAACTATTTTGAATGTTCCAAATGCTACTAACAGTCTCATTTTGCAGGTCTCATTCAAAATCTTTTCTTAGTTTTATTTTGAAGTCTCCTTTAAGCTTTAACTTTGGTTGTAAGCTTACTTAGGTAGCATCAAGTTGTCATTTGACTTAGGGAATGATATACCTAATAGATAAATTTCTTATCATTCTTTCACTAAGTCAAAAAGATGCTAGCCTAGGGTGATTGGACTTAAGCAATTAGGAGGAGATTGTTAGTCAAATATATGCTTAGGCTTAGAATTGCTTAATCCCAATCATAACAAGCATTAATGAGGACCCCTAATTTAATTAGATCAAATAGAATTTTTCTATGTATCATAGGTTCCCTTAGTGCTAGTGCCCAGTGTTTTTGTTATGTATTTTCTCAAGATTCGAAGACTTAAAGACCTAAGAATTTCCATCTGCAATGTGAGTTACTCCTTGAAGCTGTCTTACCGATTGAGTTGTCTCACCGGTCGACCTGTCTTACCGGTTGAGTTACCGGACCGACCTCTGTTACCGGTCATGTCATCTTACCGGTTGAGGCTTACTCTTCAAGCTTCCCTGTTAGCAGCTAGCCGATGCATTAATTGCTCCCAACTACCCAGCCATCAACTTTAGCTAAAGTTGGTAAAGCAAGCATGCTGACAAGACATCTCTGCATCAAATCAGTACCTTCTTTGAGAATTTCAAGTAACCAGTACTCACAGTGCCCCAACTATCTCTGGAAATCTTCTCTATCCAATCTCAGGCATTTAATGCAAGGATCTTCCCATTTAATGCCTGCCAGTCCAAGTCATCATTACAACCTCTTCAAAGACAACGGCTCCTTTTCAAGTTCACTATAAATAGTTTCCTCGGAGCATTGAAGAAGGTTGGTGCATTTATGATTCTTGAGAGTGAGTTGCTTTGAACTACCAACCTGCACATTCTCTAGTTCAAAGCATTCAAAGCAAGTCCCTTCATTCACTAGACATCTCTGTTAGGACTTATATACTGGCACCTCAATCAATTCTGTAGTGTTCCTCCATTAGACTACTTATGGAACACATTGATTGATTCACACACAACACCCTAGAGAAATCAGCTCAGCTTGTGAGCACATCTCTAGAAAACACCAGGTCTTTATTGTAGCACGACCCGTTAGTGGTCACCTCTAGTTTGGCAGCCTTTCAATCATTGGCTTGCAACTTGTAATAGGTAGAATCCATTAATAGCAGTGCACTTTCACAAATTCAAGTTCTGACCAAACTTGGTAGAGGACGTAGCAGTTATTTAACACTGTGAACCTCTTCAAACAATGTGTCATTTATTGCTTTGTTTGTTTTCTGTTGTGTAGTTGTAATCGGTTGATAATCTCTCAACTGGTCACAACCTATTGATTCAACTTACTGCTCATTTTGTTTGTCTTACTTGGAAACAACCTTTGTCTTGACTTGCATGAGATATTGATTTACCGGTTTGCTTTTCCTCTAACTGAAAACTTTATTTCCGCTGTGCAAAATCATTCACCGGTAAGCTAGAGTTTTTCAAAACAAGTTTTAGCAAAAAGTTTTAATCAGGCTATTCACCCCCCCCCTCTAGCCTGATTCCTACCATTTGGGACCTAACAGAAAGCTATATATAAAATTATTTTCTCCATCTCAAATAAATACTTTAAAATATATACTTCTATAAAAAATTATAATCGTCATTTCAAAATAAATATTACTTTCGACTCAAAATGAATAACCAAAAAATAATACTTCATTTTTTTTCCAAAAAAAATGAACATTACTTTCTTCATCCTAATGAACATTAATTTGCTGATTGAGAGAAAGGACGCAATTTATTTTTTGATATAAAAAATAGTATTCATTTTGGAATGAAAGTAATATTCATTTTTGAATTGAAGGAATTGTTTTCTTAAACAGTCAAATTTTTTCTATGTCATAAAAGAAATAAATATGGATTCCTTCGTCTCAATGAACATTTAAAAAAAGAATACTACTTTATGCGTCAAAAAAATTAATGTTATCTTAATGTCTTATTTTGAGACGAATGCACTAATATTACAAACATTAATTTTATAGGCGAATAAAGTAGTATTAAATTTTAAAATATTCATTCGGATGAAGGAAATAATGCTCAATTTTTTGGATAAAAAATGTGGTATTATTTTTTGATTATTCAATTTGAGTCGAAAGTAATATTTATTTTTGAAATGAATAATATAATTCCTTATAGAAGTTTCTAAAGTATTTATTTGAGATGGAAAAAATAATATTTCTATTTCGTTTTCTTTATTAATAATTATTATTTTGTAATTTAAAGTGAGACGGAGTTTGTACCTTGATTTGATTTGTTTGGATTGGCAACTGATGTTCTTAAAATATTGATTTGTAATGATGATAAGCTCTGTCAATCTGATCTATGTACTGATAATGTAGTGTTTAAGGAAGTTTTTCATAATTTATAATTGTATATAACTTTTTTTTTTTCTTTAATTTCTATCTTAGTGTTGCATGTAATTATCCGTGCATCGCACGGGAGTTTCACTAGTATTGTAGAATAATTCCACAGCAGTTGACATTCTCTACAACACATTCATATTTATAATCAAGTTGTAATAATTGTTGCCTTCGCTTGTCCTTCCTAAAATATCTGTTACGTTTAAAAATTATCTATAGTATAAATGGAAGGGGTCTTTTGAATGGTGGTATGAACAGTATCACGTGTCGAAATTCCCATTTTGCCTTCACTAATTTGTCCCTTTTCCATTTTGCCCTTAAAAAAATTAAAAAAAATATTTTTAATTTAAAAAAAAAACGTGGCCTTGGACACGGGCATGTGCTAGTAAATTATAAATTAGAAAATAAACTTAATACTTAATACTGTACAAGCATAAGCAATTATTTTAAATTTGATATGTTTTGGTGTGTGTAATAGTTATCATAGTTGATACTACTACCGCCCCAAAATAAATTTTCATTATTATTTTTAATGAATGAAAACAAAAATAAACATTCATATTTTATTTTGAAGTGAGGGAGAAAAAGAAATGGTTGGAAAAAACACACATACATACTCCCTCCGTTCCAATAAAAGCTTCACTAATTACCCAAAAGGGCGTCCCGTTAGAAGCTTCACCTTTCCTTTTTTGGCAAAGAATCTTTACTATTTACTCCACTCATTCTCTCTCCTACATTATTTTAATACTCACAATACTATTATAATTTACTATTCCCTCCACTAATTCTCTCTTCTATTTTCAAATTACACTCACAACATTTTTTTCCCTCCCATTTTCATATTTTGCGTGCCCACCCAAAAGGGTGAAGCACTTATTGGGACGGAGGGAGTATTATATACTCTCTCCTCTAATCTTTCACCTATTTGCAATTGTTCAATGTTATTACTTTCTTTTTTTGGACAAATTGTAATTTGATAAAATAAGTTTTACACACAGTTGTATTACGACACCTAATAGTTGAAACGTGCCAAACTTTTTATGGACGTTCTTGTTTAGTTCGTTCATCTTCTTCGATTGACTGGATCTAAAATTCTTGAATTAACGAGAAGATAATGGATCTGAAATTTAAGGGGAAGGGGAGAGGGATTTTGTAAATTTTGTTTTTACATTTATACGCTTTATATTATATTAAATACTTTTAAGATTAATAGTGAAGCAATTATTATTTTTATTCTTTGGGAAATGACAAAATTACCCTTTAAAAAGTAATGTCCATGGCACATGTCTTTCATTCCGTCAAAAACTTAATGATTTCGTTAGTTTTTATATCAAATTGCTAAAAAAATACGAACTTAGAAATTGAATTCACACGTTTCAACTTTTAGGTGACGTACTGCAACTGTGTGTAAAACTAAGGTTACCAAATTGTAATTTGACTTCTTTTTTTCTCTAATCTTAAGCGTACAATCTCATAATAATAGAAATCTTACTCTAAAACGGAGCAAGAGCAAGTATAAATAGTAATTTTTATTTTTTATAAGTATAATTAAATTAATTTAAAATTATTATTAGAATTTATTCAGATTAAAAAAAAAAAAATAGAAACATCATTACAGGGGGACGAGGGATTACATAAAGGTGTAAGTTGGTTTTTTTATTTTCAGGAGACAACCTCATAACTTACAGACAAATAGATATTCTTTTCTAAATATTTAATGATTAAGTACATACTTATAGAACCAATATTCATGAAACAAGTTGCTGATGTGGCCCACCAATATTAGATCAAGTCCAATAGGTCAACTATCAAAAAATATTTAACTATCCTAATATTATGACACCTCATCTTCTCTTTCCATCCACTTAATCATTCAACTACTTTCTCAACTACACCCCCCACAATAAGCTAATTTAGTTTAAAATTCAACTCCTCCCAACTCATCATTCTATACCCCACCACTTTTTATTTTATTTACAATATTTAATTTTATAATTAAAAAATTAATAAAAATAATAATAATTTATTATTAAAAAAATTTATTAATATTTTTATTTATAAATTCGAGATTTTTTTTAATTTTTTTAATTCGAGATTTTATTTAATTTTATAAATTCGAGATTTTATTATTAAAAATAAATTATTAATTTTTTTGGTGTACAAAAAATATGAAAGTTATGTCATTTTATAGAGAAAAAAATTTCCAGAATTTTGGAAAAAAAAAAATTATTTCTGTCAAATAATTGAGCTCAAAAAACGGGGTGGAAAAATATAAAAAAAAAACATTCAGCAACCAATCAGAGCCGGACATCTGTCCTATCCGGGAAAAATCAAAAAAAAAAAAAAAGGGTCGGACGCGCCAATCCATGGCGTGAAGGCTACGCGCCAAATTCGGACGAATGGGAGGCTGACGCGTGGCTCAGGCGGGTCCCTCCTTCTTCTCTTCAACCAGGTTGAACATTTTCAACTCAAACCCCTCAACTACCCTATTAATCACTCTCAACTAACTTACTCCCTCTCAACTACCTATTCAATCCCCCTATTGTACATGGCCTTATTAGAAATCCCTCATAATTACCATAATCTACAATAACATCGCTTTAGAGCTTTTCATCTATTTTGTTTAATCTTTTCTATTTAATGAAAGGAATTGAAAAAAAAAAATTCCTTATAATGGAAAGTATCAGACACCTTTGATTGATTCTGTAACGACCCAAATATTCCACAAATAACCATAATGCTTAATTGATAATAAAATAACTTCACCGGCTACTAAACCATAATTCAAATGCTAACCACAATTCAAAATAACGTAAATACGGATAACGGTAACAAGTGCAACGGCTAGTACAACCCACTAGCTCGCCAACTAAACTACCTAACAAAAGAAATTACTTAAACGACTCCCGCCACGATCCTTGCGACGGTCCAACTTCCTACTTATTACCTGAAAGGAAAAATAATGGGAAAGGGGATGAGCGAACAATGCTCAGCAAGTTCATACGGTGCCTCTTTGGTTACTAAGGAAGAGGTGACCGAAAGAACGAGATCAAATGAATACTTCAATGAACGGTAAATATTCAAGAACTGAATATTCAAAATACAGTTTAAAAACAGTTACTAAGTATAGAAAACACTTCTATGAGTTGGAAAACATGTGGCTTCACAAAAGAGCAGTTTCAATCAAATAACTTTCACAAAATACTTCACTTTATTTCATAAAACCTTTTACAAAAGATTTCACATTAAAACACTTTACTTCCATCCAATCACACTTTAGGGATTAAGCAGTTACTAGCTGTACCCAGGGCTAAGGTTTTCATTGACCGCACCCAATAACCGGTATATCATGATAACCTACATCACTTCATCAAGCAATGTACTAGGGTCCCATATGACCTTCTTCAGGCACTGGGATAACTATAAGGGTCCACATGTTCATTTCCAGAACTATGTTTAATATTTGGGGTCCACATATTCTTTTCAGAATTATGGATAACTTTTACTTTCACAAAACTTTACTTTGTTAACTTTCAACGGTGCTCATAAAATCAAGAACTCAACAATAACAATATCAATCATACTCAAGATATCCCAATTGAACAATAACACATCAAAAGGGGTAGATATCTAAAGAACGCTAACACAACGGAACGAATATGTTTTTAAAATACTACCCGCCACATAGGTAGAATATAACTTTACAAAACATAGAATGGATTCCTAAACAAGGAATGAAACCAAGAACTAAGAACGTAATCCCTTACCTTAGCGTTGCTTAGCAAAAGCGAAACTCTTCGCACACGAATCTACAATCATGCAAACATAGGTCTAAAGGTACAAGTAATGCTCTTTTACTTAATCCCTAACTATTAACTACATACGAGTTATTCTTCCTTAACTCATTTTTAAAGATTACCCTTTTTACCCTTTTTATATCTTTCCCAAAATACCCCTAGGGTTTTAAGCTTACTAACCTTATTACAATTCTTTTTATGACTTTCCCATTCTAAGGTTACTATTCATAGCATACCCAGCACTATTCACAGAAGTTAACAAACACCCAAACACACACACACCCATATACACACCACAGCACACGCATACACACCCTCTGTATACACACAGAGACACACGCAGACACACACACAGCCCTATACACACCACAGCACACGCATACATACCCTCTGTATACATACAGAGACACACGCAGACACACACATAGCCATATACACACCACAGCACACGCATACACACCCTATGTATACACACAGAGACACACGCAGCCTACAGATAACACACTCTACACACAGAGAAACACACGCAGAGACACACGCATGCACAGACAAACACACGCACACACACTGCCCCCAGAACACACACACGACACATACTAAACACATAGTTAACCCAAAAATTTATCTCTTAATCCTTTAGCATGAACATCTTACCTCCCAATTAGATTTCAATCACATGCCCAGACCAATCAATGTTACTCCATATTAGGCTTAGGATTAATACTTGATATTGAAACAATAATCATAATTACTTGGATTATGGCTAAACCCTAATCCCTCTTATTAATCTAGGGTTTTTAAGATTATTATCATTATAATAATTTCTACATAAACAAAACCCATGGAAGAAATTCATTACCTTGATTGCTTGGAATCTCCTCCTTCTCCTCCTCTTTCTTTTCTTCTCTTTCTCCCTCACGGTTCCTCTCTATTTCTCTCAACAGAGAACTGCTGCCTCTCTCTCTATTTTTCTAACTCACGGTTGAAGAAAGTGAGGGTGCTAGGTTTAGGAAGGAGTATTTATATATTTATTCCCCAAAGCCTTAGTCTCAAAAGAGTTTTAAGTCCACCAACAGTCCTAGCCCACCAATCATTTAAACTAAGTTATTATCCTTTTTAAACTCAGTTATTATCCTCTTAAACTGAGTTATTATCCTATTAAAAGTCAGTTATTATCCTATTAAATATTATCCTAATTAACTAATAAATAAACAAATCAATATAAAAATTTTACTAAAGGAACGGGGTATTACATTCTTACCCCCTTAAAAGAGTTTGGTCCACCAAACTAAACATACCTTAATCTGAAAACAGGGCAGGATACAGCTCACGCATCTCTCTCTCGAGCTCCCACATTGCTTCTCTTTCCGTGTGGTTGCTCCACTGCACTTTTACATAGGGAATTGTTCTTTTCCTCAAGATCTGATCTTTCCGATCCACGATTTTCACAGGTTGCTCATCATAACTCAAGTCTGCTCGGAATCGTAACTGTTTGTACTCGATGACGTGACTCGGGTCAGGAGCATACTTCCTTAACATCGACACATGAAACACATTATGCACTCCCGCGAGTACAGGTGGTAACGCCAACTTATAAACCACCTTTCCAATTCGTTCTAAAATCTCGAACGGTCCAACATATCTTGGGCTAAGCTTCCCACGAATCCCAAACCTCATAACACCTTTCGTTGGTGATATTCTCAAGAACACATGATCTCCTATTTGAAATTCCAAATCGCGTCGTCGGCGATCCGCATATGACTTTTGCCTATCCTGAGCCGTTAGTAACCATCGACGAATTTGTTGAACTTTATCCGACGTCACTTGCACAATCTCGGGTCCAATCAATTTCCTCTCACCGACTTCATCCCAACACGCAGGTGATCTACACTTTCGCCCATACAACTGTGATGATGCCCACCCGCGATTTTTCTTTTTTTGAAAATCAACAAAACGGAGTCGCCACGCCATTTTTATTTTTAGGGCCAAAACTTTGAAAAATGCCCGAGATTAGAGATTTGGGTTTGGAGGTCACGTTACACTCCGGGAAGAACGTTAGGGTTCACCCGGAATGCCTCGTAAAACGAGTCTTCCTAATTTGAAACCATTTGTGTGTGTGTGTGTATGTGTTTTGGTTAAAATAAATGTAAACTGAGAAAATTAAAAATTGAGAACTCTTTGTAAGACATTAAACAAGTCCCATGATTTTTGGTATGATTTTAGGGTTGAGTTTTGGTACTCTAAAGACTCCTTGAAGTTGAAAATCAATTCTGCCAGAATGAAAAAGGCAGTGGACACTTGATTTTGAAATGGATTTAAGAGCTTTAAAACTTCAGAATATGAGGAAAGTCAGAGAATGAAAGTTGTTAAAAACATCTTAAATAAGGTGACTTCAAAATATTTTTATGATTGGAGATGATTTGATGAACCAAAACCTTCTGGAAATCTCAGATGTGAAATCTGGATTTCCAGAGACTGCTGAACTAACTTTTGGAAAATAATTTGAAAAGGGAGTTATACTAACGCAAAAAATAAAGTAAAAATATGTATGGAATCCTATGGATGTTGGATACAAAAAGTACTTTGTAGTCAACACCAAATTCCAAGTTTTTCTGTGTCCAAAAAATAGGAAAATGGACTGAGGTCTCAGAACAATGCTACTGGACGGCAATATGTTCTTGAAGAAAAATGTGATTTTAAAAGGGGTTTTGCATCCATGCTTGTCCCCATTTCCTTAGGCTTTGATTAGTGATCACTAGACATGTTTAGTGGTGATCTACTATATCAAGCCATCCTTAGGGTACATTAGGACTTGAAGCATTTCATTTGCTTGGGAAGGGGAGATTTTGTAAAGATGTAAATTGAACAAGATGAACAAGAAATTAAAAGAAAGTTTTAGGGTTTAAAGAAGGAGGGTTTACCAATGATGGTTTAACCATATCTTCCTTGGTTTGGAGCTTGACTTGAGGAGTATCAAGATTTGAATGTGTTTAGAGAGTGTTTGATGATAGAGTTGGTCAAAGAGAAAACAAGTAGATAACACTTAAGTCCTCTATGTTTTCTCTCTAATCCTCCTCTTTAGTGTTGATTTAAGCTTGAGCTTGTGTATGTTTAAGAGTTATTTGAGAGTGTTTGGAGTGAGATTGGGAAAGACTCAAGAGAAAATGGTGGCAATCTAAGGATTCCCACTGTTTTCTCTCTGTTTTTCACCAGAGTATAGCTCCTGTGAGTAAATTGTGTTCTGTAAACTGAGAGAGAAGGATTCAATTTATAGGCCACTGGGGGAAACAAAGATGTCCGTGCGGATCTAAGTGTAGGCGTGCACTGTTCATTTCGCTGCTGCAGGCTTTGGACAGGAGGAATATTATTTTCAAAAATTCAACCAGCTGTTGTTCCAGCAGCTTCCAATTTCAGAAATTCAACATTTGTGAGATTCCTTTGCTTGTTTAACCTCAAATAGCAATCCCCAATTTACCCTTGCTTTGTTAGAAAAGTTAGAAATGTTAGGGATGTTAGGACTTTTGTTAGTTTTCTAACGAAAATACTAACGACTCAAATTGGAGCACTTACAGTAGCCCCTCGGCGACGGCGCTTTCGAAGGAAGCGGGGTCGTCGATAAGAGTAAGGCTCCATATTTGACAAGATGGGAAAAAGGGTGACCAAAGTAGTCGAGTGGCTGGACCTAGTGATAGGCTACCTACGTATCCTTAAGAGGAATCAAGTCGGTCGTAGTTCGGGTCTTTCGACTATCTTCAGATGTTGACCCTAGAGTGACTATTTTAGGATGTCAACCTGGTGAGCGAGTTCTGCAGTCGGTTGCTGAAAGAAACTCTGCTGGGGATAGGACATGACCATTTTGGTCTGATGGCTAGAGTTGTATATCCGCACTGCTGGGGAAAGGAATGACCATTTTGGTCTGATGGCTGAACCTAATGATAGGCTACCTACGTATCCTTAAAAGGAATCAAGCCAGTCGTAGTTCGGGTCTTTTGACTATCTTCAGACGTCGACCCTAGAGGAACTATTTTAGGATGTCAACCTAAGATTTGACTATTTTTGGGAAGTCGCCCTGTGACTTGACAATTTTTGGGAAGTTGCCCTAAGATTTAACTATTTTTGGGAAGTCGCCCTAAGATTTGACTATTTTTGGGAAGTCGCCCTATGATTTGACTATTTTTGGGAAGTCACCCTAAGATTTGACTATTTTTGGGAAGTCACCCTAAGATTTGACTATTTTTGGGAAGTCGCCCTAAGATTTGACTATTTTTTGGGAAGTCGCCCTAAGATTTGACTATTTTGGGGAAGTCGTCCTATAATTTGACTATTTTTGGGAAGTCGCCCTATGATTTGACTATTTTTGGGAAGTCGCCCTATGATTTGAATATTTTTGGGAAGTCGCCCTATGATTTGACTATTTTTGGGAAGTCGCCCTATGATTTGACTATTTTTGGGAAGTCACCCTAAGATTTGACTATTTTGGGGAAGTCGCCCTAGTAATGATTTCGATTTGTCGAATTAGGGGATGATTGCGATTTATCGCTTTCCTAGTGTTGTGTGTGATAGCGTCTTAGGTGCCTAGAACCTTGATGATGGCGTCTTAGGTGCCTTGAACCTTGATGAAGGGTGATCTGGAGGTATCAACTTGTTTTGAAACGATTTCCTTCGATGTTCATATCCTTTCATTGGGGACAGACTCCGAGGGGATAGGCAGTCTTTTGGTAGACTTCATTTGAAGGGATCGGTCTTACGTTTGCTGTCGGAGGTGAAAACGAGGAAAGAGACGGAATTCTGTTGACTTTCATCAGGGATGAACCTAAGTTGAGGTTTAGTTCCGAAGTATGAACCTAAATGAGAATTCAGTTCAGGAGTATGAACCTAAATGAGGACTCAGTTCATGAGTATGAACCTAAATGGGGACTTAGCTCAGGAGTATGAACCTAAATGGGGACTTAGTTCAGGAGTATGAACCTAAATGGGATTCAGTTCAGGAGTATGAACCTAAATGGGGACTTAGTTCAGGAGTATGAACCTAAGTGAGAATTCAGTTCAGGAGTATGAACCTAAATGGGGACTTAGTTCAGGAGTATGAATAGTTCAGGAGTATGATCCTAAGTCGAGGTTTGGTTCAGGAGTATGAACCTAAGCTGAGGTCTTGTACCTGAGGGAGACTATTTAAAGGTGTTCTCGCTGGGGAAGATTCGGGCTTACGAGAACTGTCGGGGAAAAGGGTGACTGTGTTGGTCAAGCGGCTGGACCTATAGTAGGATACCTACGTATCCCGAGTGGGAATCAAGCCTGGACGTAGTTCGAAAACTGCTGGACCGTTACGAACAGGTCTAGGATCCTGGGCCTTTTGATAATTCGAAGGCTGTCACCTTAAGGAATTAAAGCTTACGTCGCTATTTGCGGAGATAGAGATAGCTAAAGCTATGGGTAATCATGCAACATTTGTGAATGTATGCATATTTTTGAGATATGTTGAGGGACTAACGTACCTTTGCTATGCTTACCTGCAGGAGAGCAAGTCGCGGGGGCTGTGTGGTAGTTGATAGTGTTGAGAGTCTTGATGTATCTGATCGAGATGTTGAGACATTTAGGAGCGTGAGGTACCTCTGACCGATTGGCATTTGAAAACTTGGCGTCCCTGACCTACTTGCCTTTGAGAACTTGGTGTCTCTGATCGAATTGCATTTGAGAACTTGGTGTCCCTGACCCATTTGCATTTGAGAACTTGGCGTCCCTGACCGATTTGCATTTGAGAACTTGGCGTCTCTGACCGAATTGTATTTGAGAACTTGGCGTCTATAACCGAATTGTATTTGAGAACTTGGCGTCCCTGACCGATTTGTATTTTGAGAACTTGGCGTCCCTGACCGATTTGCATTTGAGAACTTGGCGTCTCTAACCGAATTGTATTTGAGAACTTGGCATCCCTGACCGATTTGCATTTTGAGAACTTGGCGTCCCTGACCAATTTGCATTTGAGAACTTGGCGTCTCTAACCGAATTGTATTTGAGAACTTGGCGTCTCTGACCGAATTGTATTTTGAGAACTTGGCGTCCCTGACCGAATTGTAGACACTGGAGGCGGTCTTCATATGTTTGTGAATGTTGGGGGTTGTCTTTACCAAGTTGCAGACGCCGGAGCTTGTCTTTGCCAAGCTATAGACATGGGGGCTATCTTTGCCAAACTGTAGATGCTGGAGGTCTTCTTCATCCATTTATGGACATTGGAGGTCGTCTTTGGTGGAGACCATTCTCGCTGCGGAGAGGCTTCGGGTAGTGATGGAAAACTGGTCTTTCGTGCTTGAATTGCTACATTTGTTAGTAGAGGGACAAATGCACATATGACATTCATGATGATGGATGCATGCATGGAACTAAAAATGATTCGCAATCGCTTAGGTTTTTTCTTTTTATTGATTCATGTTTTGCATGCTACATGAGCCCTGGGGAGATTTTTGTGGGGATGCATGTGGTGAGAGGGTTTGTATGTGTTGTGGAATGTTTGGGACAAGCTTTGAGCTGGTGAGGTGATATCCTTTGGCTGCGGACTGAATTGCATGTCATTGATGAGGTCTTGTTGTAGGTCAGCAGTATTATGCGGACCTCAATTTTGATCTTGGGATGAAGTTGGATTTGAACCCCGGGTCTCGGTTGAAATTTCTTTTCAGTCTGGATCATTTGAAGCTGATGCCGACAGGCTCTAGAGTACGTTGATATGAGTGAAACTTCTTTCATTTGGGTGAGCTGTGACTTGGCCGAAACCTTGTTCAGAGAATGATTTGATGAAATTGCTAATGCCGGGAGAAACCCAGATCTTAAATTCTGATGCTACGGGAAGCTGCTATGTACCAAGTTCTGAAGCTGAAAATCTAGTTGTTAATGTGACTAGACCTTTCTTGTGACTTGATAAAATTCAGGTCCAGAGGACCAGCTTGACAAAGCCCCTGGATCCTATTAAAGCGAGGAAAGATCCCTTCTTTGGCAAAGCCTCGGCTTGGAGAACTGAGTAGGCAAAGTCCATATTTTGAAGAAGTGACTTGGCGAAGCCCCAATCTAATAATCTCGTTGTGATTCCGACATAATTAGCAGAGTCCCAATCTGATTGGTAATGCAAAGCGATCCTGAAAATAATCCGATAAAGATCGAATCTATCTCGTAGTGAAGAACCTAATGTGGACCCAAAGATGTCCATAGAAGCCCCAGCTTGAAGAGCTGATACAGGAGAACCTGGGAGAAACGCTTAGCAAAGCCCCAGCGTGAAGAAATTCAGAGTAGTCTTATTGCAGACAGAGGAGGCACCCATCTTTTCAGACCTTAGTCAATCAGTCACTGGACAAGACTCGGAAATGTTGACGTGCAGGGGTATATCTTTTTGAAAGGTGGGAATGTCTCCCGAATTTGTGTATGACACTCTTGCTTTTGGGTTTGACTCTTTTGAGAGAGTATAAACATAACAAGGTGTGGAAAAGTGTATGGAAGCCCATGCTGACAGAAAAACAGTGTTTGGCTCTATCTTCCTAAAATGTAGAAAGAGAAGACTTGTCGAGACATTTGAAAACTTGTCTTATTCGTGATGATCACAAAGCTGCTTAAAACCCTTTGTTAATGCTCGGGTTATTCAACCCCTAAATCTGATATGAACAAATATTTTGATTAATCACGAGGAGAAAGTCAACTGATATCGAGAGTTAAGGAGGATTTGTGTATGGGGACGGCCCTTGATGAGACCGGATTTTTTTTAAAGATTTGTTTGTGATTTCGACCGGACCAATTATGGTTGCCTACGTTCCCTCCATTATGAAGAGCTCAGGTCGCCGTAGTTCGGGCAAGTCCCGATTGAAAAGAGAACGAATGTTGAAATTCGAGGATCTGGACCTTTGGGGATTTTGAGGATTTGGAGGATTGAATAACATATCCCCTTAGAGTGTCCATGAAATACACGGATGGGAAGCCCCAGTGGGACATCCACGGCAAGTGTTTGTTGAGTAGAAATGAATTATGCTTACATGAAATGTCGAATGAATCAGATTTGAATTTTCACAATCTTTGATTAATGATTCTGAACCAAGATGGATTAGATTCCAATTTAAGCAAGCAATGAAACATTAATTTGATTACGATGAAATTGCTATCCGATAGGAATTACAGCTGGGCTTCCGGGCTTCGATCGGCCATCGGGTGATTTGGGAAATTACGACCTCTTAAGATGAGAGGTCGGCTGTGCCTTTTGCTGACTGGACCTCTAAAGATGAGAGGTTGGCTTGCAGGGATGTGTTTGGGAAATCTATGGCGGGGAAGATTGATTGTCTCTAAGAATGAGAGGTCAAATTTTGACTTTGGCCAAAGGCAAGGGTAATGGTAATGGGAATATCCTCTAAAAGCGAGAGATTGAGGAAATGGGAATATCCTCTAAAAGCGAGAGGATGGCTTGGGATTGATTAAGGTAATGGCGAGAGGAAGTCCAAGCTATCGAGAACTTTTGCGAATCTTTCGAGAATTCGGGCTCCTTTTTGATCATTGGAGAGCTTCTTGAGGAGTCGGGGACTTTTTACTGAATTGTGAGGATCGACAGTCCTTTTTTCTCCTTTTTTTTTTGACTTGGAAAGCCTCCTGAGGAGTTGAGGATTATCTTTGTCCTTCCTTCATGGCTCGAGATATTTTGCGCATTGCCGACTCTCGAAGTTAACTTCTTGGCCTTGCTTGGACTTCTCTCAGTAAAGAGCAAAAATGATGGCTAAACAGGGTTTCAAAACACGCCGATCTTGAAATGAAAGGTATTGTTTGGTGAGGGTGAGGTAATGGCTTTCCTATGGGTGAAAGGCTTCAACCGCAATCCCTACCGGATGACCTAATTGAGATTAAGTCTTCATTGCTTGCTTAAGCTTTAAATGAGAAAAGATCCGTGCAAATTCATCGAGCAACGAAATGACGAGGATGATGTGAGCATATGAGATGCAAGATGGGGAGTTGGTAAGCCCCAATTTGAGAAGGATATCAATTGATTTTCTCACTCCAATTAATTTGAATATTAATCATTTCAAAGAATTAGTGGTTGAGCAGCACAAGTGATCATCTAGGATAAAACCATTTCAATTAAGTGTAACGTGGGTGCGCAAGTGATGTCTCGAGTCTAGCAAAAAAAGAAAAAAGACTTATATAAAAGTTAGAGATTTAACTACTATGTCCAAAATGGACTACAACGACAAATGTCCAGAAAGGACTTAGGTGAAAGAGAAGTACTAGAACCTACGAAGGTTGACTAAAAGACTATTTTAGAGATAGGTAGCCCCTAGTCTAGCCGCTCTTTCTTTGTTGGACCATGCATCTACTCTTCGACGCTGGAGATGGGAGCTATTGCAGATCTTTCCACCAGGATTTCTTTGGCAATCCCTTGCTCAATCCAGCCATTTTCATTGCCTGCGATAACTGGTTCATCGATCTCACAAAAGGGCGAGTCAAATTCCATTATGCCTGCAAGTCTTGAATCACCAAACTCGACCATGTTGACGCTCATGTTGTTATTTCTAGGGAACGGGTGACTGATAGTATTGGGCCCTTCAGGCACCTCTAACTTCCCTTGCTCAATCAAACTTTGGATGGCCTTTTTCAAGGGGACGTAATCATCTATCAGGTGCCCATGGTACTGATGAAAGGCACAATGCTTGGAGGTATCCAAAGGAGCATTGGAGTTTCTTGGCTGATAATTGTCTAAAGGCCGGAGCAAACCTTCTTTTACCAAACCCCTGAAGATATCACACAAAGGCATCCCAAAGTTTCTCAAGTCTTGGAGCCGGGATCTGGATGCATCAGGTTTCTTGGGAAAAAAGGGAGTGGCATTGTTACGCCCCTGTTAGAATAGGGGCTGGGCAGAGTCGTGTTGGAGGTGGATGAAGCCCGGTATCTCGTAGGTAGGTGCAACAACTTGCCGTTGATTGTGAGCCCTCTCAAATTTAGCCCCGAATTAACCATTGCACGCAAGTCCGCATAGGGGAAGTGATCGAGGGAAGTTCTCAAATGAGGTTTCGTGCATGACCGGAAGATGTCCAACCTGTTCCTCTTCGAGGGAGGAATTGCCATTTCGCTAAGTTTCAAATTCCAACGCTTGTAAAAATCCCCGATGTTCTCGTCGACGCCGCACTGTTGTCTGCAAATCAACTCTATTTGTTTCCCATTCCAAGTTAGCTTTGTACTTCTCTGTGAAAGCACTAGTGATCTGGTCCCATGTGGCCCTGGCCTCGGGTTTTAAGCGGAAGAACCATTTCAAAGCCCCTGACTTCAAAGAGAGACTGAAGTAGTCGGCCAACTGCTGGTTTGTGCATCCCTTAGCTTTCATTGCCAAAGTGTATATATCCAGGTGAGTTTTCGGGCATGCAGTCCCATCAAACAGGTCTAGATTAGGCATCACAAACTTGCGGGGTAGGGGCACAATGGAGTCCGGGTCCGCAGGCCGGAAGGCAGCTTTCTTAGCAGTCAATTCAGCAATTTGTGCTTTCATCTCATTGTGTTGTTCCATGAACCAGGCCAGGTGAGGGTCCTGTGGTGGAGCCATAGCGCTCAAACCAGTGATCGAGCTGGGAGAGAGGAGTTACCACTGGCGGCACACTGGTGGAAGGGATACCATATCCCGGAGCATAGGTGAAAACCTGTCCTTGGCCCAAATTACCCTGGAGAGTGTAGGTAGGAGCTTGGGCAAAGGATTAGAACCCAGCGACTTGTTGTTGGCTTCCCATTGGTAGAGAAGGTGGAGGCAGACCTGAGGTAGCCGGATAGCTCGGATTTCCGAAGTGAGACCCATAAGTAGGCTTAAATACGGGCTGTTGTCCCTGGTTGTTGAATTGCATGGCTGGCTGTGGCGAGGGTGCATAACCAGGAGGGTACTGCGATCCTGGTGATTCTGATGAAACTGGGATAGGGGCTTGCTGGCCCATCGAACCCTGAGTGAGAAATGGGTTTGTGAAAGCTGAGTGAGGAGCAGCTGAGCTAGCATCATTCTGAGGAAGGATTCCTGACTGTTGCCCCGGACCAGACTGTGGTGGCATTCCAAACTGTTGCTGCGAAGGTCCGGATTGATCGGTTCCAAACTGAGGCGGGATCCCAATTTGCTGTGGCATTCCGAGGTACCCCCAACCATGAGAAAACATTCCGTACTGATTTTGTCCCCACTGAGGGCCGCGAACCGGTCGCCCGTCGGCTGCATGGATCCGGTGGTACGTAGGGGGAGCCGGGCTGACCCGAAGATCGAGGAGCATGGGTTCTGGTAGTAGTACCATAGGAGGTAGGTGGTGGCATCCTGGAGTAATCAGGGCGACTGAGAGTGGGATTGGGGTCCTCTTCTTCTTCCACGGTGAAGGTGCCATCGGGATTGAGACTGGCGGCCAAACCATGGCTCCTGATGGCTTCCATAAGGCTATTAATCTGTGCTCCTGCCGCAATCTCATACGTTCTCGCTAACCGATTCCCTTTGTTGTTACATTTGAGGGGTCCGGGAGGCGGGGTGATGTTGTCCCCATCATTACCGGTGATGCACATTACGAAACCGGAGTCGGAACAAACGGTGAAGGCGATGATGCGCTTGACTCTTCCCAACTGATCAAACGGTGACCCAGCGCCCGAAACCAAGCTTTGTGAGGAGCTGCGGGGGGAAAGACACGAGGGTTCAGATGTTTGGGAGTGAAGGAGGGTAGGTGTTTGGGCTCAGGGCTCATGCAACATGCAGTTATTTGTTCTTGTTTACTTAAAACGCATTTTATTAACCTAATCGGTTGGAAAAGATTGCTCTTCTTTTTCGCAAACTACTCTGATTCCTGGATCAGTGGGCCCCATCACTACTCCTGCGGACCCTCAACCTGTAACCTCGAACAAGGGTTCCGTAGGGCAAGCAGGTCCCACCGACCGAAAAGAAAAACGATCCTAAATTCTGGCGGGTAATCTAGTCTTAACGAGCATTCGATGTAAATTACGGACAAAGCTGACGTCAAAGGTCAAGATCATGTCCGGAGGGCTCGACGAAAAGTCGGCATGGCTCGGACTGATAAACGTCCATAATTGATCTTGACCCATCGTTAGTTAGGCCGTAATTAGACATGGAATAATCATTAATCCTTGATGACTCAGTGTCATGCCGGGAGTCGGTGCATAAGTTGTGCCAGTCAAAGTCAAAGTCAAAGTCAAGGCGCCAGTCAATATCTGGTCAAAGTTTGCGGCGGAAAACCGGCATGACTTCGACTGATTAGGCTCCCCGAAAGATATTGACTTGGTATGCCGACTAAGGCTTGAAAGGAAAGGTGTATACACAGACCGGGCATGACACGGACCAGACTAAAAACCAACCGGGTCTCGGACAAAGTGTGTCACGGACAAGTGCATGGTCGACACGAGGCTCCAAGGGATGTTTGGGTAGTCCCGTGCTCGCACCGAGAGGTGTAATAAGGCCAAACGGGCTGCTACTGGGATTTCCCCGGGTTAAGGACGTAGTGTGCAGTGTAAGGCCAAGTGCGCGTAGTGTGCAAGCAGTCTATCTTCTTTTTCTGAGTAAAATAGAAATTTTTATGTGTCTTAAAAAGTATGATGCATGCAAAAAAATGATTTTTTTTTTTAAAAAAAAAAATTTGATTTTTTTTTTTAATTTTATTTTGAAATTATATTTTTTGAAATTTTTTTTTTGAAAGCAAATAACACATAAGCACGAAAATTCAAACAGTTAAAAAAAATGATTCCAACAGTCAAGATACCGATTCTTCCGGGACAATCAAAATAACACGAAATGTGCAAAACAAACACACACACAGTACAAATGGTTTCAAATGCCGGGACGGAAGTTTGACCCACAAAAGCTTTTCTTTTTCTTTTTTTTTTTTTTTAAAGATTTTTTTTTTTGAAAAAAGATAAAGCTCATCCTTTTGATCCCCAGCGGATTCGCCACTGTGATGATGCCCACCCGCGATTTTTCTTTTTTTGAAAATCAACAAAACGGAGTCGCCACGCCATTTTTATTTTTAGGGCCAAAACTTTGAAAAATGCCCGAGATTAGAGATTTGGGTTCGGAGGTCACGTTACACTCCGGGAAGAACGTTAGGGTTCACCCGGAATGCCTCGTAAAACGAGTCTTCCTAATTTGAAATCATTTGTGTGTGTGTGTGTGTGTTTTGGTTAAAATAAATGTAAACTGAGAAAATTAAAAATTGAGAACTCTTTGTAATACATTAAACAAGTCCCATGATTTTTGGTATGATTTTAGGGTTGAGTTTTGGTACTCAAAAGACTCCTTGAAGTTGAAAATCAATTCTGCCAGAATGAAAAAGGCAGTGGACACTTGATTTTGAAATGGTTTTAAGAGCTTTAAAACTTCAGAATCTGAGGAAAGTCAGAGAATGAAAGTTGTTCAAAACATCTTAAATAAGGTGACTTCAAAAGATTTTTATGATTGGAGATGATTTGATGAACCAAAACCTCACATCTGAGATTTCCAGAGACTGCTGAACTGACTTTTGGAAAATAATTTGAAAAAGGGAGTTATACTAACGAAAAAAATAAAGTAAAAATATGTATGGAATCATATGGATGTTGGATACAAAAAGTATTTTGTAGTCAACACAAAATTCCAAGTTTTTCTGTGTCCAAAAAATAGGAAAATGGACTGAGGTCTCAGAACAATGCTACTGGACAGCAATATGTTCTTGAAGAAAAATGTGATTTTAAAAGGGGTTTTGCATCCATGCTTGTCCCCATTTCCTTAGGATTTGATTAGTGATCACTAGACATGTTTAGTGGTGATCTACTATATCAAGCCATCCTTAGGGTACATTAGGACTTGAAGCATTCCATTTGCTTGGGAATGAGAGATTTTGTAAAGATGTAAATTGAACAAGATGAACAAGAAATTAAAAGAGAGTTTTAGGGTTTAAAGAAGGAGGGTTTACCAATGATGGTTTAACCCTATCTTCCTTGGTTTGGAGCTTGACTTGAGGAGTATCAAGATTTGAATGTGTTTAGAGAGTGTTTGATGATAGAGTTGGTCAAAGAGAAAACAAGTAGATAACACTTAAGTCCTCTATATTTTCTCTCTAATCCTCCTCTTTAGTTTTGATTTAAGCTTGAGCTTGTGTATGTTTAAGAGTGATTTGAGAGTGTTTGGAGTGAGATTGGGAAAGACTCAAGAGAAAATGGTGGCAATCTAAGGATTCCCGATGTTTTCTCTCTGTTTTTCACCAGAGTATAGCTCCTGTGAGCAAATTGTGTTCTGTAAACTGAGAGAGAAGGGTTCAATTTATAGGCCACTGGGGGAAACAAAGATGTTCGCGCGGATCTAAGCGTAGGCGTGCACTGTTCATTTCGCTGCTGCAGGCTTTGGACAGGAGAAATATTATTTTCAAAAATTCAACCAGCTGTTGTTCCAGCAGCTTCCAGTTTCGGAAATTCAACATTTGTGAGATTCCTTTGCTTGTTTAACCTCAAATAGCAATCCCCAATTTACCCTTGCTTTGTTAGAAAAGTTAGAAATGTTAGGGATGTTAGGACTTTTGTTAGTTTTCTAACGAAAATACTAACGACTCAAATTGGAGCACTTACAACAACGCTTCGTAGGGTGCCATCCCGATGCTAGCGTGGAAACTATTATTGTAGGCAAACTCCACTAAAGTTAAATGTTCATCCCAAGTTCCTTGCCAATCCAATGACGTTGCTCTCAACATATCCTCAAGAGTTTGAATCGTCCTTTCCGACTGTCCATCAGTTTGCGGGTGAAATGCTGTACTCATAGTTAATTCTGTTCCCAATGCTTTCTGCAAGCTCTTCCAGAATTTTGACGTGAACCTCGCATCTCGGTCAGACACAATAGAGACCGGTATTCCATGTAACCTTACAATTTCATCCACATATAACTTGTCCAACTTTTCTAATGAATCAGTCACCTTGATTGCCAGAAAATGAGCTGACTTAGTAAGTCTGTCAACTATTACCCAAATTGCGTTATGACCCTTCAATGTCTTAGGTAATCCTACCACCAAATCCATAGTTATGTGTTCCCACTTCCACTCCAAAATCAGTAACGACTGTAGTAATCCTGCGGGTTTCTGATGTTCACTTTTCACTTGTTGACATACTAAACACCTTGCTACAAACTCGGCTACCTCATTCTTCATGTTGTTCCACCAAAATGACTCCCTTAGGTTTCTATACATCTTCGTACTCCCAGGGTGAACCGAAAATCTCGAACAGTGAGCTTCCGTGAGAATTTCCCTCTTGATGTCTTCATTACTAGGGACCCAAATCCTTGATCGGTACCTTATAATTCCATCTTCTCCAATGCGAAAATCTGTCACTTCGCCTTTATCCATAATCTTGTGAATCCTAGTTGCTTCCTCATCTGCATTTTGTGCCTCCTTGACTCTAACCAAAAGTGTGGGCTGAATGCTCATTTGAGCTAGATATCCTTTAACTCTAACTTCCAGTCTTGAGACTTCAATATTACTCCATGCACTTACCCCCTTAGAAACCATAGTTGCTAATGATCCATGGTGCTTCCTACTTAACGCATCTGCCACCTTATTAGCCTTTCCGGGATGATATAAGATCGTACAATCATAGTCTTTAAGTAGTTCCAGCCATCTTCGTTGCCTCATGTTTAACTCCTTCTGGGTGAAAATATATTTAAGGCTCTTATGATCGGTATAGATCTCACAAGGTACACCATAAAGATAGTGTCTCCAAATCTTCAATGCAAATACAACGGCTGCTAACTCCAAGTCATGGGTTGGGTAGTTCTTCTCATGGTTCTTCAATTGCCTTGATGCATACGCTATTACTTTGTCATTCTGCATTAACACACATGTGGGGCCTCCCCAACCCCGGGACCTATAAACTCGTGCCCCAGCTGGCGGGTCCCCAAACCATCTCCTAAAATTTTTAAAACTTTTTGTTTAAATAATTGGAAAATTGAATAACTTTTGAAAACAAAACGACATGACCTTTTTACTAGGAGATGATATCCACCTTCTTTAAACCAAACAATAACCTGCTTTAATTTACAATAGTACAACTGAAAATATTTGTAAATCTTTATACACAACTCTTTTCCCAAAGAATAACAACAACCACAAACTCCCATCTCCCAAATAACTAAACGTACCCTGACAACCTAGAGGACGGTCCAAACTCCTTCCCGGCCTCACCGGTTCAGTCTACCTGTCTCAGCTGGAACTAAAAAAATTAAAGGGAGAAGGGGTGAGAAAGAATCTCAGTAAGCTATTATGCATGCAGCAAGATGCCAAATAAGATGCAACACGTAAACAAGTTGTTCAACATCATATTTGGAATACGGTAAACATATTACGTTACCTGACCTTACCTTTTCCCGTCTGAACAATAAGTCGTACTACATGAGTATGGGCATACATCCTCATGGTAACCTATCCTCTATATGTGTGAATGGCTTAGGCCTATTCACGCCTTACAAGACCCATTTTTCAGGGAACCATGTAAGGTATCAGTATCCTATGAACTGCTTAGGCATATCCATAGTAACTGAGCCCCAAACTGTGGCCACAGTGGGGTGGAAACGGACACAGGTATAATGAAATCCGAGCACCTTATGTTACAACATCTCATAAGTGGTCGCATTCCATTATACCCCCGAAATATCAGCTGATATTGATCACAATCATATTCACATTCAAGCACATAACAGTTACTTGAATTTAAATCCACACATAGGGATAACCGTATATAACATGGCACAATTACTCATGTTTACCGACAGATAACATGGTACCATTACTCATGTTAACAACATATACAACATGGTACAATTACTCATGTTAACAACATATACAACATGGTACAATTACTCATGTTTAAATCTCAATTAGTGTAACATATATATATAAACACTAATGAGTCAATATAATCCACATATGGTATTCATACTCAATCAATTGGAATCATGCAACATGTAATTTAACAGTCTTAAATAACAACAATTCAGCAACAGGGTATTAATCCTCCTATTCAACTAATAGAGAAGTGCAACATTTATTTCATGCACTAAATAAATCAATAACCATGAATAGGTAATCACGTAGAGGTACAATTACATACAAGTAACCCTACGCATTCCTAATATAACATTAAACATCTTTAAATGTTTTATTTTCAAATACCAAGTTTTTATCAACTTTGGCTACTTTCCAAATCAAGGCATTCAACCATTTTCAGGGCTATATTTAAATACCTTTCTAATATCCTTTTTGTCCCATTTAAAATGCCATTGTGAAGTATTCATGTTGCCCTAGGATTATAGTTAAAGAGGGACCAAATCCGAACTAGATTGTTTAGGTCCCAAGTTGCTTGAACTTTATACCCCAAATCAGTCCTAGGCACGACTCGTGCTCCCGGGTACGAGTCGTGCCAAACCCCTGTACGAGTGCCCAATTTCTCACGACTATGAATTACGACTCCAAGCTGAGGGTCACGACTCGTGCTCCAGGGCACGAGTCGTGCCCAACACCAGAATGGTTGCTGATGTTGAACATCAGTTGCCAAAACAGAACAAACCCCATTTTTCCCTTCTTCCAGTTAAGCCAAACTGACCAAATCAATATCAATACCAATTATAAACCCTAACCATACTTACTCCAAACCATATAACATATATACTTAACCACCATTTTATTTTCATTCACTAACACCACACCAACTATATCATCCAAGTTCCTTTCACTTCCAATCCAAGTAAAATGACCCAACAATACTAATTTCATTTCAAACCCACTTTCCGTATTATTTTCAGAGTCATAGAAGTTGACTAAAACCTCCACATCCATATTTACAACCTAACAACCTTACGTAACACGGAATGAATATTAGTACCAACTCTTCCCACTATTTTTACGTATCACACTCACTCTACAATACTTCCTTCACCTTCTATAAGTTTCCCTATAATAACCCTTTTTAATTATCAACCTATCGTCCTACTCAATTTCGAATCATTTTCCATTATACCAAAGGTTAATCAACTTGTTAAATATACCAATAATCATTTAGGTGATAATAATAACATCAAATACCATATATAACCACAACTTTACGACCTAGCCACTTTATTGCAAGGAACTCCCCACAATACCGCACACTTCCAATTAAACCCCAACTATATTATCACCTTTTACTCTCCGTCTTTTCAAAATCCTATTTCAACCATTCAAAACCCAAATGATCATGTAAAAATCATCAAAATATATTTATCTCTCATATTTTTCCAAAACCTTAATATACTCATTCCACAATCCATTTTTTTCTTTTATTTTATTCCTACAACCCAAATAAATTCCAAAATTTACCAAAGGTCAAACATATATTGATCTCAGAATATCAAATATCATTTAAAACACGTAATATCATTATTTATCTTAATATGAATAATTATTCGAAAGGAATCATAATAACTTACCCAAAAATATGCCGAAATAAAAAGACAATCTGATTGGCTCTAAATGTTCTCCTCGGCTCCCTGATCGCTCCGCCGCAGACGAATCGCAAAACGGATTAACGGTTGATTTTTAAGAAATTTTGGAAAATAAAGAAATTATAAGATTTGGGACGGAGGATGGACTGAGGAGGTTTTCCTCCAATCTCTCGTGCTCTCTCTCTCTCTGTCTGGAATGATCTACCAAATAATGGAAAGAGTAGGATATTTATAAATTCAAAGTTTCACTTTAGCCCCCCCCCCAGTATTCAAGTTAGTTATATTATCAACCTTAAGTTTCAAATTACACCTAAACCCCTCAAAATTTTTGTAAAGCTTTTTATTATAATATATCAATATTATAACTTTACTACAAAATCCCTATTTATTTCATTTAGACATTAAATAATTAAAATTAATTTATTAACACACTTAAAATATCATACAATTTATTAACCTAACTAAAATGTCAAATAATTTATTAAAATGTTAAAACTAACACATAAAAATCTCACTTATTAAGAAATGCAATCAATAAAATGCTATGGTCCCGCTCCACGTGCCCAACACGTGAATAAAATGGTGCCTAGGGTTAGGGTCGTGACAACACATCCCAATCCTCTCAACGATGCATCACTATATATCACAAATCCATCCTTGCTGGTTGGTAACGTCAGAAGTGGTGCACACACTAACCGCTTCTTTAACTCCTGAAAGCTCTTCTCACACTCATCCGACCACACAAATTTTGTTCCTTTCTGAGTCAACTTAGTTAATGGTAAGGACAACTTGGAAAATCCTTCTACAAACCTTCGGTAATATCCCGCCAAACCTAGGAAACTCCTTATCTCACTAACGGACGTCGGCCTCTCCCAATTGACTATAGCTTCAATCATTGCGGGGTCAACCGCCACTCCATCCTTAGACACCACATGTCCCAAGAACGCTACCTCTCCAAGCCAAAATTCACATTTCTTGAACTTCGCATATAACTTATGTTCTCTCAAAATTTGCAATACTAACTTCAAGTGTGCTTCATGGTCTTCCTTTGACTTCGAATACACCAAAATATCGTCTATGAATACTATCACACATTTGTCCAAAAACTCTTGGAACACCCTATTCATAAGCTCCATAAACGCAGCAGGGGCATTTGTCAAACCAAATGGCATCACCAAAAACTCGTAATGACCATACCTTGTCCTGAAAGCCGTCTTCGCTATGTCCTCCTTCTTCACCCTCAATTGATGATAACCAGAACGCAAATCAATCTTCGAGAAATAACACACTCCTTGAAGTTGATCAAACAAATCGTCAATCCTAGGCAGTGGATATTTGTTCTTAATCATCACACGATTAAGTTCTCGATAGTCGATACATAGTCTCATCGATCCGTCCTTCTTTTTCACGAACAACACCGGTGCACCCCAGGGTGATACACTCGGCCTTATCAAACCTTTGTCTAACAATTCTTGCAATTGCTCCTTCAATTCCTTGAGTTCTAATGGAGCCATCCTATACGGTGCTCTCGAAATCGGTGCAGTCTCCGGTGCTAGATCTATTGAAAACTCCACTTCTCGCTCTGGTGGTACTCCCGGTAAGTCTTCTGGAAAGACATCCTTGAAATCTCGCACTACAGAAAGAGATTCTATAGCTACCTCCTTCTTTCTCGTTTCGCCCACAAATGCCAGGAATCCTTCACAACCTTTTCTTAACATCTTACGAGCTTTCATTGCAGAAATCAGGCCCGTTCGGACTCTCGGTTGTGATCCTCGAAAACAAAACTCTTCTCCAGATGGTAACACAAAATTAACTTCCTTCTTAAAAGCAATCCACCTTGGCATGATATGCAGCTAACCAATCCATACCTAAGATGATATCAAATTCACAGAGATCTAGTCTAATGAGATCCACCTCGAGTTCTCTATCGCCTATCTGCAACGGGCATTTCTTAAACACAGATGTGACCGAGATGGACTCTTTAACCGGTGTATCTATCACTAGAGGTATTTCTATCGCCTCATGTATCAATTTCATGTGTTTTGCCAACTTAGAACTAATCACAGAATGAGTGGCACCAGTATCAATCAAAGCATATACATTATGAGAACAAAGTTGGAGTGTACCTGCTACCAGGTCATTCGTGGCTCTTGCATCTCTAGCAGTCATAGTGAACACACGGCCACGGCCACTAGTATTACCCTTATCATCACTCTTTGCTCCATGCGTCGGTATATCTCTTTTCGGTTCTGGGCATTTCCACTGTGGATGCCCAATCTTTTCGCAGTTGTAACACTTCCTATCCTTGAACTTACATGCATCGATCTTATGGCTTCTATCGCACACAGTGCAGACTTCCGTTAATCCACGCTCTTGAGCCTTTCCTTTATCACTAGCAAAACGGTTTCCAAAATTTTGAGCAGGGTACTTATTAGCAACACGATCACGATCATGACTTTCTTCGGTAGCTTTCCTCTTACCATAATTGTCGCGGTTCCAATCCCCAAACCGTCCCTTCGACTCACTTGAATCTTTATTAGCAGACTTCTCCATAGACTTTTTCTTTTCATCTCTTTTGTTGCGGTATTCATCAGATTCCTTCTCTACCACCCTTGCCCTATCCAGGACCAAACCATAAGTAGCCAACTGCAGAGGCGTGATTCTGTACCGAATTCTATCACTGAGACCAGCTTCAAACTTCCTAGCCTTTTGTTCCTCGTTATCGAAAAAGGTAGGCGCAAACTCCATTAACTCAGTAAACTTTGCACAATACTCATCAACCATCATGCTCGAGCATCAGGAATTCCGCCACCTTGGCATTACGAACACTTGCAGGGTAATACTTTTCATTGAATACTGTATTGAACATCTCCCAAGTAAAATTTCCAGTTCCGCGAGCTGTTGCCGCCCTTTTCTCGGCCTCCCACCAAGTATGAGTTGCCCCTTTCAACACAAATGTGGCAAAGGTAACCTTCTGTTCTGGAGTACAGTTTAGCGTGCCAAAAATCTTTTCCATATTCTTAAGCCAGTCTTCAGGCTTTTCCTTAGTACTACCAGAGAAAGAGTCCGGATTCCTCTTCTGAAATTGTTCCAACGGGTCTCTCAATGGTACGTGCTGCGGTTGCGGCGGTGGCTGCGCTTGTGCCAATTGAGCCACTACTTGCCCAATACCAGTCATCGTTTGGTTCAGAGTTTGCAATAGATTGGCCATGTTTGGATCCACCTGGCCTTGGTTATCGTCATTTCCAGCGTTGCTAGCATTGCCACAGTTCCCGTTCCTCGTCATCTGAGGTTAAGAACAAACTATAATGAATACACCTTATCATACTATATAAAAGGTATGCTTTTACTTACACCTATTTCACACTTAAATTGGTCTTTCATCAGACCAACCTACACACACATCGGTCTTACACTAGACCTTTCACTGTATCAGCCTTGCACTAGGCTTTTCACTTTACTTTGGTCATTTTACTAGACCAATCACATTTTCGCAGTTCACAAATATAGTAAATAATTATAATTGCAAAACAAGGTAGAGGAAATACTAGAACTAATACTTTATTTCATAACTAAAACGTGAATAACAAATCCTAGTCTAGAATTCAAAACATAACTATCTAGCTAACACCTTGGAAAACAAAAGAACTAACTACTTCTAATCTCCAATTCATTTCATCAATCTTGCAGATCTTCTAAGCCCTTCGCTTGGCACCGTAGGTCTCCCCAACGATCCCTTTGGCCTACCACGAGGCCTACGACCTTGCACTTCAGCTTGAACATTATCCTCCACCACTATTGGCACAGCCGGCGCTTCAGGAACAACTGGATTTCCTCCAGCGTGAATAGCAGCTAATTCCGCCTTTCGATCTTGTAACTCATAGTACATTGCATAGAAATCTTCCTTGACAAGGTCAATGTAATCTTCCTTCTCTATCAACATGGCTCTCGTTTGGTATAGCTGATCTTTGGTACGTGCTAACCTTTCATCAGCTAGATTTAACTGCTGCTTAAGGGTTCCCCATTCCTCATGCACCATATAGAGATCATGCATAGCCTCCTCATACTCAGTCTTGGTTACTTCATTCTGCTCACGAAGATTCACTATTTCCTCTCGTTGTTGCTTCACCTTTGCAATATACCTATTAAGTATACCTCTCATACGAAGTCCATACTTGAGCTTCCTTACTCCATACTTCTTTCGGTGATCCATTTCCTACAAGTAAGAAATAACTCTCATTAGTATCACGGGTAAAAAAATTCAAATTCATAATATACATCATACTTAGGCATTCGAAATCCAAAAAGAAATTTCCTATAACTCTCCTCGATAAGACCTCATCATTCCTATTACGGCTATTCCTTTGTCTTATCACAAGACTTCAGAAATAAAGGTTTCCAAAAATAGAAAGCTCTAGGCAGACCCAATAATGTTTAAGTACTATTCTCTTCCAACAATCTTAACACACCTAAGATCTCCCATGTGACCTACAACCAAGGCTCTGATACCAACTGTAACGACCCAAATATTCCACAAATAACCATAATGCTTAATTGATAATAAAATAACTTCAACGGCTACTAAACCATAATTCAAATGCTAACCACAATTCAAAATAACGTAAATACGGATAACGGTAACAAGTGCAACGGCTAGTACAACCCACTAGCTCGCCAACTAAACTACCTAACAAAAGAAATTACTTAAACGACTCCCGCCACGATCCTTGCGACGGTCCAACTTCCTACTTATTACCTGAAAGGAAAAATAATGGGAAAGGGGATGAGCGAACAATACTCAGCAAGTTCATACCTGCGCCTCTCCGGTTACTAAGGAAGAGGTGACCGAAAGAACGAGATCAAATGAATACTTCAATGAATGGTAATTATTCAAGAACGGAATATTCAAAATACAGTTTCAAAACAGTTACTAAATATAGAAAACACTTCTATGAGTTGGAAAACATGTGGCTTCACAAAAGAGCAGTTTTCAATCAAATAACTTTCACAAAATACTTCACTTTATTTCATAAAACCTTTTACAAAAGATTTCACATTAAAACACTTTACTTCCATCCAATCACACTTTAGGGATTAAGCAGTTACTAGTTGTACCCAGGGCTAAGGTTTTCATTGACCGCACCCAATAACCTAAGATATCATGATAACCTACATCACTTCATCAAGAAATGTACTAGGGTCCCATATGACCTTCTTCAGGCACTGGGATAACTATAAGGGTCCACATGTTCATTTCCAGAACTATGGATAACATTTGGGGTCCACATATTCTTTTCAGAATTATGAATAACTTTTACTTTCACAAAACTTTACTTTGTTAACTTTCAACGGTGCTCATAAAATCAAGAACACAACAATAACAATATCAATCATACTCAAGATATCCCAATTGAACAATAACACATCAGAATGGGTAGATATCCAAAGAACGCTAACACAACAGAACGGATATGTTTTTAAAATACTACCCGCCACATAGGTACACTACAAGAAAAGGGGCTATTTACGGCGCTCATTTACGGCGGTGGACACGCGTCCGCCGTATATATCATATATATACGGCGGTTATGTATACCGCCGTATATAAGTAATATATACGGCGGTCTAGACCGCCGTAAATAAGTAAATACGTATATTTGACATGAAGGCGTACGAGATCGAAGTTATATACGGCGGTGTATAAGTAGCCGCCGTATATAGTTAACTATTATCGGCGGTTTTGTACGCGTCCGCCGTAAATAGTTAACTATATACGGCGGTTTGTACGCGTCCGCCGTAAATGTCATTAAATACCGGGAAACCAAATTTCCCTATTCAGTTTCGCGGTATCTCTCCCTCTCTTTCTCTCCTCCATAGCAGCCATAGCAGCTAGGGCACCGACGATCTCCATAGCTAGGGCACGAACGAAGATCTCTTTCTCTCCTCCAAATCAGCAGGTTGGTATTTACTTTTAATTTTTTGGTTTTTATTGTTCTTGGTCTTGGTCTTACTCGGTCTCTCTTTCTCTCCTCTAGCGTATCTCGCCTCTCTCCTCCAAATTCGATTTCTTCAATCAACAACAATCGTGTATATAATTTACTTTTAATTTCTGGGTTTTTTTTGTTCTTGGTGTTGTGAGTTATTGTTGATGTTGCTGTTGTTGTTGTGCCTAGAACATCTTTAATCTAAAGCTTGACTTTCTCGATTGACTATGGTTGATAAATTTCTTTATTTTGTGGGTAGGGGTTGGAGGTTGTTTAGTCACAGGTCGAGTTTCTATTATGAAGTAGTATTTTTTTAGCTGAATTGCTTATGTTTATGAACAATCTTAAATTGGTTTTATTTTATTCTCCGCCTTGTAATATGCAACCTGAGTTTGAACTCAATTTTTACGTGTTCTGAGGTTCTTTTCCGTACTTTATCTTTCTACTAAGTTTGCTTAAAAAACGCTTTAAAAATGTTCCGTATCATAATTTATAATAATTGCTTGATTAGAGATTTCACAATGTTTGTTACAAAGATAAATGCTGACTATGTAAGCTTTATATTGTATCTTTTTCTTATTCAAAAGGTTGACTTACTTTTTCTTATTCAAAAGGTTGACTTACTCTTTGATATATGTTGGTCTTTTAGCGTGTTTTTTCTTTGTGCTTAAGCTGATAATGCTATGTAAATTCAATCAATTATTGTTTTCCCTCAATGCTTGACTTTTTCTTATGCGTTTCAAGTTTTATCCTAGTTATTTGCATATATTTTCTTTGCATCTCAAAACTTTCCTACCTCAGATTTCTACTTATATGTTGATACTTCCTTTTCCTAGTGACATGATCATGAATCTTGATACCAATGATTCCTTCTTGCTTTACTAAGATACTAAGTTGCCTCCAACAAATAGACAATACCTAGTCGTGGACTTCTTGTTTGAAGGCAAACCTTGTAAATTCCCTTAACTCTAGTGTGCCCGTAATCTCAATCTATTAGTCCATATATTGGTGTTGCGCACTTCAAAAATAATGTTGCGCACTTCAACCTAGTTCCTAAAAATAGTTTCAAATCTTTTGTTGCATGTGCATATTCTTTTGCACATCAACCTAGTTCCTTAAATTAGCTTCTCAATTAGGGGGCTTGTGAGAGAGAACGAATGATGTTGTCATAGGGTTATACTATATCATGGGCCCAAGTTCGACTAATAGGCTAGGCTCCAACAATGTATATTATCTATATCGAGCCAAAAGTTGTACATATTTAGACTATGTTTGTTTATGAGTTTATTTTTATTCTAAACTTTGTGTCTCTCGGTCTTATATATAGGTTGTATTTTAACGTTAAAAATATCAAGTCAAGTCATATACGGACAAAAGTTGGATTGATTTGGATAATCGAATTTCAAATGAGTATTTGTCTGGGTTGACAACTTTCTCAATTTTGCATTCTCAAAAAGTCTGTTGGTGTTAAAGAAATATATTGTCCTTGTAAAAAATGCGCAAATCGTTACCAAGAAGACCGTGCAACCGTGAGATCACATTGTATTGCGGTGGGATTTCAAAAAGATTACAAGAATTGGATTAGGCACGGGAAGAGTACATTTCGGCGCGTAAGAATGATAATAATGATAGGACAACCGAAGATGGCATTGAAATTGAATTGGGCGTGCAAGATTGTATGAGGCGAATGGTACATGAAGGGATGGGTATGCTTGGGATAGTAACCAGCCAGGAATTGAAGAAATCGTACAATCAGATGCATCCACCGCAAAGTTTCTTAGACTTTTGAGAGATGCTGATCAAGCCTTGTGGGAAGGGTGTGATAAGTTTACAGTACTCTCATTTATTGTAGAACTTATGCACTTTGGAAGGCTAATTATCGAAAGTGACCGATAAGGGATTTACTTCTTTATTAAAAATTTTCATTAGTGGCATTGCCTCGGTCGCCGAAAGTGCCAAGTTCCTATCGTGAGGCGTACAAGATGATCTGTGGATTTGGGTTTTTAGTTATAAAACGTGGGACGCGTGCATTAATCATTGTATGTTGTTTCGAAATGAAACTGAAAAACTTACTAAATGTGAAATTTGTGGAGCCTCTAGATATAAGCAACAAGAAGAAGGGGTAGCGGTGAAGGTGCGGAAACAAGTGGCAAGAATAAACTTCCCAAGCAGGTAGCGATGAAGAAAGTATGGTATTTTCCCTTAAAGCCAAGGTTGCAAAGGTTGTATTGGTCATCTAAGACCGCGACACTCATGAGATGGCATGCCGAGAAAAGAATAGACGATGGTGTGCTTTGAGGCATCCTGCAGACTCTCGTGCGTGGAAGAAATTCGATGAACGTTATCCATTATTTTCAAGTGAAATTCGAAATGTTAGATTGGGATTAGCATCGACGGATTTAATCCTTTCGTAACAATGACTATATCTCACGGTACTTGGCCGGTTGTGCTTATGCCATACAATCTTCCACCTTGGTTATGCATGAAACACCCATATTTCTTCTTGTCGGTGCTTACTCAAGGCCCAAAAGGGCCGGGCAACAAGATAGATGTGTATCTCCAACCGTTAATTGATGAGTTGAAGGAATTGTGGGAAGATGGTATATCAACTTATGATGCATCAAGGAACGAGTTGTTTACTTTACGAGCTTCACTATTGTGGACAATAAATGACTTTCCGGCATATGGAATGTTGTCTGGATGGAGCACTAAAGGTGAATATGCTTGCCCTTGTTGCAATGTGAGACCTCAAGCACGATGGTTGAATCATGGTGGCAAGTATTGTTATATTGGTCATCGACGCTTCTTGCCTAGGAGTCATGCTTTTCGTAAGGATAAAGGCTCTTTTGATGGTACTCATGAAGTGAGAGATAAGCCCAAGTTATTGTTTGGAACAAAATTGCTTAAACAAGTTGAAAATATGGAAACAGAGTATAAAATAGAAGATGTTATTAAAAAGAGGAAAAGAGAAGAGGGTGAGAAGCAACAAGCCAAGTTGGAGAAAAGAAAGGTTCCTAAGTTGTGTCACAATTGGAAAAAGAGGAGTATCTTCTTTGAAGTTGCCTTATTGGGCAAATAATCATGTTCGTCATAATCTTGATGTTATGCACATTGAAAAAAATGTGTGTGATAATGTGCTACATACTCTGTTAGGTACTCATGGGGAAATCAAAAGATAATGATAAAGCAAGAAAAGACCTAAAAGTGATGAACATTCGGAAACCATTGCATCTACAAAAGCTTCCATCCGGCAAAGATATTATGCCTCCGGCTCGGTTTACAATGAGTAAGAAGCATAAAGACACATTCTTGAAAGTTCTAAAGGGAGTCAAAGTCCCTGATGGCTACTCGTCAAACATATCTCGTTGTGTACATCTAGAGGAAAGAGCTATTTGGGGTCTTAAGAGCCATGATAGTCATATTTTGCTCCAACAACTACTCCCTTTAGCCGTTCGAAAAGTGTTGCCTACTTCGTTGTAAAAGCCATCATTGAAGTTGGCAAATTTCTTTAGGCAATTATCCTCAAAGGTGAATACACTTGTGATCTCGAAAAAGATACAAGATCGGATGGCCGTCACACTATGTGCTCTCGAGAAAATATTCCCACCAGCTTTCTTTGATGTTATGGAGCACTTGCCGGTGCATTTAGCCGAGGAGGCCTCATAGCGTGCCCAATACAATTTCGTTGGATGTATCCTAGAGAGGTACATCCATATTAAATTTACTTTGAAAAAAGTTAAATTCTTTTTTACATCTGCTTTAGCATGAGTAAATGTTTTTGTAGGTTTCTACTTACATTAAAATTATATGTTCGAAATCGAGCCCATCCCGAGGCCTCCATAGCTAAGGCAATTGTGGCTGAAGAATGCATGACTTTTTGTACGCAATATTTGGATGACATTGAGACAAAGTCCAATCGTCCTAGAAGAAATGATGATGAAGGTGATGAGTTAGGCCGCTTTGTAGGAAAAGAAGAGGTAATTATCCTTGATTACATCACACGAGTACAAGCGCATAGATATGTGCTTTTCAATACCGAAGATGTTGAACAATACCTAGAGTAAGTGATTCCTTACATGAGGCTTACATTCCTTATATCTTTTATATTTCAAATTAATACTTAATTCATATTTTCGATCCGCTCGTAATGCATCGTGTACATTTGAGGGAGACATTACCTCGTAATCAACGACATCTTATAGAGAAAGAACATAATGATAAGTTTGTTAGCTGGTTTAAGGATTATGTAAGTATGAAACCACCTTCATATAATAGTTTCAATTTATCGTTTTAAATATTTTCTTATTAAATTTTGTTTTTTATAAAAGGTATGCACGACGAAAGATGTAGTGCCCGAAAGAATTACGAGTCTTGCATTGGGTCCTCATATGGATGCGAGGCGGTATAAGTCTTACATAATAAATGGTTTTCGATTTCGAGTGAAGGATGTCGATAGACGAAGGAAAACTCAAAATAGTGGAGTCATGCGGAATGCAAGTGTGACAAGTTTTGCAAGCCGAAAGGATAATAATCCCATTGTAGGGAATGTTAACTTCTACGGGCAGTTGATTGAGATCCTTGAAATTCGTTATAGCAACTCAATAAGATTTGTATTGTTTAAATGTGATTGGGTTGATAACCGGACAGGCAAGATGGAAGATGAGCAAAAATTTACTCTTGTAAACTTCAATCACAAGTTGTATAAGGATAATCGAGTTGGTGATGAACCATTCATATTAGCATCTCAAGCTGAGCAAGTTTGGTATGTTAAAGATCCTATAGAAAGTGATTGGAAAGTTGTGATGAGGATTACGCCAAGAGATAGTTTTGACATATATTCAAATGATGATAAACAAGTTGCAAATTCGATTCCACAATTGGTACCATTTTGCTCACAAAATCTGGATGAAAATGTTGCTAACGAAGAAGCATCGTGGGTGCGAGAGGGAGTTGATGGGGTCGAGATTGAAACTACTAATATCAATGACCTAGATGTTGATATGGCCGATAATGATGATGTTGATATGGCCGATAATGATGATGATTAGTTTGAGTAGTATTTGTTTAGATCTTATTTGCTTACTATTTACTAAGACAATGTTATTACTTAAGTTTCATGTTTCAATCAAACTTCTTATTTTTGTATGGTTGAATATTAATATTGTTACTTCTATATAATATGTATTTGTTTAGGTCTTATTTGCTTACTATTTACTAAGACAATGTTATTACTAAAATTTGTGTCTCTCCGTCTTATGTATAGGTGGTTTTTGTGTTGAAAATATGCCTCCTAAGGAGAGAGAGGGTAGCAACAAGAGGGGTAGACAAAACCCGCCGCCCGTAGTCCCAAATGATCCGTATATGGGATTGACCCATTGACCGCCGCTCAAAAGAAAAAATGGCGGAATTTGGAGGGTAGGAAATTTCAAGTCACCACTTTCCTTCATTTGCCGGTGTTGAGGGATTTGGGTTTAGAGACGTTAGTAACAGAATTGATGACGCAAGCCGGGTTAGGTAATTTCCCGGGGAAGACTCCATCTACGTATTTGAGATATTCACTTGAGTTCCTTTCAACTTTGGAGGTAGGCCAGGGGGTCACAAGAAAATACTATTCGGTTTCATATGAATGATGAAGCCTATCGAGTGGATTATGATGAGTTGAGGCAAATCTTTGGGGTTGATCACCGAGAGGAAACCGGGTCAAGTCCGATGGGGGACTTGTTTTTTCTTTTCGGAGCTCACAGATTGCCCTGCAAAAAAAATACCTTAGGGCTTCCTCTCTTTCTCACCCGGCTTGGAAATTATTTTACAGAGGTCTATCTATGTCTTGGTTGGCAAACGGAGAGCCCGCTCAATTGAATGTGGCTATGGTAAACCTTTTGCGAACAGGGTTGAGGAGTTTTCAGGTGATTCCTGATTGGGTTGATATTTTTGTTCGGAGATGTGAGGCATTTGCCCTTACCAAAAAGGGAAACATATCAATAGGGGGGATGATCACATTGATTGCTGAAGCTTGTGTGGGTGAACCAAAACCCGAGGCGATGAGATTGATGGGGGCACGAGTTTTTATTCTCAGATCGGCTAGTGCAGTATGACAAGTTTGTGAGGGACCTGGAGGGCGACGCACAACAGGTCTTTATTATTTGAATATGGTACTCCTGTGAGGACGGTCCGTTGCAGGGTAGGGGCCACGTTTCCGAGTGGTGAACAGGCCAGGCATTGGCGTATGCCCGGTGTTGATGATCAAATGGATCCCGTTGATGAGGAGGATGATGAGGAGCAGGAAGAGGAGGATCAGGAGAGACAGGGTGGTCAGGGAGGAGAGGGAGAACCAGAGCGCCAGGGTTCTTTTGATCAGTGGGATACCATGAGGGCATTTTTGGAGGAGCAGGAGCGATCAAGGATCGCTCGGGAGCAGAGCCGACATGCTTTGGAGGATGCTAGATGGGGGGAGGTTATCGCTCGGGAACAGAGTCGACGTACTTTAGAGGATGCTAGATGGGGAGGTGCAAGATCGGTTTGAGGGGTTGGAAGATGAAACCGCCATTTTGGGAGCCCGGTATACGCAAAATGGAGGCTTGGGCGATGCGCAGACAGAGCCCCGGAGTTACGAGCCGGTTTCGAGAGGATTATTTGACTATGATGCATTCGAGAGCCACCGCTCGTGCACAGAGGCGTTCTTCCCGTCAGACCTACTATCAGTGACAAACCTCCGGCTCTCATCATGATGTTATTATTGTGATGTTATTATTAATGTTTCATGTTTCAATCAAACTTGTTATTTTGTATGGTTGAATATTAATATTGTTAATTGTAATATGTATTTGTTTAGATCTTATTTGCTTACTATTACTAAGACAATGTTATTACTTATGTTTCATATTTCAATCAAACTTGTTATTTTGTATGGTTGGATTGAATATTAATATTGTTAATTGTAATATGTATTTGTTCTCGCTTCTTTTGATCAAACTCTTATTTCCTACAGGATCTTGTTGGCAGGCCTACTTTCTACCTCCGTCATCTCGCTAGCTTCTCCAGGTACTCCTTTTACTTTGGGATGTCCCCGCCTCGCTTCCCCACCGATTTGGTACCCGCGGAGCCCCACCGTACTATTTTATACTTTTTCTGTATCAAGCAAGGCTTGCCCTATAGTGTTGTTGTTGTTGTTGTTCCTTGTGGTTGTTGTTCCCCCTGCCCCGCTTCCCCACCGATTTGGTATTTGTTTTTTGTTAAATGTGACATATAACAAATGTGTCCACAACCCGCGGAGCCCCCGTAATGTCATGTTTGTTGTTCCCCCCGCCCCGCTTCCCACTCAAATCACATATTTTGGAGGTAATACACCACATATTTTGTATTTAACTGATGAAATTGAATTTGCAATGCCCTCTTTATACTCTCTCAACCTTGAAGGGACTACTTTCAAAGTTATTAGCATATTTTGCTGCTTGTTTTGGAAAAACTATCTATCAATATCTGATAACAGATATGATCCAGAATCCAAACACACAAGGTCTCAAGTTTCTATAGGTTTGAATGCACCAGCTTCAAATCTTACAATTCATACTAATGTACTCTGTCAAATTCAATAATACCAGTAAACTAAAAACAAATATATGAACCAACATGGCAACCACTTTAATAATTATGATACGTCCAAAGAAATTTAATATTCTCCATGGTTCTTACAGTTAAGAGTAGTGGAATGAAGTTGTGGGAAGTTAGTTTCAAGTTGTAGAAGTCACTCTAAGGATACTTCTATGTAAGCGAAAAAGGGGTTCACTTAGAGTCCTCTCCAAAGAAATTTAATATTCTCCATGGTCCTTGCCAATTTCAACTTCAATGTTTCATCTTTGGAAATTATTTAAGCTTGTTAATCTCTTGGTAATAGCCTTTATATTATATTATATATATATATATATATATATATATATATATATATATATATATATATATATATATATATATATATATATATATATATAATCTCTTGTTAATCTCTTTGTATCATTCCATCTCCTAATGCAATGAGCTCTTTTTTTTTTTTTCTCTATGCTAATTATTGCTACATATGTCAATTTCAACTTCAATGAGCTCGTTATACTTTATACTTTTAATGAAAACGATACTTGGTATATAGGTGGAAACCATTAACCTTCCTGTATCGCTCCCTAACCCGGGCTTGGGATAAATTGTGGTCTAACAATCCCATCGTACCGGTATCATTTTTCTTTAAAAAATGAAAAAAAAAAAAAAAAAAGAAAAGTTGTTGTTGCTTCGTTTTGTTGTTGTTGCTTTGTTTTGTTGTTGTTGTTGCCGCTTTGTTGTTGTTGTTCTTTCTTTGTTTTGTTGTTGTTGCCGCTGTTTTGTTGTTGTTGCTTTGTTGTTGTTGTTCTTCTTTGTTTTGTTATTGTTGTTGATGCTGTTTTGTTGTTGTCTTTTGCCGTTTTGTTGTTGTTCTTTGTTTTGTCAATGTTCATATTTCTATATCTACCTTGTAGTATTACAATTGTATATTGGAAGCATTGTTATTCTATAAGGCCATTTATAAGACCAATATATGGTCTTATACATGATACATAAGACCTATAATAAATTTATAGGTCTTATACATATATTATAAGATTGTTTTTTTGGGTCCTTTACTTGGTTTATCCAATTCTTGTGCTATAATTGAATTGTCATATGACGTATATGCCTCCAAGGAAAAATTTATTACTGTGTCGTGGCTCTAACCCTAAAGGAAGAGGGTTGGCAAAACCAACCGCCAAATGGGGTAAAGAGAGATTGATCATAATATGGAATAATTATGGTCAACCAGTTGGTGGGGAAATGGCACAATTAGCTACTCAGATAGGAATTTTTGCTAAAAATGGGGAACATTTCCCATTAACTAATGAGTGGTCTCAGATGAATCACGAGTGCATAAATAACGTATGGAATGACGTTCTGGTAAGTTGTAATCCATATTTCTTACATATATCTCTAGTACGTAGTCAAAAGTCTTATGCTTCTCTAACAATTGATTTTTTTTTTCTTTGTTGAATTGTGTATATAGGAAAATACAAATGCTCCTCCGGAGTATTTCCCGGTTATGGCTCTTTCTCTCGCTAAAGCGTGGCGTGACTGGAAATACAATGTGAGACAAGCATATAATAAGTATTATATAGTTATGAATATTACTCAGTTATGACTTTGTTATGAATATTGACTCAGTTATGAATATTATTACTCAGTTGAAACAGCATTATAAGATGTATCAATCTGACGAAGACGCATTGGCTCACCCACCCCGTGGGTGCGTTGCGGATCAATGGGCTGCACTTGTTGCGATGTGGGGTACGCCCAAGGCTCGGGTATATTTCAAATTAATCTCAATCTATTATCGTGAATGTCTTATATAAGTAGTCAAATTAATACTAATATTATCTTTTTTTTTTTTTCCAGGAAATATCAGAAACAAATAAATTGAATCGAGAAAAACAATCGTGCCTGAATAGGACCGGAAAAACGTCCCATCCCAAAGTCATCAAAGAGGTTTGTCATCGTTCAATTTAGTTCTCAGTTGTCAATTCAATTAATGTTTCTTTTTGTATCGTATATAAATATTTTTTTTTTTGTCAAATGATTCTATTATAAATTGTAGAGAGGCGACAAGGGATTACCAACTGATCGCTTAAGCGTTTTCATACATACGCGCACGGGCAAAACACCCGCAGATCAAGCCACCACTCAAATGATTGTAAGTTAAAGTTTCAACCTTTTCTGTTTCAGTTTTGTTATTCTATAGAATACTTTTTTCATTTCTAACTTCATTTTCATAATATTAATTAAAGTTAAAACATTTATATTGAACATGTTGTTTTTGTTACAGCAAACGCTTAATGATGCAGTTGAGGAGCTGCCAGAGGACTCTCCCGCGGCGCGTGAAAATATTTTTGTTGGTATGTTTGGCTCTGATGACCATGGGAGAGTTCGATGTATGGGAGGCGGTCTGAACAAAACTAAGGTGTTTGGTAAATCCCAACCTTCTCAGGCGACAAAGCGGAGGCGGTGGCGGGGGTCAGAGCAGATTTTGAAAGACAACTTGAGGAGGAACGCCGAAAAAATGAGGATGAACGCCTTAAGTTACAACAACAAATTGATGAATTGAAACGTTGTTGGATGGAACGACGTGGAAATGACGGTAATGAATAGGTGTTCGTGGATTTTAGACATTGTATATTTTGGATACATTCAACAACTAATAACTTTTTTGTATAATGGTTATTATGTATGGATACATTCAACATTAATTGTGTTAATATGTAGATTGTAAATATTGATTGCATTTGTGTATTTTTTGTTATATTGTGTGTGTACAGGTTGAATTTGCTTTTTGTGAACGTATTTTTGGGGAAAATGAATTATACAAAGCTGGGGAAAAAAAAAAAAATAGGATTATTTACGGCGGTGACTAAATCCGCCGTATAAACCTAGGGACGACTCGTGCCCAAAGGGGGGACGAGGGAACCAGTAGGGGGTGTAAATGGGACGACTCGTGCCATGTTGGACGAGTCGTCCCTATTTAGTTATTTACGGCGGATATAGTGACCGCCGTATAAAAGTCCCATGGACGACTCGTTTGGACGAGGAACCCGGTGGGGGTGCAAGCCAGGACGACTCGTCACGGAGCGGACGACTCGTCTCTTATTTACGGCGGTTACACATTCCGCCGTATAAAGATCACTCAAATACGCCATTTTATACGTATGTATTCCATTTATATACGGCGGTGGTATATCCGCCGTATATAGTATATACGGCGGTTTCCCCGCCGTATATAGTATATACGGCGATGATTTATACGGGGATCTATTTACGGCGGCTAGTCCGCCGTAAATACTATATACGGCGGGGCGCGTATTATTTACGGCGGATTTTAACCGCCGTAAATAATGTAATCTTCCTTCTCTATCAACATGGCTCTCGTTTGGTATAGCTGATCTTTGGTACGTGCTAACCTTTCATCAGCTAGATTTAACTGCTGCTTAAGGGTTCCCCATTCCTCATGCACCATATAGAGATCATGCATAGCCTCCTCATACTCAGTCTTGGTTACTTCATTCTGCTCACGAAGATTCACTATTTCCTCTCGTTGTTGCTTCACCTTTGCAATATACCTATTAAGTATACCTCTCATACGAAGTCCATACTTGAGCTTCCTTACTCCATACTTCTTTCGGTGATCCATTTCCTACAAGTAAGAAATAACTCTCATTAGTATCACGGGTAAAAAAATTCAAATTCATAATATACATCATACTTAGGCATTCGAAATCCAAAAAGAAATTTCCTATAACTCTCCTCGATAAGACCTCATCATTCCTATTACGGCTATTCCTTTGTCTTATCACAAGACTTCAGAAATAAAGGTTTCCAAAAATAGAAAGCTCTAGGCAGACCCAATAATGTTTAAGTACTATTCTCTTCCAACAATCTTAACACACCTAAGATCTCCCATGTGACCTACAACCAAGGCTCTGATACCAACTGTAACGACCCAAATATTCCACAAATAACCATAATGCTTAATTGATAATAAAATAACTTCAACGGCTACTAAACCATAATTCAAATGCTAACCACAATTCAAAATAACGTAAATACGGATAACGGTAACAAGTGCAACGGCTAGTACAACCCACTAGCTCGCCAACTAAACTACCTAACAAAAGAAATTACTTAAACGACTCCCGCCACGATCCTTGCGACGGTCCAACTTCCTACTTATTACCTGAAAGGAAAAATAATGGGAAAGGGGATGAGCGAACAATGCTCAGCAAGTTCATACGGTGCCTCTCCGGTTACTAAGGAAGAGGTGACCGAAAGAACGAGATCAAATGAATACTTCAATGAATGGTAATTATTCAAGAACGGAATATTCAAAATACAGTTTCAAAACAGTTACTAAATATAGAAAACACTTCTATGAGTTGGAAAACATGTGGCTTCACAAAAGAGCAGTTTTCAATCAAATAACTTTCACAAAATACTTCACTTTATTTCATAAAACCTTTTACAAAAGATTTCACATTAAAACACTTTACTTCCATCCAATCACACTTTAGGGATTAAGCAGTTACTAGTTGTACCCAGGGCTAAGGTTTTCATTGACCGCACCCAATAACCGGTATATCATGATAACCTACATCACTTCATCAAGAAATGTACTAGGGTCCCATATGACCTTCTTCAGGCACTGGGATAACTATAAGGGTCCACATGTTCATTTCCAGAACTATGGATAACATTTGGGGTCCACATATTCTTTTCAGAATTATGAATAACTTTTACTTTCACAAAACTTTACTTTGTTAACTTTCAACGGTGCTCATAAAATCAAGAACACAACAATAACAATATCAATCATACTCAAGATATCCCAATTGAACAATAACACATCAGAATGGGTAGATATCCAAAGAACGCTAACACAACAGAACGGATATGTTTTTAAAATACTACCCGCCACATAGGTAGAATATAACTTTACAAAACATAGAATGGATTCCTAAACAAGGAATGAAACCAAGAACTAAGAACTTAATCCCTTACCTTAGCGTTGCTTAGCGAAAGCGAAACTCCTCGCACACGAATCTACAATCATGCAAACATAGGTCTTAGGGTACAAGTAATGCTCTTTTACTTAATCCCTAACTATTAACTACATACGAGTTATTCTTCCTTAACTCATTTTTAAAGATTACCCTTTTTACCCTTTTTATATCTTTCCCAAAATATCCCTAGGGTTTTAAGCTTACTAACCTTATTACAATTCTTTTTATGACTTTCCCATTCTAAGGTTACTATTCATAGCATACCCAGCACTATTCACAAAAGTTAACAAACACCCAAACACACACACACCCATATACACACCACAGCACACGCATACACACCCTCTGTATACACACAGAGACACACGCAGACACACACACAGCCCTATACACACCACAGCACACGCATACATACCCTCTGTATACACACAGAGACACACGCAGACACACACACACAGCCATATACACACCACAGCACACGCATACCCACCCTCTGTATACACACAGAGACACACGCAGACACACACACAACCTACAGATAACACACTGTACACACAGAGAAACACACGCAGAGACACATGCATGCACAGACAAACACACGCACACACACTGCCCCCAGAACACACACACGACGCATACTAAACACATAGTTAACCCAAAAATTTATCTCTTAATCCTTTAGCATGAACATCTTACCTCCCAGTCAGATTTCAATCACATGCCCAGACCAATCAATGTTACTCCATATTAGGCTTAGGATTAATACTTGATATTGAAACAATAATCATAATTACTTGGATTATGGCTAAACCCTAATCCCTCTTATTGATCTAGGGTTTTTAAGATTATTATCATTATAATAATTTCTACATAAACAAAACCCATGGAAGAAATTCATTACCTTGATTGCTTGGAATCTCCTCCTTCTCCTCCTCTTTCTTTTCTTCTCTTTCTCCCTCACGGTTCCTCTCTATTTCTCTCAACAGAGAACTGCAGCCTCTCTCTCTATTTTTCTAACTCACGGTTGAAGAAACGGAGGGTGCTAGGTTTAGGAAGGAGTATTTATATATTTATTCCCCAAAGCCTTAGTCTCATATATACATGTCGTTGTTGGAAAAATATGTTGTTTGTGAAAATAATTATGTATTATTCGTTACATGGATTGTTGTCGTTTGACAAATATTATTGTGAATTTATGTTCCACTCCGTGAGAATATTAAAATAACATATTTAGAGATTTTTATCTCAAATAATTCATTTTTAAAAAAATATTTCTCAAAATGACAACTCTTTCGACGTATTTGCCAAAATAACCATTTTTTCAAAACTCGCTACTAAATGTAGCGAGATAACATTTTTCTCGCTCAAACTCGCTACTAGTAGTAGCGAATTTCAATTTCTTCTATTTTATTTTGATATTTGTGAAAATTAAAAGATTAAAAAAAAACTTAAAAGTAGCGATTTCAGTCTACATTCCTTACTTCACTTAAAAGAATATTTCTTCGTCTCACTTCAAATTGCAAAACAATCATTTTGATGTGAAAATTTTGTCTTGATAAAATTAAGAGAGTATTATTTTTTCTGTCTCAAAATAATTATTATGAAAAAAGTATACCTCTTTATAAAAATCTATTTTCTTCATTTCAAAAATGAATAGTATGTCTTCCGAAAATGAATAACTAAAAAATAATACGACTTTTTTTCCAGAAAATTACTACTTCCTTAGCCCAAAATATATGTTCTCGATAAAAACTTCTTTTTCCTAAAATGATAATAAAAGTTATTTATTTTGGGACGAAGGCATTAACATTAATTTTTGAAATGAATGAAGTAGTGTTCTTTCCTAAAATATTCATTGGGACGTAGGAAGTAATATTCAAATTTTTTGACAAAAAGAGTAGTATTATTTTTTTAGTTATTTATTTTGTGACGAAAATAATAGTCATTTTTGAAGTGAAGGAAATAATTTTTTAAATAAGTAGATTATTTTTTTCAAAATATTTATTTTGAGACGGTAAAACTTCCTCTTAATTTCCTTTATCAAGACATAATTTTCGTATCAAATCGATTGTTTTGCAATTTGAGGCGGGACGAAAGTATTCTTTCTGTATACATGGGCGGATACACTAAGGAACGAGAGGGGGCGTGGCCCCCACTCACTTTTCTAAAAAGAAAAAAAAAATTAAACAACACTTCAGTACAAGGGATTAAGGAAAAGTTGTAAACATATTACACAGTACAACATACACTAGCGTACACAATACAATCAAACCGAACAACGGAGAACCAAAAATACGACGACAACGGAAGAATTGAAGGGCGACATCTATGGTGGAACGGGGCTGCTTCGACGTGGAGAAAAAGTCGCCCCGTAGCTCTCGTGCTCTCTCTCTCTCTCTCTCTCATCTCGTGTGCTCTCTCTCTCTCTCTCTACCTTGTCGATCGATTTTGATTTTTTGTTGATCGATTATTCACAAAATCCAAAAGATATTTTGATTATCCGACTTCAATCCCTCTCTTTTTTTTTCATGTTTTACAAAACATAATATCAAATACTCCTATTAAATCGATTTATGAAGGATTTTAGGATGAAGAATTTCATGATTAGATCGTGATTTTGCTTTTAGATTTTTTTTTAAAATAAATTTTGAATTACTAATTTCTCTAACCAATGATTAACTCAGAAGAAATTCCAGGTATGTTTCTTATATGACTTTCTTATTTTATTAGTTAAAAAATGCTTTTGTATATTTACGACCATAAACTATGAAGCTAAAAAAATTGGCCCCCACTCGCCAAAATTTCTGGATCCGCCACTGTCTGTATATATAACTTTGATTGAACTTCAAGTAGCGATTTTAATTTTAGTTTTTTTTTTGTGAGATATTTATAAATATAAATAATAAAATTGAGAAAATTTAAATTCGCTACTTGGAGTAGCGAGTTTGAGCGAGAAAAATATAAACTCGCCACATTTAGTAGCAAGTTTTTTAAAAAATAGTCATTTTGGCAAATAGTTTGAAAGAGATGTCATTTTGAGAAATATTTTTTTTAAATGAATTATTAAGAAAAGATTTCATATCTAGATATCCAATTTGAGATTAGATGAGAAATATATGATAGTTTAAAGTTGGTTAGTTAAAACTGTAACTTTTATAATTTAACCCAACTATTAATGTGTCATAATTCCTAGAATAATTAGGATCATTACATTGCAATTTGGGTTAAAAAAATGTGGAATAACATTCTATGATTAGATTAAAAGAGTAATGGTTCTCATATTAATAATATTAATATTGATTAATTGGGCATTAATAATTGGCTTTTTATGGAGCTATAAGTTGAGAAATCTACAACAATATGAAAATAACATTTTCCATCAATCTTTTTTCTCCCTCTTGCAATTTGTTATAATTCATCCTTTGGCCTTCAAGAATACATTCAATGGTGATATTGTACAATTATAACAATATTCACCGGTTAACTTAAGTGTGGAGTTGTTTCGGTTCATCAGTTCTATCATGTGAGACTAACGTAGGTCTCGAGTACTTGCAGTTAGGAGACGAATTAGTTTTTATGAGAGTGTATTACACGACTCGGATTCAAGCAACTTAAAACGATCAATCTACGATTTTCTCTTTGTTTATGTTTTATCGTAACTTGTATTTTTTTATTTTGTAATTGTTTTTTTCTTGTGATCAATAAGATTTTGTCTAACAGTGATAACAATCTCCTAAAAGTATTGAAGATCATTCCTTTCTTCTGTTTACATACAACCTATCAATATCTGATTTTCCTTCCATGTGAAGAAGATACGATTAGTTTAGGAAGGGATAGACATTAACTAGGAAACGATAGACAATGGAGAGTCAAAGAAGTGTGGGAGAGAAGTAACAAGGAAGGGACGAAATTAAGGTAATTGTGACTCTTAACACTACCCCTCAAGTTGGAGTGTGAAGATATCAGACACCCAACTTGCCCAGTAGGAAATGAAACTGTTCCGACCCCATTGCCTTTACGAAAATATCCCCTACTTGCACGGAGGTGGAGATGGCACATGGTAGCACATCCTTGTGTTCAACACATTAGCAGACGAAGTAACAATCCATCTCGACATGCTTCGTCCGTTCATGAAATACGGGTTTATTTGCTATGTCGGGCAGCTTGACTGTCACTAAATAAGGAAGTTGTCACATCTTGTGGTGCACATAAATCGCGGAATATCCAGCGTAACCAAATAATTTCACACACAGTCATTGCCATGGCTCGATACTCAGCTTTCGCGGATGACCTTGCAGTTACGGATTGTTTCTTGATGCTCCAAAAGATTTGTGCGCTAGCAAGGGTGAGAAAATAGCTGGAACTCGATCTGCGGGACTTGGCACACCCGCCCCAATATTCATCACAGAAGGCTTCAAGCCTATATTCCCTTTGTGTCGGGAAGAAAATACCTTGCTCAGGTTACATCTTCAAGTAACGTTCAACTCAATATGTAGGGTTAAGATGAATTTTTCGAGGTTTGCTAAGAAACTGGCTCAGCATTTGACTGCAAATGTGATATCTGGTCTCTTGACATTAAGATAAAGTAATCTACCCATGAGTCTACGATACATGCCTTCATTGATCTCAGGACTATCATTATCTGAGCCAAATTTAATGTTCTGTTCCATTGGAAAACGACTTGCTCGACAACCTTGCATCCCAACTTATTCGAGTATATCAAGCCTGTATTTTCCATGGCTAAGCACCAAGCCATCAGGAGAGTGGGAGAATTCTATGCCAAGAAAGTACTTCAGTTTTCCCAAATCCTTGATGCTGATTATTGCATTGAGATAGCCTTAAATGTCCCCATTTCTTCGTCATTATTACTTGCTGAGATAACGCCATCTACGTAAATGAGTGCGACAAGATAGGTTGAACCCTTCTCAAGTATGAACAATGAATGGTTTGCCTTGTATTATCGGAAGCCATATGTGAGAAGTGCTTCGATGAACTTTTTGTACCAGTTTTGGGAAGCCTACCTCAGTCTATAAAGTGACTTGTGTAACTTGCAAACCCAGATTTCTCCTTGCTTTGCAAAACCTTGGGGTATTTTCATGTAGACCTCTTCTATCAAGTTGTCTGGTAAGAATGCATTGTTCATGTCGAGTTGGTGAAGAGACCAATTTTTTTTCCAGCGACTGCAAGCAATGTCCACATTATTAATAGAATAAAGGATACGAAGTCAATTCATACATGGAGAGAGAGAATTGATATGAATGACTCAAGTTTTATTATTAACATTGTATAAATATATATACAACCTATAAACCACTAATTAAGGAAATATATAATTACAAAAGGAGAAAGAATACTATTACAATAAGGAATTATAATAATAAATAAACTATTACAATAAGGAAACATAATATATGATTGTGATTTGGTATATCTCTATCATGCCCCTGCAAGATGGACGGCCGATAGGAGAGTCCAATCTTGGACATAATTCTATGAAGGTGAGCTTGATTAAGTAGCGTTGTGAAGATATCATCGAGTTAATCTTTGTTGTTTATTTTACGTCGTAATGACAAAAACTATAAGGAAAAGAGGTAATAAGGGGTAAGAGTAAAATATTGTACAAGTACTATTTTACGTCGCGATGACGATAATTTTAGGTCGCAATGACGGAAATTTTACGTCGCAATGACGAGGAATTTTGCGTCTCAACAACGATTTTACGTCTTAACAACGAATTGGGTTTTAGGTTTATTTTACGTCTCAATGACGAATTGGTTTAGAATTTTATTTTACGTCTCAACGACAAATTGGGTTTAGTTTTCAAAGGGAGATTGAGCGAAGAGCTCGAGTGTGGTGTTAGGGTGGGGCGGCCATTGAGGAAGCAATTTAGGGTTATGATTTAGGAGGTGCTGAAGAAAGGGTATTTGTGTGAGTTTTTGTATATGGCTGAAGATGAGACTACGTGAAAAGTTTAAGAAACGAGAAAATTTAGGAAGGTGAGAAATAATACTCAACGTGACATTGAGATAAGTGAAAAAACGGAGAGGGAGGGGGGAGAAAAGATTGGTAGAGTGGCGGAAGCGAATGGTGGTGAGTTTGGCGAAGAAGTCCCATTATGGATCTATGCTCTGATACCATAATAGAATAAAGGATGATAGACGAAGTCAATTCATACATGGAGAGAGAGAATTGATACGAATGACTCAAGTTTTATTATTAACATTGTATGAATATATATACAACCTAGAAACCGCTAATTAAGGAAATATATAATTACAAAAGGAGAAGGGATACTATTACAATAAGAAATTATAATAATAAAGAAACTATTACAATAAGGAAACATAATATATGATTGTGATTTGATATATCTCTATCACACATAAGGTGGCCAATTTCCCAACCAGAGCAAAGGTTTCGTAGAAATCAATACCCTCGACTTGAGTGAATCCCTTGGAAACAAGTCGAGCTTTGTACCGCTCTATTTCGTTGTTGGGTTTGTACTTTATTTTGTACACCCATTTTAAATCAATTGCTTGTTTTTCCGGTGGTAAATATTCAAGGCTCCACGTGTCATTAGCTTCAAGTGCCTGAATCTCCTTTTGCATTGCCGCACACCAAGCATGTTGAGTCACTACTGATAAAAATACTTAGGCTCATCATTGGAGGTGATGGACGCCAAAAAAATATTTATGAGCATCAAAATCCTTCGTAAGAGACAAAGTGAGATAAAAAATGTACCATTGTATGTCTTGTGTCCCATCTGAATATGAAGTGGGCAAGTCTGCATTTGGCCCGTTATATGGGTTGTATTCTTCCACGACTTGGGCCTGCACAGTGGGCTCTTCTCATTGTCCAGAATCTGGCTCCCACTCTTGTTCTTTATGATTGAGTACCTCATTGCTTTGTACGGTCATATTATTCTTGAATGGAAAATGTTTTTCAAAAAAGATAACATCACGACTCGTGTATATCTTCACATTTTCAAGATCGTACACCCGATAACCCTTTTGGGAGTGTGGATAGCCCACAAAAACACAACGTCTCCCCTGGTCACTAACTTGTCTTTATCCCTCTTATTATCTTTCGCATGCACTAGGTAACCAAAAACACGAAGATGTTTATATGTGGGTGACCTCTTTAATAGTACTTCATAAGAGGTTTTATTTTTTCTTTTTTTTAAAAAAAAAAAAAGAAGAGGTTTTATTCCCAATAATGAGTGAGGGTAATATATTTATAACATAAGCAGCGGTTAAAACACACTCACCCCAAAAATCAATAGGTAGTCCCGACTCAAATCTGAGGGCCCTAGCAACCTTAAGTGTGTGTATGTGATTTCGCTCAACAACTTTGTTTTGTTGTGGCGTGTCAGTACAAGAAGTTTCTTAGGGTGATTCCATGTTGGAAATAATAATTCATCATGTAGTTTGACTGAAACTCATCCCCATTATCATCGCTCTAATGCATTTCACATCCCTTCCAAATTTGGTTTTACTCGTATTGCAAAACATGAGTAAATAATAGGCAACATCAGAATTTACTTTTCATGAGATAAGCCCAAAGTGTTTTGCCATAATCATCAATAGTAAGAAAATAGTGAGCTCCCGAAAGAGAGGTCATTTTATAAAATCCCCAAATGTCACAATGCAATAATTAAAAATAAGATAAGGTCTTAATAGAACTTGTTGAAAAAGGGAGTCTAGATTGTTTGGCTCTCAAACAAGAATCACAAGGTTCAAAATTGTGCTTAAAATTCAAAGACCGAATGTTCTTAATACTGGATGCATGTCCCAACCTTTGATGCCAGAATTGAGAATAGGTGTTGACGGTCAAGGCCATACCTCTCTTCTTTATCAGCTCCAGTTGGAAGAGACCATTTTGCTACCTACCCACTCCAATTAGGTTCCTCGAAGGTAAGTCATGTATAACACAAAAGTCAGGAAAGAATGTGAGAGCACATTTCATATCTTTCGTCATCCAGCTAACTGAGAGCAAATTACATTTAAAATCTGGAATATTTAAAACAGGGTTTAATTTAAACCCATTTGGTAATTGTGTGCTTCTAATCCCTTTAGCAGGTACGTGGTCACCGTTTGGGATTTGGACTGGAACACCTTCCCATTATCACGTTCCCTTTCAAGCATCCCTACATTGCACATGATATGTTTCGTAGCTACGGAGTCAATTATCCAAGTTTTATCAATAATCACGTTACCATCCATGTTTACATTCAGATGATTGAGTGATGTACTAGAGATAGCCTTTTCTCTCCCAAAGAACTCTATGAACTTGGCGTACTGCTCATTGTTGAGATGAGCAATTGGGCTTATCTCTAAGGTTTTCTGTTCCGTGATTCCAGCCTCCCCTACATGGGCTGCTCTAGGTCCTCACCTACCGTGCTGATTTTGGCATCTTTCGTCTCCATATTTTTGTGGTCGCTTCCAATCTGTTGATTCTCGTATATTGTTTCTCGTATGATGGTTCTTGTATGATGGTTCCCGTATGATGGTTCTCGTATGATGGTTCATGTATGATGGTTCCCGTATGATGTTTCTCACATGATGGTTTCAGTATGTTGGTTCTCGTATATTGGTTCTTGGTTCTAGCATCTTGTATCTAGCATCTTGGTTCTCGCATCTCGTATCTTGTTTATTTGTTGTCATCTCTCTTGTGGGCCGAACTCGCCCAGACTAACGACATTATTTTTCTAGCCTGTTAATATAGGCGGATTTCTATTGAGGAGCAAGGATATGAATTCGTCATCTACATGATTCGCGACTTGTGTGCATTATTTTACTCCTCAACTCAATCATGAATAATCGAGCTAAGGAGTCGGGGGCTTCTGATGTGCCCGTAGAAAAAGATTAAACCCAATTACACCAAAGAGGCCCAATGAATATATTTTGGGCCCAAGCCCATATGTGAGTCTGTTGGGTTTAATGTCATCTATCTAAAAGTGGAAAACTTAAAGGATTGAACAAAAGGGCAAATCGATAATTCCTGTGGCAGCAAAAGGGGGCGACCGCGCACAATCCAAGGGGCGATCGCACGAACTTGCTAGAAAAAAGGGGCGATCGCACCATATTGAGGGGCGACCACCAGTGTTCTAAAAATTGGCCTAGGCGGCGCCTAGGCGCTAGGCGAAGGTCGGGCGCCGCGATTTATGGCTAGGCGGGGCAATTAGGCGCTAGGTGGGCTAGACGGGTCTAGGCGGGGCTAGGCGGTCTAGGCGGCTGGGCGGGATTAGGCGGGATTAGGCGGGCCTAGGCAGGGCCGAGGCGGGGCCTAGGCGGAACTAGTGCTGGATCTGATTATTTTCGAGAGCCTGCACCACCTGTTGAAAATTATATGGGAAGCACAATTAATAGTTCTCAACAATTTGGGGTACCAGCTAATCAAACAGGTCAGTATGTAAGCCAATATGGTGGTGGCTTTTAGTCTCAAAAATATGTGAGTAAATTTTTTTGGTTATGCATAATGGTAATCTGTGTTTATCCTCTTGAATTTGTCACTATGGACAGAAAACTATGGAATATATATAAAAATGTGTGTAAATTCGCGGCCCCGCCTAGGCCCCGCCTCGGCCCCACCTAGACGCTCTAGGCGCTAGGTCCGGCTTCGCCGCCTAGGAGCCGCCTAGCGATTTTTAGAACCTTGGCGACCACACCCAAAGATGAAAAGGGCCTAGACGTTGACTAAAAGGGAGTTTTGTTTGGAGTTGACTATCACACGTGGGTGGTGACCTGCTTGGTTAAGGAAAGGAAAGTATTATTCCTTTAGGAATAATATTCTTTCGTCTCGCATTATAAATACATCCTATTCCCTAGCAGTTGAGGATGGTTGGAATTCCTAGTGTGACAGGCATATCAATAAATCTAGGTGTCCCTAGGTTTTCTTGTTTCTCTGTTGGTTCTCTAGATCTAGGGTTTGCACAATTGTGAATTCCTTGCAAGAATTCATGCATTAGATTAGAGATTGTATTCGGTGATTGCCAGTTGATAATAATATTCTTGCCCTCTTCCCGTGGACGTAGCCAAGTTGGTGAACCACGTATATCATTGTGTTGTGTGATTGGTTATTTTCTGTCTGGATCATATAGCTTTGCCGCCCCCCGATGAGCAGGGGCGGATGGTATATAGTGCCTGGGGTTGCCCGGGCAATCCCAAAAAAAATTTTTTTTTTTTTTTTTGCAAACTTAGCTTAAAATATAAATTTTATTGATTGGTTTGTGATTGAACTATTTTTGGTTATTTGATTCATTATTATTTATTTTTTATTCGAATTTTGAAATATTGAATAATTGATGTATGTGTTGGATGTTGCTGTGTTCTAATTTGTACAAACTTAGCTTAATTACTTTTTTGATAACATTGGTAATAGGTTTGATCGGTTCTTCCCGGTAACTCCGAGAAATAAAGCAAGCACTAGTGTTCCAATTGCTCAAGAAGATGAATCCTAGGAAACGTCAAATGTAAATTGTGTTTATTTTCAAATGTAAATTGTATTTATTTTATGTAATGTTGACGTATTGAAGCCTACTATATTTAATTATTTATGCATGTAAACATTTTGAATTTTAATTTTGCGTAAATTTTTTTTTTAGTAAAGAACAGGCAACCCCAAATGTTTTGGGGTAGATCCGCCACTGCCGATTAGCCATTTTTCATGGTAGCATCACCTATCTCCTCGCAGTGGATGTATTGTGGTTTCTCAAAGGATGTCCTCTCCTGTCATGGTTATCTTCTGGCCTTTATGCTATGATTTGAAGAGGCGCCACTTCAATTGTTGGCTTTCGTGCACTACTGATCAGTCTCTGTGCTTCGTTCTCCGCCACTAAGTAATAAGTGACCCCCAAACTCACCACTGGTTTCATGGTCAATATTTGGGTCTTCACCGTCCCAAATGACTCATCGATCCCCATTAGAAATTCATATAGGAGCTCCCGATCATTACGATCTTGCAGCTCTTGGGTCACACGAACACTTCCCGCATCCGCACTTTGGCAATGGTGATAATGATTGGATTTCATCTCAAAGACCTCAAAGTTTTGTGTAATATGCTGAGGCAAAGAGGTTTTCTTGTCTCGTCAAAGTCAAGGTTCTTTTGAGTTTGTATGTGTAATAACCCAAAAAAAAAATATTCGAGGATTATTTGGTAAATTGTTAAATTTTCAATTAGGCTTTTAGAGGGACTAATAATTATATTGAAGTTCTAGGAATTATATTATGTGGATTAAATTATTTAGATGAGTTGGGCTTGGTATTAGGCTTAGGTTTATTAGAACCCTTTTAAAAGTACTCATTTTTAAAGAATTGTTTTAGAGTTGCTCTTATGAAAAACTAGTTTTTTGTTAAGCTTAACAAAAAACTAGTTTTTGGACCCGGTTTAAACCTATGATACGCGTATTGAACCGAGACCGGTTCATTAACAAAATTGAACCGCGTTTAATCAACTCAAATCCAAACGAACACACACAGTAAAACACACAGTTACGACGCCGCAACATAGAAATTCATCGAGCTAAAGCAGAATTCAATAGAAAATCAATCCGTTTCAATCGATTGAGGTAATATATGATTCACTGTCAATTATAGACTATCAATACATATATTTACAATCATTCCTAATTGTTTTATTCAATTCTGGCAATTTTTTATTAGGTTAAGATGAACTTACGTGATTTTGAAGATGAAACTGGAAGTAATGCTACCGTAATTGATCTAATTCGTAACGAAGTTGAAACTGGAGATAATGCTACGGCAATTGATCGAATTCTGCACGAAGTTAATGATAATCACGATACAGGTAATACAATTTCATAATGCCAGATATGTTATATATAATGCTAGTAGTTTGAAGTACAATTTTTAATTTTCTTAAGTACCAGATTGTGTTATTTTGATTGCCAGTTTTTGTTATTTGGAATGCTAGTTTTAATTTTTTTGAATACTTTGTTCATTGAATTGCCATTTTATGTTGTTAGGAGTGCTAGTATCACTTATTTGGAATGCCGCTTGTGCTAGTTAGTTACGCTTTTGTTTTATTTGTAGCTTTAGCCAATGTCTAGTCATTGAAGTGCCGGTTGTGTTTTTATGAGTGTCGGTATCACTTATTTAGAAAGCCGCTTATGTTATTTAGTTCCAGCTTTGTTTTATTTGTAGCTTCACCAATGTCTATTCATTGAAGCGCCATTTTATGTTGTGAGGAGTGCCGTATCACTTATTTGGAGTGCCGCTTATGTTATTTAGTGCCGCTTGTTTTATTTGTAGTTTCGGTCACTGTTTTTATTATTGAAGTGCCATTTTATATTGTTAGAAGTGCCGGTATCACTTATTTGGTAAGCCGCTTTGTTATTGAAGTTCCAGTTGTGTTATTTGTAGCTTCACCACTAGAGTGTCGGTAGAATCTTTTTCCATTGAAGTGCCGATTGTGTTATTTGGATTGCCAGCTTACGTTATTTAGAGTGCCGATTTAATTTTTTAGGAAACTTTGCTCACTGAAGTGCCATTTGTGTTTTTAAGAGTGCCAGTATCACTTATTTGGTGTGCCAGTTTTTGTTATTGAAGTTCCAGTTTGTGTTATTTGTAGCTTCAGCCACTAGAGTGTCGCAAATCTTTTTTCCATTGAAGTGCCGATTGTGTTATTTGGATTGCCGCTTACGTTATTTAGAGTGCCGTATTTAATTTTTTAGAAAACTTTGCTCACCGAAGTGCCAATTTGTGTTTTTAGGAGTGCCGTATCACTTATTTGGTGTGCCGGTTTGTGTTATTGAAGGTCAAGTTTGTGTTATTTGTAGCTTCAGCCACTAGAGTGTCGGTAATTCTTTGTTCATTGAAGTGCCGATTGTGGTTTTTGGAGTGCCGATCACTTATTTGGTGTGCCGATTTAATTTTAGGAAACTTTGTTCTTTGAAGTGCCAATTTTGTGTTTTTATGAGTGCCAGTATCACTTATTTGGTGTGCCAGTTTGTGTTATTTGTAGTGCCAGTTTGACTTATTGATGTTCCAGTTTGTGTCATTTGTAGTTTCATCCACATATTTGTAGGAAACTTAGTTCATTGAAGTGCCAATTTGTGTTTTTAGTAGTGCCAGTATCACATATTTGAAGAGCCAGTTTGACTTATTGATGTTCCGGTTTGTGTTATTTGTAGTTTCATCCACTCTCTTGTTATTGAACTGGCATATTAAAAAATTAAAACTGGCACTTAATAATACACTAACTGGCACTTTAGATATAAAGAAAAATAGAAACAAACAAGATAACTTATTATTCAATAGATATTATACATTAAAAAAAAAAATACAAACAAACAAAACAACTCAACAAACAAACATAAAAACATAACAATTATTCATTCATTCATGCTCTCCATAAACTTAAAGAGTGCAGTGCCGGAACATATCATGCTCTCCATAAGCTTTAGTTGCCCCACGATCCTTGGCATGTAAATGTAAGAGAATCCCAAATCCATGTTGATTTCCCGCCGTTCTTATTGTCACGTAATGGGCAGTGAAGTTTATCTCGCACCGTTCCACAAGCTATAATATCCCTCCTTCAAATCTTCTAAAACCTCGCAATTTTTTAGCACCTCTTTCTTCCTCTTTATCGTCAACATTTTCCTCATTCTTGATCGACCTACTCGTACTCATATTGAGAAATTGATTGATTTTTAGATGAAATTTAGAAATAAAAAAGAAGGGAAGATCTAACTTATTTATACTAAAAACGTAACTGTACACATTTATTACTCGTGTCTCTTTGAATACGTGACTGTTGAATCCGTGACTGTATTTATTACTCGTGACTCTTTGAAAACGTGACTGTTGACTCTTTGAATACGTGATCGTACACATTTATTACTCGTGACTCTTTTAATTCGGGAATTTGGCACTATTAAATCCGTGAATTTGCCTGTATACATTTAATGCTCTCGAATTCAATAGTAAGTTTGAATGGTTTTTTGTACACATTTATGAAACTTGGCACTATTGAATCCGTGAATTTGGCATTTAATAGTAAGTTTGAATGGTTTTTTGTACATAATTATGATTTCTAAGTGCCCGTTTTATTGTTTCAAAGTGCCCGTCTTAAGGTTTGAAAGTGCCCGTGTTATGGTTTCAAAGAGCAAGTTTTATCTATATTGCCAACGTATCAAAATACATTACATCAGTGCCAGTTTTATGATTTCAAAGAGCCAGTTTTATGATTTAAAAGTGCCATTCTTAAGGTTTGAAAGTGCCCGTTTTATGGTTTCAAAGTGCCATTCTTAAGGTTTGAAAGTGCCCGTTTTATGGTTTCAAAGTGCCCGTCTTAAGGTTTGAAAGTGCCCGTGATATGGTTTCAAAGAGCAAGTTTTATCTATATTGCCAACATATCAAAATACATTACATCGCAAGCGCTTTATGATTTCAAAGAGCCAGTTTTATGATTTAAAAGTGCCAGTTTTATGATTTCAAAGAGCCAGTTTTATGGTTTCAAAGTGCCATTCTTAAGGTTTGAAAGTGCCCGTTTTATGGTTTCAAAGTGCCATTCTTAAGGTTTGAAAGTGCCCGTGTTATGGTTTCAAAGAGCAAGTTTTATCTATAGTGCCAACATTTGCTTGTCTTTGAATTTGTGAATTTGGCACTACTAAAAATAAACTCGGAACTACTAAAAACATAAACTGGAACTTCATTGAACAAAGTATCATAAAAATACATCAAACACAACAATATTAAAAACAGAATTTAGTACCATTAAACACTACCACTACCACCGCTCCATCATCGCCTACGTTGTCATTCAATTTGTTTTTTGGATCATATTCATTCAAAATATATTCCAAATACATTTCCAAAGCCTTGTGGTGAATCCTAGCAAATTTCATCAATGTTGTGAGCATTGCCAAACTCATGAGCATGATTGACTATCCCCACATAATCCTTATCCCTACAATTGTGTCCATTACATGGCTCCAATGGACAACGAAATGAGGGAGTACCATTTGCAGAAGAAGGCTGCAAAACAACAAGATGACCATTGAGGAATTTTTGGTAGCACACCATGTATATTTTCCAACTTTTGTCATCATTTGAATCACCCAAAGTTGGCTCCCTGAATTTACCTTGCCTTTGTTCATCACTAGAAAAATTATTAAAGCTAGAATTTTTCTTGAACTTTATGTATATGCTTGCCTTTGGACAAACATTTATATAGGCCGAGTACTTGAAACCACCAAAAGTTGGTCAATGAATTCAATGCACTTACCAACCGTACACATTTATTTCTCTTTGACCATTAAAGACAAGTAAACATATCATTATTTATTACTGTTGAAGGAGGTATATTCGACGGAATATACTTCCTTAATAAATTTAATATCCAAGAAATGTTGTTTAAAGTGCCAGCTTATGTTGATAGGAGTGCCAAGTATCACTTATTTGGTGTGCGCTTGTTTTGTTGAAGTTCCAGCTTTGTGTTATTTGTAGCTTCATCCAATGTCTTGTTATTGAAGTGCCAATATTACTTGTTTTAGGTACCAGTTTGTGTTATTTCTAGTGCCGCATTTAATTTTTAGGAAACTTTGTTTATTGATGTGCCGCATTGTGTTTTTAGGAGTGCCAAGATCACTTATTTGGTGTGCCGCTTGTTTTGTTGAAGTTCCGCTTGTGTTATTTGTAGCTTCATCCAATGTCTTGTTATTGAAGTGCCAATATTATTTGTTTTAGGTACCAGTTTGTGTTATTTCTAGTTTTTTCAATGTTATTTCTAATCGAATTCTTTATTTTTATTTGCAAAGAAGCCATATTGATATTACCTCATCACCGCCGGGTATAAAAGCAAAGACATGGGAAGAACCGCATCAATTGTACAAGGATCATTCCAATGCATTGGGATTCGTGTTAAAATTACAACCTCGCGTGTTTCTAAAAACATCAAGGCCAATAGATAAATATTTTATGTGTTCATGCCAGGATACACACAAAGAGGAAATGAAATTGATGTTCCAAACTCCAATAGAAGTCGGTGAATTAGAGATTCCATCTCCATTGGAAAGAATTGAAAACCCAAAGAGGAAATTGAGGAGAAAGAAAGCCCCTTCTAAAAGGACAGGTTGTCGTGCTCTTATGAGAGTAAAATTGTTAATTAAGGAAGACTTTTATGTGGTTGCACCAAGACGAAACCGAACACAACCATGAGATGACAAGGCCGTAATGGAACCACTTAAAGCGTAGCGAGAGGTCGATATCGAAGCTACAGGAAAAATAATAGAGCAGCTTTGAAGAAGCCGGCATCAAGCCAACCGATGGATTTAATGTTTTGGCAAAAACAAGGTGGGGAAGAATATGTTGGGCATACAAGAAGAGATCATCTTAACTTTGTACAGAGATTGAGAATGGAAAAATAGAAATGGGCGATGCACAAACCGTAGTTGATAGACCGAGCCAAATTCAGATGAAGGATTCTACTTCAAATGCAATTTGGGGAAGAAAGTAGGCTCAAGATTTTGTTTTGGAGAGATGGTATGATGAGGGAGGATTATGAATTATATGGGGATGTTGTTGTTTTTGATACAACTTATAACACAAATAAATACAATTTGATTTGTACACCAATAGTTGGGGTGAACAACCATTGGAACACTGTGATGTTTGGTTGTGCTTTCTTAACAAATGAAAAGACAGAAACATTTGCTTGGCTTCTCAAGGAATTTGTAAAATCAATGGGTGGAAAAGAACCAAAAACAATTTTCACCGATCAAGACTTTGCAATGTCGAAAGCGATTGAAGAGGTAAATTTTATTTTATTTCCAATATTTCATTTATTGTTTTTTTACTATGTTACCGTTAATTTAATAGAAAGTGCCATTGCATTTGTTAGTATGTGCCAAGACTTGTTTTAGACAAAGGCCCGTACTTGTGTTAGTAAGTTCCAGATCATTTCTTATAATGTAGCAGTTGTTAGATTTGACAGTTTTTGAGGGAAGAAAATAATTTACTAAATTGAAACAAATTTAAATTACATTTTTTCCCTTCCCATAACCACCATAAGTCATAACACCGTAAACTCCACCACATCCTCCATCACCTTTGTCAAAGGGCTTCTTCTTGACCTTATCCTTCTTGCAAGAAGGAATTTCCACAGTCCAAACAACTCCAAATACTCCTTAAGGTATTTTGCCAAAGCCTTGTGCTCGCCTTTAGCAACATTGGAGAAAGAGGAAGTGGGTGCACAAGAATCAAAGGCATGGAGCATTGCGCTTGGTTCCTTTCACGTATCTTACGCCCGCACAAGGTTATAGAGGGCATACATACAACTTTTCCGGAGATGTCCAAATAAATTCGAGGGATACGAAGATGACCAAAGTGGAGTTTCTTTGTCATTTCACGAAAGGCACTCCTAAACTCTTTCTCATCGTAGTCATACTCATCATTTGAGGACATATTAATTGAAATTATAAGAGAACTGATTTTAATGAATGAAGAGATGTAATTTTGAAATATCCATTTCATGTGTTGTATAGTGCTATTTATAGTGCATATACCTACACTGTTTTTTGTTTTGTTTGTAAATGCTTTAACATTAACTGGTTATGTAATTTCCAATGTTTGACTATTGTGTAACAGCTTTTTACATAGAATTGTTAACATTCATCGGTTATGTAATTTCTAATGTTTGACCGGAATAGGTAGATTATGTAATTTCCAATGTTTGATCGGAGTAGGTAAATTATATGATTTGTAACAGCCTTTTTATATGTGCCTTCTTGGTTTAGTTAATGCCTGTTCTTGAATTAATAAGTGCCAGTTCAAAGTGTTATGAATAAACCAGTGTTAGATTTATAATTGCTAGTGTTATTATTTTATAGTGCTAGTGTATAGCTTTATTAATGACAAGTGTTTGACTATATTATAAATTATTGATGTGTTTTTTGAAGGAAGAACAAGACATAGGTTATGCTTGTGGCACATTCAACAAAATGCTATATCTCACTTTGGACAACTAAAGACAGATGAAGAATTTAAAAAGGAATTCAACAATTGCTTGAGAGGATGTAGTGATGAATCTGAGTTTGAAAATTGTTGGAATTCAATGCTAGAAAAATATAACCTTCTTGAGAACAGATGGTTCAATCGTTTATATAGCTTGAGAGAGAAATGGTGTACAAGATTTGAGTAAAGATTTCTTCTCGGCATATTATCTTCACAGAGAAGTGAGAGCACAAATCATGCCATATGTTTCAAAGCAAATAGAAGCACGTCCCTAACACAATTCTTTGATATATTCAATGAGACGGTAAAACGTTGGAGAAGTGTGGAGCAACGAAAGGAATTTGATTCAATAAACTCAAAGCCTCGCACGTAAATACATGGAGCTTTAATAAGACATGCAAGGGAGGTTTACACGGAGGAAATATTCAGATTTTTTGAAAAAGAGGTCAAGGCAGCCTTTTGCCGCAAAGTTTAATATTGGCTTTTGCTTGGATGAAAACAATAAGTTGTTTGAAGTTGCTCATGAGAACCATCCAGACAAGTTTGAAAGGGTACTTTTCTCGCGAAATAATGAGAAGATAACTGTGAACTGTACATGCAATCATTTTAGTGAGGTCGGTTGGTTGTGCTTTCATTGCATTAAGGTTCTCAACTTGACAAATATCGATCGGATACCGGAAGAGTACATTCAAAAAGATGGACAAAGACACCAAAACAAATGTATGGAATAAAACTTACCAAGGTAAATCTACTACTCCAACCGAGCAACACAATTCAATTCCTTGGAAACAACGAGATGGCGAGAAAGTACTATGATTTAATGATGACATGCCATGAAAACAGTGATGCAAGAAGAATTCTAGAAGATGGGTTTAATAGAGATACATTGCTAGTACAAGAAATACTCTCCCGAAACGTACAAGGTGTTGAACCAACAACAAGTGAAAATAATAGTGCTTCAACAAGCACAACATTCAGTGCACCTGCAGTGACGGATCCTGTACGTGCAGATACAACGGGTAGAAAAAGAAAACCTAAAACAAAGTTTGAACGGAGAAAACCAATTACTAATGAGTATGGTTCAAGACCCCTAATGAACATTTGATTTGATATTTTTGTAACCAAACATTATTGTTTTCACACGCTACAACCGATTGTATTTTTTATAATATTGTCCAGTGAGTGTTTAATAAAACTTTGTTAATTGAAGTGCCAGTTTGTAATATTTAGAATGCCCGTATTACTTATTTGGAATGCCAGATTATGTTATTTGGAGTTTCAGTTTGTCTTTATGGTAAATGCCAGTTTTATGGTTTCAAAGTGCCCGTCTTAAGGTTTGAAAGTGCCCGTGTTATGGTTTCAAATAACAAGTTTTACCTATATTGCAAACATATCAAAAAACATTACATCGCTGCGCTTTATGATTTCAAAGAGCCTGCTTTATGAATTCAAAGTGCCGTAATTATGGTTTTTAAGTGCCCCTTTTATGGTTTCAAAGTGCCATTCTTAAGGTTTGAAAGTGCCGCTTTATGGTTTCAAAGTGCCATTCTTAAGGTTTGAAACCGATTGTATTTTTTATAATATTGTCCAAATGAGTGTTTAATAAAATTTTGTTAATTGAAGTGCCGCTTGTAATATTTAGAATGCCCGTATTACTTATTTGGAATGCCGATTATGTTATTTGGAGTTTCGCTTGTCTTTATGGTAAATGCCAGCTTTATGGTTCAAAGTGCCCGTCTTAAGGTTTGAAAGTGCCCGTGTTATGGTTTCAAAGAGCAAGTTTTACCTATATTGCAAACATATCAAAAAACATTACATCGCCGCTTTATGATTTCAAAGAGCCGCTTTATGGTTTCAAAGTGCCATTCTTAAAGTTTGAAAGTGCCGCTTTAAGGTTTCAAAGTGCCATTCTTAAGGTTTGAAAGTGACAGCTTTATGGTTTCAAAGTGCCCGTCTTAAGGTTTGAAAGTGCCCGTGTTATGGTTTCAAAGAGCAAGTTTTATCTGTAATGGTAAGTGCATTGAATTCATTGAATTGTTTGAGCTGTTCCATGGCATTGTGATTTTGCATCAATAAAAATATTAAAAAACAACACTAATTCACTCATAGAAAAACAATAATTCAAATATAAACAATTCGTATACAAAACACCAATTCATTGTTTTGTTGTTGCTTTCCTAGTCTGATACTTCTTCGCAACCCTCATTTCATCATCTAATTTTTTCTTCTTTTCTAAATCTTTCTTTTTTTTTCTTCTTCTTTCCTTTTCTTTTCTTCTCGCTTTCTTTTTTTCTTCTTCTACCCTTTTATTTTCTTCTTCTTCATCAATCTTCTTCACGGCTTCTCTTTTCTCTCTTGTAAACAACCCTAACCGCTTCACTAAATGATCACGTTCAAAGATTAATATCACAGAGAAGTAGACTTGCTAGAATCTCACCCTCATACGCACCCTTGACGAGTTATCACACAACTCAGGGCATGAGTAAATTGCGCCGTTAAATTGCCTCATTTCAGCCATTACATATACTCCACATTCACTATTAGCATTATCATTTTCTTTCACAATCCATTCAACTTGCATATGCTCAAACTGAAACTTAAATATATCTGCAACACTTGGATGATTTATGTGATTTAAGAACTTTTTGAAGGGTGCTTGCCGCAACGAAAAAAAAAAACAAAGAAAATTAATATGAAAGTTTTGGTAAAAAAATAACAAAAACAAAAAACAATTCAATAAATAAGATTACCATGCTATGAGCAAGTTTTGGCACATTCTCGTCTCTTCCAATCATTCATTGGCAAGTTGTCAAGATACTCGAAATGATTGACTCTCGCATTGACAACAAAAAGTGTGTAATGGCCACTCTTGTTGTCACCTCTATGACAGGGCAAAAAGAACTGCAAGAAAATAAGTGCGAATATCAGAGTTTGAAAGTACCAGTTCAAGTACATGTATGTATAAAATGACAATGCTTACCAATTTAACTTCACTCAAATCGTGTATCTCAAAGATCATTAAAATTAACATCAATCCATTGTTCTAAACTATCGGTGATTTCTTGCCCACCGATGATACAACATCTTGAGATGTCTTCGTTGTACGTTGAATCCAAGCAAACCGTATAACACATTAATAACATCAAATTTAAAAATGCACACAAATATAATTTAATTAACAAATAATCATAGATAATATAATTATTGAATGTATTAGCATAATAGATAAAGAACTTACGTAATGACTAAGCCCAAACATAAACTTCTTCATTCTACCGTACTTTTGCTCCATCTTATTAAGAAGAATAGCCCAACTCTCGATGGTATTTGAAGTTACTTCCTTGTCTTCATCCATACTCAAAATATCTTCAACCGATAAGCTATGGAACACTGAGTAAATAGGATCACAAGTGCTGTAAAAGAAAAATAAATTAGTAAATGCTTTTACATACAAGTGTATACATTCATAAAAGGTGCCATTGTTTGGGTATTCATAAATTTATAGCTTACTCTTTCGCATTCTTTGAAAAGTGTGTAGACATGCACATGTCAACACCTCCTTTCTCGCCTTCAACATTGGTCGCAACAAATCGGCATTGTTGATCATAAACCGAGAACAGAGATACAAATTCCTCATTAGCTTCCCCACACCCACCGTGCACCCTACATTCAACATCTCATAACAACTCATAAAGTCCGCTCTCATTTATATTCGCAATAATGTTATCAAGAGCTCTATTTTGTTCATCATCATCATCATATGTCTCCCGAAAAATCTCATTAACTTCCTGCCGTTTACGCTCCGAATGTTCTCTTCTCTCCTCACTAGATACCGAGATAAATCAAGGTCAAATGATGGAATTGGACCTTTCCTTTTCTTACCCATGTCGCCTTTGTTGTCTTCACAAACCCCGAAATAATATTGTCAATCTCATAAAAATAATCATCATAAAAAATATCATCTTCTACTTCCTCCCCCTCCCCTCCCCTCCGCCTCCCAATTCTCCTCATTCTCTTTCTCTTCCCCAATCTCATCACCGCATTTCTTCCCTTCTCTTTCTTGATAGATTTCAGTCTTTCAATGTGAGCATGGATAGCATTATCAAGGTCCTTCCTCAATATATCCCATGACTCCTTAACATCCTATATCAATGAAAAATAGTAAGAATGAAAAATAGTGTGTGTATTTTAAGTGCCAAGATAGATATTATTCATTGTGCCAGTTTTAGTAATCAATAGTGCCATCATAAGAAATTCAAAGAACCAGTTTAAGTAATAAATAGTGACAATACTTACATTGCTTCCCTCTGCAATTCTTTCCTTTGAAGCACTTTCAATCCTTAACGGAATACATTCTTCCTCCACAAACTCACTGGGTACTTCCTCCACAAAATCGTCGCCACCCCTACTTATAGGATAAACATTCTTTCCATAAAAAATTAAATTCCCCAGCCAACTTTCGATTCGGAATCAATCCTCTCTTTGAATTTTTTAGCATTCCAATGTTTAATCAAAGGGAGAACAGTTGATTCATTCACCCCTTGAAATGGAAATCTTTGAAGGTAAGCAATCACCAACACCATAACACATCCACTACAATTTTTTGAATTCTTTTTTTGAGTCTTAAACCTATTTACACCCTGACATAATTTGTCCAAAACATATTGACACCAATCAAACTTGCTTATCTGTGAAACGTCTTCTACAATACTTAGCAGTGACACATCAATTGTTTTTGTAACTACTGGGGCAAGAAAAATACCAACAACAAACAGCACAAACAAGCGTTTAAATTCATCCCCACCTTGATGTAACTCAGAAATGCGTTCCAAAAGTTTATAGGCAGGAAGACCATCTTGAGTACGCCCAAATTCCTCAAAATATCGATTTCTCAATTCCATATTTGTGCTGGATGATTGATTTACCTTATACTTTGCAACATTCCTAGGTAGACAAAATATATCATAGACATCCGATGCTGTAATAACATATTTATCTGATGAATTGATTTGTTGTATCCTTGTGATTGGTTCAAATCTTTCAACAAGAAAACAAGCCTAAGCGGCAATATCTTAACATCAAGATTCAACAGAGATCCAAATCCAATAGCCCTAACATCTCTCTTCTGGTCTGGAGTTAAACGGAGCTCAACGAGTCTTTTGGGAGTACACGAATGCTCAAATTTATCACCCCCTTTAGGCCTCTTAATAGTGATATCAAAATCATCATCATCCAAAACTCTTTTACGCTTTGATGGAACTGAAAATAAATATCAAAAAACATAACATCAGTGCCAGTTTTATAATTTCAAAGTGCCAGATTTATAATTTCTAAGTGCCCGTTTTATGGTTTCAAAGTGCCCGTGTGAGGACCCCGACCCGGAACCTACACGTGTCCCGAGTTGGAGCGTCCTCAGACTAACCCAAATTTCACTAACTTTTAAAACTTTTAATTAAACTTCCAAATAAAACATCATTAACACTTCCATTTCAAAACAACTCCACTACGCTCCACATCGGAGGAAGAGTGGACCGACTTTGAAAATACTTAAACTGTTTAGTTACAAAAGATATTGGTTTTAACGTAGAAATGTAAAGTTCATAATTACAAACTCCCAAAAGGAATTATAACAAAATACTTTCTACGCCAACCTAACGTACCCCAACAATACCCAAAAGCTCACTGCCAACTCCTTTCCGTCCTTACTTGGCCGGTCCTCCTGTCTCGGGATCTAAAACATTAAAGGGAGAGGGGTGAGAATAAATCTCAGCAAGCTATTATGAATGCAGCAATATGCCAAATAAATGCAACATATAACAAGTCGCACGTAACACATTGGAAAAGCTATAAACACATTCCATTACCTTGGTTTTACCTTTTCCCGTCTCGAACAAGAGTCGTACAACATTGGGTATAATAATACTCCAATTATACGGTGAGCCGCTTAAGCAATACTCACGTCTTATAAGACCCGTTTTCGGGGAACCAAATAAGACGGTAGCAACTCGTAAGGCTTTTGGCTCACTACAGATGCTATACCCCATCCTGTGGCCACAGGAGGGGACGGTCACAGATATAACATAATCCGATCACATTAGGTCACACTTCCATAATTGACCGTATTATGTTATACCCCCAACGTCAGCTGACTCACACATATCAAGCACATAATAGATACTTTAATAAAATCCACAAAAGGGATAACAATATATCAACATGGTAAAATATACTCATGTTCAACCAATATCATAGTGCAACATTTAATTAACACACTATGCATAATACGACAATGTATATGAACTCAATGTAAGCAAGGAAGTAGCATCAATCCATCCTACATGGTCATTATACAATAATACATAGCCTCTTTAAGGGTCTAAGTTGAATCTACCAAGTGGGGATCATAATTGTCTAGTTACCAAACTAGGTTAGCTAACGTTTTCCAAACAACATTTAAGGTACTTCTACTATTCCATTTTGATCACTTAGAATATCATTGTGAAGCCAAAGTATTCTACTTTAATCTAGGTTAAAGAGATTTCATTTTGGTTCGAGTTTGATTAGGTTTGGACAAACTCTAAAGTTGATATCTTGAAACCGGGACGGGGCACGACTCGTCCCCGGGGCACGACTCGTGCCCATGTGACCCCCTCGAACTCCGGCGTCCCCTATAGGTCACGACTTCCCTTCGTCCAAGGGACGACTCGTCCCTCGGCCCGAATTTGTAAAAACAAAGCGTAACAACAACAATGCCTCAAAATCTCAAAGTTCCAACCAAAAGTCTTCTAAGTTATAAACCAAAAGGGACATTTCCAACTTTGTTAACTTCATCCTACTCATTTAACTCCAAGAAAACATGTCTTAAACCTAGATCAATTCAACTTCCATAAACCATAATATTTCTATAAACCTAACAAAGTTCTCAATCAACACATTCAAGAGAACAAACACAATAACATTTATTTTCATGAGCATTCAAAGAAATAAAGGTCATAATAACTCACCTTAGGCAAAACAAGATGAAATGGAGCTTTTCTTGGCTTGATCAACTCCTTGAGGTGTTCTACTCACAAAAGGACACTTAGATTTTCAAATGGACAAGAAATGATCTTGGTAGAAGTGTATGAAATGGAGGCTTTCACCAAGCCTTTCCCATGGAAAATGGAGAGAAAAGAAAGAGGAAGAAGAATGAGAAATGATGAAGGAGGGAGGAAGAGTGTAGGAGGAGTAAGAGGAGGTATGGGGAGGTAAGGCTTGCTTTGACTAATGAGGAGGGTGGAGAGTGATTTGGGGAGGATGTCCCCCCTCCCAATCCACCTATCCTACAAGGCTTTCACCACAAATTGTCACTTTCATTTAAATTTTCCCCAAAGCATTTAAATAAAAATCCTTCTACTCAATATTTATTCTACATTATGATCCTCCTCCACATTTTATTCATTTTCTCTTTTATTATATATTTCCTTTTTGAACATTAATTTATTTTTCCTATCATTTATCCTAATATAATAAGTCAAGTATATAAAAATGGACAAATAATATTAACAATAATAATAAAAGCACACAATGTGATATTAAAATTAGTGTCTAGGGTTAGGGTCGTTACACTCACTCCCCCTTAAAGAAAATTCTTCCCGAATTTTAAAAAGACTTACTTGGATTTTCAAACAACCACGGGTATTTCGCTCTCATCTCCGACTCTAGTTCCCACGTCGCTTCCTCAACGGTGTGATTCTTCCAAAGAACCTTCACTATCGGAATACTCTTAGACCTCAACTCCTTAACTTGAAACTCTAGGACTCTCAAGGGTTCCTCAACATAAGACATGTCCGCTTGAACATCATCGGGGGGAGAACTCAAGATGTGGGAAGGATCATGACAATACTTCCTCAACATCGAGACATGGAAAACATCATGGAGTAAGGAAAGAGACGGAGGTAATGCCAACCGGTAGGCCAAATCCCCAATCTTCTCTAAAATCTCAAACGGACCAACGAACCTTGGAGACAATTTACCCTTATTACCAAACCTTTTGATTCCCGTCCTCGGAGAGACCTTCAAGAATACAAAGTCACCAACTTCAAAAGATAAATCCCGTCTTCTATTGTCGGCGTAGCTTTTCTGTCTACTCTGAGCCGTCTTCAATCTATCCCGAATCACCTTGATCTTCTCCGTAGAATCTCGAACCAAATCCGGGCCCCAAAGTCTCGCTTCACCAACCTCGTCCCAACACATCGGAGATCGACACTTCCTACCATACAATGCTTCATACGGAGCCATCTCGATACTAGACTGATAACTGTTGTTGTACGCAAACTCCACTAAAGGTAGATGATCCTCCCATGACAATTGGAAATCCATCACACAAGCCCGTAACATATCCTCAAGTATCTGAATAGTTCTCTCGGACTGACCATCGGTTTGAGGATGAAATGCCGTACTGAAACACAATTTAGAACCCAAGGCTTCATGCAATGCTCTCCAAAATCTAGATGTAAACCTCGGATCTCTGTCGGAAACAATACTAACCGGAACCCCGTGAAGTCTCACAATCTCCTTCATATACAACTGAGCTAACTTCTCTAACGAAAACTTGGTTGATACCGGAAGAAAATGAGCCGACTTCGTCAACCGATCCACAATAACCCATATAGCATCCATCTTCTTCGCGGTGAGAGGTAAACCCGAAACAAAATCCATCGAGATCCCTTCCCATTTCCATTCCGGAATATCTAATGGTTGAAGTAGTCCCGCCGGTCTTTGATGTTCTGCCTTAATCTGTTGACAAGTCAAACACTTAGATACATAATCCGCTATTTCCCTCTTCATACCATTCCACCAATACCCACGCTTCAAATCTTGATACATTTTGGTACTCCCCGGATGAATCGCAAACTTGGACTTATGGCCATCCTCTAAGACACGCTTCTTGATTTCCGGCGATGAAGGAACGCAAATTCTCCCTTGGAAAGTTAATATCCCATCTCTACTCAAAGCAAATTCCCCGGCTTTCCCATCTTGCACTTGATCTTATATTTTCTTCAATTCCGGATCACCTTGTTGAGCTTCTTTCAAATCTCCATACAATGTCGGAACGGCTCTAACATTCGCAATAATTACCTCACTCTTCAATTCTCGAGAACTCAAAGCTGTCACATACGCCTTTCGGCTAATCGCATCCGCCACTACATTGGCCTTTCCCGGGTGATAGGAAATGACACAATCAAAATCCTTCAAGAACTCAAGCCATCTCCTTTGTCGGTTGTTCAACTCCTTTTGGGTAAATAGGTACTTCAAACTCTTATGATCGGTAAAAATCTCAAACTTCGCCCCATAAAGGTAGTGCTTCCACTTATGTAACGCAAATACAATCGCCGCCAATTCCATATCATGAGTAGGGTAATTCTGTTCCGCCGGTGATAAACTCCTAGAGGCATACGCAATAACCTTCCCATTTTGCATGAGGACACAACCCAAACCCGCCTTCGAGGCATCACTAAAGATCACGAAATTCTCACAACCATCCGGAAGGGTAAGAACAGGAGCCGTCGTCAACCTCTTCTTCAATTCATTGAAACTTTCTTCACACTTGGAATCCCATACAAACGAAACATCCTTCCGAGTCAACCTCGTCAACGGAGTAGCAATCCGAGAAAACCCCTCAATGAACCTCCGATAATACCCCGCCAAACCAAGGAAACTACGAACCTCAAGCATACCGAAGGTTGCTTCCAATTAACCACGGCTTCAATCTTTGAAGGGTCCACGGAAATCCCCGAACTCGACACAACATGCCCCAAGAAAGAAACCTGCTCAAGCCAAAACTCACACTTACTGAACTTGGCGTATAACTGCTTCTCACGAAGAACGGACAAGACAATTCTCAAATGATTCTCATGCTCTTCCCGGGACTTAGAATACACAAGGATATCATCAATAAAGACCACCACAAAACTATCAAGATAAGGCTTGAAAACACGGTTCATCATATCCATAAACACGGCTGGAGCATTAGTCAACCCGAAAGGCATCACAACAAACTCATAATGACCATATCTAGTCCGGAAAGCTGTCTTAGCAATATCATCCGGTCTAATCTTCAACTGATGGTATCCGCTTCTCAAATCAAGCTTTGAGTAGATAACGGAACCTTGGAGTTGGTCAAACAAATCATCTATGTGCGGAAGAGGATACTTATTCTTTATAGTGGCTTGGTTCAACAAACGATAATCTATACACAATCGTAAGGTACCATCCTTCTTCCTAACAAATAAGACCGGTGCTCCCCACGGAGACACACTAGGACGAATAAAACCTCGGTCTAACAATTCTTGCAATTGGACCTTCAACTCTTTTAACTCGTAGAGCCATTCTATAGGGTGCTTTAGAAATAGGGGCGGTACCGGCACTAAGTCAATACAAAACTCGACCTCACGATCCGGAGGCATAGAGTACTCACTAGAGAACACATCACTAAACTCATTCACAACCGGAACATGAGCTAACTCGGAAGACTTCTTATTGGAATCTACCACATAAGCTAAGTAACCCGCACACCCCTTAGATAGCATCTTTCTAGCTTTTAAGGCGGAAATAACATGTAAACCGAACATAGATTTATCGGCATCAAATATAAAAGTAGGCACATCAGGCATAGCAAATAAGACTCGCTTCCTACGACAGTCTACCAAAGCATGGCACTGACTCAACCAATCCATCCCAAGGATCACATCAAAATCACGGATTGGTAACTCGACCAAATCCACCGGCAATACATGCCCACATATAGTCACATCACAACCACGATATATCAGAGAAGATGCAAGGCACTCTCCCATAGGAGTAGAGACCTCTAACACATAAGGCATAGATTCAGGCAAAATATGCAATGAGAATGCAAAATGAGATGCCACAAATGAATGGGAAGACCCGGGATCTATAAGAATGCGGGCCTTAACTCCTGAGACATGAACTATACCTCTAATGACAGCATTGGGATCGACCTCTCCTCGACCCAAAGTGAACACTCGACCTTGCACCTTATCTTTAGGTTTCCCATCAACATCTCTCTTCACACCACTACCTTGTCCTCCAAAACCGGCACCCGTCGCTTGCTTATTCTCAGAATCCTTGGGGCAATTCCTCCTAAAATGGCCCGACCCACACTCCAAACACTTTCCTTGTTTGCTCCAACACTTGTCCTCCGAATGCCCTAGCCTCTTGCAAAACCCACATGTTGCCCCAAACTGACCTGGAGTCGCACGATTTGCCGGAGTCGCCACATTTCCTCCTCGATTCGCTCCCGGGGTGACTGTCCTCGGCTGAACTCTATTCTGTCCCGAACCTTGACCTTGGAATCTATTTCTGTTTCCACCTTCATTCTTACCACGATGCTCTTCTATGTCATTCTCAATCCGATACGCCATATTCACTGCTGCCTGGAAGTTGGCGAAGTTATGCGTCAATAACTGCTTCCGGAACTCAACCCTTAAACCCTTCACAAACCGGTAGACTCGCCTCTCCTCATCTGGCACCAAATGAGGACAATATCGGGCCAATTACGTGAACTTTGCTGAATACCGCGCTATCGTCATGGTCCCTTGCTCCAGCTTTCGAAACTCGCCTTCCTTCTTGTCTCTAGTAACCATCGGTACAAAGTGATCCCGGCACTTGCGTGTGAAGTTCTCCCAAGTCTCGTGGTGTCAAATCCCGGTCCCAACCATCCTTCACTACTCGCCACCGGTGCTCCGCGGGTCCTTCCAACTTGAAAACGGCGCATCTCACCTTCTCCGCATCCGTACTCTCCATAGCTGCGAAAATCTTATTCATAGCCTCAAGCCACCTCTCAGCCTTCACCGGATCCGGATCTTCGTTGAAGCTAGGAGAAGACATCTTCACGAACTTCTCCAAACCATGTTGCCCTTGCCTGCCTTGATTCTGATTCAAATTCTGATTCTGAGTTGCCATATGCTGAAGAAACCCTCGGAACATATCCATCATCTCGCATTCGGATTACCAACACCACCCAAACCTGCAGTTCGATCACCATCATTACCCGCCATTAGTACAAACTCCCGCATTAAACACTCTGCGTCGGTTATCACACACTCTCACTCGCCTAGACTCTACCCGAGAACTCTAACCGAGCTCTGATACCAACTGTGAGGACCCCGACCCGGAACCTACACGTGTCCCGAGTTGGAGCGTCCTCAGACTAACCCAAATTTCACTAACTTTTAAAACTTTTAATTAAACTTCCAAATAAAACACTTCCATTTCAAAACAACTCCACTACGCTCCACATCGGAGGAAGAGTGGACCGACTTTGAAAATACTTAAACTATTTAGTTACAAAAGATATTGGTTTTAACGTAGAAATGTAAAGTTCATAATTACAAACTCCCAAAAGGAATTATAACAAAATACTTTCTACGCCAACCTAACGTACCCCGACAATACCCAAAAGCTCACTGCCAACTCCTTTCCGTCCTTACTTGGCCGGTCCTCCTGTCTCGGGATCTAAAACATTAAAGGGAGAGGGGTGAGAATAAATCTCAGCAAGCTATTATGAATGCAGCAATATGCCAAATAAATGCAACATATAACAAGTCGCACGTAACACATTGGAAAAGCTATAAACACATTCCATTACCTTGGTTTACCTTTTCCCGTCTGAACAGTAGTCGTACAACATTGGGTATAATAATACTCCAATTATACGGTGAGTGCTTAAGCAATACTCACGTCTTATAAGACCCATTTTTCGGGGAACCAAATAAGACAAGTAGCAACTCTGTAAGGCTTTTGGCTCACTACAGATGCTATACCCCATCCTGTGGCCACAGGAGGGGACGGTCACAGATATAACATAATCCGATCACATTAGGTCACACTTCCATAATTGACCGTATTATGTTATACCCCCAACGTCAGCTGACTCACACATATCAAGCACATAATAGATACTTGAATAAAATCCACAAAAGGGATAACAATATATCAACATGGTAAAATATACTCATGTTCAACCAATATCATAAGTGCAACATTTAATTAACACACTATGCATAATACGACAATGTATATGAACTCAATGTAAGCAAGGAAGTAGCATCAATCCATCCTACATGGTCATTATACAATAATACATAGCCTCTTTAAGGGTCTAAGTTGAATCTACCAAGTGGGGATCATAATTGTCTAGTTACCAAACTAGGTTAGCTAACGTTTTCCAAACAACATTTAAGGTACTTCTACTATTCCATTTTGATCACTTAGAATATCATTGTGAAGCCAAAGTATTCTACTTTAATCTAGGTTAAAGAGATTTCATTTTGGTTCGAGTTTGATTAGGTTTGGACAGCTCTAAAGTTGATATCTTGAAACCAGGACAGGGCACGACTCGTCCCTGTGGCACGACTCGTGCCCATGTGACCCCCTCTGAACTCGGCGTCCCCTATAGGTCACGACTTCCCTTCGTCCAAGGGACGACTCGTCCCTCGGCCCTAATTTGTAAAAACAAAGAAGAACAACAACAATGCCTCAAAATCTCAAAGTTCCAACCAAAAGTCTTCTAAGTTATAAACCAAAAGGGACATTTCCAACTTTGTTAACTTCATCCTACTCATTTAACTCCAAGAAAACATGTCTTAAACCTAGATCAATTCAACTTCCATAAACCATAATATTTCTATAAACCTAACAAAGTTCTCAATCAACACATTCAAGAGAACAAACACAATAACATTTATTTTCATGAGCATTTAAAGAAAGAAAGGTCATAATAACTCACCTTAGGCAAAACAAGATGAAATGGAGCTTTTCTTGGCTTGATCAACTCCTTGAGGTGTTCTACTCACAAAAGGACACTTAGATTTTCAAATGGACAAGAAATGATCTTGGTATAAGTGTATGAAATGGAGGCTTTCACCAAGCCTTTCCCATGGAAAATGGAGAGAAAAGAAAGAGGAAGAAGAATGAGAAATGATGAAGGAGGGAGGAAGAGTGTAGGAGGAGTAAGAGGAGGTATGGGGAGGTAAGGCTTGCTTTGACTAGTGAGGAGGGTGGAGAGTGATTTGGGGAGGATGTCCCCCCTCCCAATCCACCTATCCTACAAGGCTTTCACCACAAATTGTCACTTTCATTTAAATTTTCCCCAAAGCATTTAAATAAAAATCCTTCTACTCAATATTTATTCTACATTATGATCCTCCTCCACATTTTATTCATTTTCTCTTTTATTATATATTTCCTTTTTGAACATTAATTTATTTTTCCTATCATTTATCCTAATATAATAAGTCAAGTATATAAAAATGGACAAATAATATTAACAATAATAATAAAAGCACACAATGTGATATTAAAATTAGTGTCTAGGGTTAGGGTCGTTACAGCCCGTCTTAAGGATTGAAAGTGCCCGGGTTATGGTTTCAAAGAGCAAGTTTTATCTATAATGCCAACATATCAAAAAACATTACATCAGTGCCAGTTTTATGATTTCAAAGTACCAGAATTATGGTTTTTAAGTGCCAGTTTTATGATTTCAGAGAGCAAGTTTTATCTATAATGCCAACATATCAAAAAACATTACATCAGTGCCGGTTTTATGATTTCAAAGACCGCTTGTGATTTCAAAGTGCGAGAATTATGGTTTTTAAGTGCCCGTTTTATGGTTTCAAAGTGCCATTCTTAAGGTTTGAAAGTGCCCGTGTTCTGATTTCAAAGAGCCAGTTTTATCTATAGTGCCAACATTTGCTTGTTTTTGCAATTAAATGTGAACGTACAACTGTTTCGATAGTGCAAGTGCAAGTTCAAATAAATGTGACAGTGCAACGGTTTCTATGTGCAATATTTAGGGTTTCAATAGAGCCAACATTTTCTTATGTTTTGCTTATATTTATGGTTTCAGTAGAGCCAACATTTGCTTATATTTAAGGTTTCAATAGAGCAACTGATTTGAAATCGAAGAACAATATGACTAAAAACAAGTAAAATTATACCTTCGTTACGCTTCTTGCTCCTCCTTTCTTTGGATTGATCGGTCATAATGTCGAATAACAAGTAAAATGACGAATGAAAACAGCTCGGAGATGATGAAACTCGGTGGAAACTGATACGCCGCAATGTGCTCGTAGATGATGAAAGTAGGAAAAATCGAATTGAAAGGCACAAATGTGGAAATCAAAAATCAAATACGCCGCGAGAAATTGAACCGGACCGGAAAAGCGTAAGAACCGTCCGCTAAATTGAACCGCGGTTGAAAAACACGTTTTTTGTTAAGCTTAACAAAAAACGCGTTTTTTGTAAGTTTTTGGCATTGTTTTAGTAATTAAATTGTTTCTTTAAATTAAATTATTTGAATTACCTTTTTAATAAAAGGATTGGAAGTAATGGGCTTGAGTTATTATTGGACTAAAAAAATTGTGAGCTTATTTTATTGGGCTTGGACTACCTAACTAATTAGATTAGGATTTGAAAACCTAATAATATAAATACATTTTTAATAGGGTTACCATATTTTTATTAAAAAAGGAATTAGAGAGGAGGGAGGCGGCACCTGTGAGAGAGAACCTTGAGAGAAGAAGAAGAAGGTGGCCTTTGCATTGTGATCAAAACAACAAGAAAGTAAGTATTTGTTTCGTCTTAAATTACTGTTTTTAAATTTAAAAATTTAGAAGAAACCCTAGAAAAATCTTGAGATTAATTAAGGTTTGTTTTATGATATTAAGGATTAATTAAGAATGATCCAATGATATTTTGATAAAAGATTATTAATTGAAAACCTAATATTGATCGGATTATTGATTAAAAACCTTATGTTGATTAGGTTTGAGTATGTAATCAAGGGTGTTAACCTAAGGTATTGCATGTATTTATGAGAGTGAGAAATTAGGGTTCGTAACATAATAGAATTGATTTATTTGGGTTGAATCTAAAGTATTATGTTGGAACGGAGTATTTAAAATATTTATTAAAAAGAAAGTGTGTGTGCGTGAACCGGTATGTGAAACAGTGTATGCGTGTGTGTTTTAGTATGTGTTGTGTAGTGTTTTTGTAAGAGAAAGAAGTAAGAAAAGAAAAGAAATAGAAAATAAAGAACAGAGAGAGAGAGAGAGAAGAAGGAGAGAGAAAGAGAAAGAGAAAGAAAAAGAATCAGGAGAAAGAGAGAGAGAGTATGTGCTTGTGTCTTTGTGTGTGTATATTAGGCTTAGTGTGTGTTAGTATGTGTTGAAAAGATGTAATTAGTGTGTGTAAATGTGTTTTTGATTAAAGAAAAGGGAATAAAAATGTTAGAAATCTAAGAGTAATTTGGGTAAACCCTAGGGGTGTTTTGATAGTTATGTGAAGGATATTTTGGGAAACTCTAGAAGTGGAAAACAACTTGAGACGGAATTAAATAGAATTAACTCATAAGTTAGTGAATTAAAATAAAGTTAAGTTGGGACGGTGTATTAAGTAGTTAATCCGTACTTAACGGATATTATTTATTTGTGTAGATCCGATCGGAGTTAGCAATTGTTCGAGTACAAACAATCGAGGTAAGGGATTATACATCTTTAAGTTAATTGATTTTCACTCCGTTTCATTGTTTAGGCTTCCGCATATTTCTTGGCGATGTACGTTTCTTTGATACGTAAAAGCTGACCTCGCGTCAGTATTTGTTTTGACTCCCTCGTTTACCGTTATTTGCTAATCTTTTGTAATTCGTTTGCTATATCGTCCTTTTGTTTTCGTAAATACAGAATTTTGTTGTTTTGTGAAAGTTCGTATTCTGTATAAAAAATGAGTTTTGATATGATATGATTTTGTTCCATCAATGATCGCTAAGTTAAACAACCTGCTTCGGCGGGGTATATTTGATATTTTGGCTTTCGGGCAAACTTAGGACTCTGCGGAGTCAACCTTTGTGCCCTTTGTGGGATTTCGAACCCTTTGTGGGTATTAGTGCTCTTTGTGGGCTTTTGTTCCCTTTGTGGGTATTAGTGCTCTTTGTGGGCTTTTGTTCCCTTTGTGGGTATTAGTGCTCTTTGTGGGCTTTTGTTCCCTTTATGGGATTTTGGTTTGACAAGGTCAGTGGACCACTTATGTGATCATGATGTCTGTGAATGATTTGATTATCTACAGCTGGTATGGGACAGTTGTAGATAACTAGATCATTCGAGTCAACTGTGTTCAGCTTATCAGTCCTTTGAATTTCCTAAAAATCTGTGAGTGGTTTAGTTAGTTAAGGCTGGTATGGGACAGTTTTAATTAAGTAAATCATTCGAGTCAATTGAATCGATTTCGTCATCATTTGGAACTCCAAAATATTTGTCAACTTAGTTTGTGAAACCGTTGAGATTTTGAAAGACATTTTGTTTGAGATTTGGTAAATAAATATTTCGAATTTATGTTCTGTTATGTCTTCGATTGTTATTTGAAAATTGTATCGTTTGATATTCCTTCAGGTCAACTCCTCCTTAGTAACCGGAGGGGTTGTATATGAACTTACTGGGCATTGTTCGCTCACCCTTTCATCTCTTTTTCTTCCAGATTTCATATAGGAAGAATGTGAAACGGTTCGGGAGCACTTCATAAGGAGTTCAAGGATCGGTTTAGTTTATTTTTATTTTAGACTCTTTAGTAAGTTGTTTCAGTTATTTGAGAGTTGTTAGACTTTAAAGAATTTTGTTGAGCTAGTGGATTGTACTAGCCGTTGAAAGTGTTACCGTTTTTCAGCATTTAAGTTATTTCAAATTGTGGTTAGTGTTTGAATTATGGGTGTAGTAGCCGTTGGAGGTTATTTTATTATCAATTAAGTATTATTATTGTTGTGAAAATTCGGGGTCGTTACAGTATGTTTGTGGTGCGCTTTTTTCCCAAAGCGCTCTACGAGATCATCCCAGATTTCTTTAGATGTTTAACCAAACTTCACACTGCTCCTTGTTTCTTTGTCCATAGTGCTATTAAGCCATCCTTTGACCATCGCATTGCAGCGCTTCCACATCATGAGTTGTGATGATCCTTCTACCGGCTTCGAAATTGAGCCATCAGCGAATCTGATCTTGTTCTTTGCAAACAAGGCATTACTCACTTCATTCAGTCACCATTGTATCAGTTGATTAGAATCTCATTAACGAAGAGTTGGTCGGGGTTATCTGACGCGTGGATGTAGTATGCAGACATCACATCCAGGATGGGGAATTTTGTCGCACAAGGAGTTTCCATCATCATGTGAAGCTCTGGTACCATGAAAAGCATTAGACACCTTGATTTATTCTCATTCATAGTACATACATATATACATGTGATAACAATCTCCTAAATGTATGGAAAGATTATCCCTATCTTCTATTTACATACAACCTATCACTATGTGATTGTCCTTACATGTAAAGAAGATACGATTAGTTTAGGAAAGGATACACATTAATTAGGAAACATTATACAATGGAGAGTAAAAAACGTGTAGGGAGAAGTAACTATTAGGAATATAATATCATAATATTATATTCAAGTATATATTGTTATATTTTAGGAAAATCAATCTTTGTATAAGATTTGGAAACTCAATATATTATGAATATAATATCATGATATTATATTCAAGTATATATTGTTATAGTTTAGGAAACTCAATCTTTGTATAAGATTAGGAAACTCAATCTTTGTATAGATCTAGACTTCTAGGAGATCACCTCCTCTCATTGTAACCCTATAAATATGTACCTCTAACAACATAATCAATTGAGTCTTTCAATACAATTCTTCTTTTTCATGTATGATTGACTTCGTCTTTCTCCCTTCATTCTAATATGGTATCAGAGCATTAAGATCTATATAAGAACTTCTCCGCCACCAACTACCAAAATCCCCACCACCACCCTTCAACTACCAATCTCGACAAAGATTGAGTTTCCTAAAATATAACAATATATACTTGAATATAATATTATGATATTATATTCCTAATAGTAACAAGGAAGGGACGGAATTAAGGTAACTGTGACTCTTAACATATACTGTAATGTATTTACTTAAAAAAGAAAATGGGGGCAATTACCCCTTTTATTCAAGGGCTGGCTCCGCCATTTTAAAATATTTATTTTATCTCAAAATAAATGTCCAAACTAATTTTAATTAATAAAAAGCAATTTGGATAGTATTTTTTTTAGAGAATAGAATAACACTTATTAAAAAAGTAATCGAGTATACATTTTATTAGAATAAGAAAGAAGAATTGTGGAGAACTTTCATAATCGAAAGGCTCAAGTTTTATTATTAAAATCGTATGAATATATATACATGAGAGTCTTGGTGTACAAGTAATAGAATCCTTACTATAATTACAATCCAAAAAATAGGAAACGTTATACTCCCTCCTTCCCACGATAATATGCAAAAAGACCTCTTTTGGACGTCCCACAATAATCTACACTTTCCTAAAATGGAAATGGGACTCACTTCTCTCTACTCACAACACTTTTCAAATTTACTATTCTCTCCACTCATTCTCTCTCCTATTTTACTTTTACACTCACAACACATCACCTTTATCACTTTTTACCTTAATTCCCGCACCTGCACAAAAAGTGCGCAGATTTGTGGGACGGAGGGAGTATACAATAATAGTAGAATTTGGAAACTAAATACTTGTTGTATCTCTATCATGACTCGCAAGATGGACGATCGGATGGTGAGACCAATCTTGGAGGTGATGTCATGAAACCATGTGCAATGTATTGATTTGGTGAACATGTGCGTCAGGTGATCATTGGCAAATTTGTTATCGAAGATAAGAGCAACATGAAGAGTTTGAATTTGAGAGAAGTGAGAGAGAAGGAATTTGTTTTTTAGAGAAAAGAAAAAAAATTGAAAGAAATAATATTATGGGGAACATGGAGAAAATTTGAAAGAAAGAGGGGAGGCAAATATTGATGTCGCGACTAAACATGATAGAGGGTGATTTAGAGAAAGAAGGAAGAAGTATCTATTTTGGGAAGGAATAATTCATCTTTTCAAGTAGTTTAAAAAGGGAAGAGTAAATATATATATAGAGAGAGAGAGTATTTAGAGGGAGGGGGGAAGAAAAGAGAAAAGAGAGAAACTCTAATTTTTTTTTGATAGAGTGAAGGCACTACAAATATGACTTTTAGCGGCATTTTAAAAAGTGCCGAAAATGGAAAAAAAAGTGTTAGAAAAATTATTTTCGGAAAAAAAAATGTCGAAAAAATTATTTTCGGCACTTTTGTAAGTGTCGGGAATACTTTCCGACACTTTTAAAGTGCTGAAAATTTAGCGGTACTTCTAAAAGTGTCGTAAATTTAGCAGCACTTTTCAAAAGTGCCGAAATTTTTCCGCCACTGTCGTATTTTAAATAAAAGATAATTTGTATTTAATCGGATTCGAACAAATGACTGAATACTTTACCACTAAGCTAAAGCGATATTTAATACAAATATTCACTAATAAGTATTTATTAGTACGAATAAACTTATACAATGCATTTTTTATGATTGTAATCATATAAATCTAATATAATTAATACATTAACGACAAGTTACATGAAAAATATGATTGAATTAAAAAAACATAAAAAAAATTAAGAATAATTCTCTTATTGGTAGCGGCACTTTATAAAAATGTGTCGAAAATTAGCGACACTTTCTAAAAAGTGACGAAAATTAGTGTCACTTTTTAAAAAGCGCCGAAAAGTAGCGGCACTTTCTAAAAAGTGTCGAAAATTAGCGGCATTTACTAAATAGCCCCCAAAATTTAGCGACACTTATTAAAAAATGTCAAAAATTAGCAGCACTTATTGAAAAGTGTCAAAAATTAGCGGCACTTGATAAAAAGTGTCGGAAGTAAGTGGCATTTTTTTAAAAGTGTCGCAAATTCACGGCATTTATAGAAATGGCGGTAATTAAGTGCCGGGAAAAGCCATTTTTGTTGTAGTGAGGATATGACACAATAGAATCGCCAATTTGAAGGTGATAAGAGAGGAGAATGAGATGACACAATAGGATCGCCTATTTGTATTCCTTTGGTGAATGAAAAAAGAACATTGATTTTAAGAAGAAGGAAAATAAATTTTAAGAAGAAAGAAGAAGAAGAGGCCAAGAGAGAGGAAGGGAATGACAAAATATTATCACATAATTTGAAGTGACCAAGAGAGGGAAAGGAGATGACACAACAGCATCGACTAATTATTTTTATTTGATGGAAAGAAAAAACATTGATATTAAGAAGAAGAAAAATAAATTTTAAGAAGAAAGAAGAAGTGGCCAGGAGAGAGGAAGAGCATTTAACATTGTCTAATTTTAAGTGACCAAGAAATGGGAAGGGGATGACGCAATAACATCGGCTAATTGTTTTTCTTCGGTGGAAAAAAATAAAGAAGGAAAATAAATTTAAGAAGAAAGAAAAAGAAGAGAGAGTGATTTTAAGAGAGAAAGAAAAAAAAAATCTAATGGCTTTACTTCGATGGAAGAAGAGATATGAAAATTATGAGAGAAGTGAGGGTGGCAATGGGGAGGATGGGGAGGGGGCCGAGAGACTTGAAAGAGAAGTCAAATAGAGACAAGAGAATAAAGAAGAAGAAGAAGAAGAAGAAGAAGAAGAAGAAGAAGAAGAAGAAGAAGAAGAAGAAGAAGAAGAAGAAGAAGAAGAAGAAGAAGAAGAAGAAGAAGAAGAAGAAGAAGAAGAAGAAGATTTAAATAAAATGAAGATTGAGGAAGATAAGCGATGCGGCCACCATAAATCGATAGCTTTGATACCATATAAAATAACAAGAAGAATTGACAAAGTCTTATGTAAGGATAAATATAATTATAAAAAACTCAAGTTTTATTATTAACATCGTATGATTATATATACATAAGAGTCTTGGAGTACAAACAATGGAATACTAATCATAATTACGGTCTAAATAATAAAAAACGATATATACAAAAATAATAAAATTAGTGAATTAAATATTTGGTGTAACTCTGTCACATTCAATTATGATTGTATCATAATTGAAAATTTGTCTTGGAATTTGAAAACATAATTCCAATGTGGGGTCTTTAAATGGAATAATTAATTTTAAATGGCATAAATTAAATATGAAGACCCTTCAAATTAGTTACTCTTGATAACGCAATGTAAAGTTGTCCATGGCTGAAGATTGGTTTATTCAAAAGCATCCCGATTGTTGATTGAGATTGACCCTGCCTCTTATTGATTAACATTGCGTACGTTACCATAGTTGGAAACTAACGACGTTCAAATTTGAAATGAATTCTTGAATCAGATGGAGTTAATGACATTCTCGAATTAAAAACTTTACTCCCATTGTGTCTGTTAGATAAAACTTCACCCTTCAACACATGATTTCCTATCTGCATGATAATCAACCTGGTGCTGTTACATAAACCAAGGGACAAATCAGTATTACAAAGTAGCATGACAGGAACCCCAACCCTTAAGCACAATGCATGTTTAGCAAGACCAGATGAGCAAATACTATTCATAAACTCTGGTGTATGGATATCATTCATGAAATCATGAGATTGATCTGAATGACTAGGAAAATTAGAACTCAAGTAAATCCTTCCTTCGTTGTCATTAATGCACACTATGTAATCTTTTATCGAATCAATAACATCCAATGTTAGGGCCAAAATAGCTCTTCCCTTAAAATAAGATTTCTCCAAATCACAACAATATATATATATATCGATATACTTTACGTACCATATCCTCAATCAGATCATTAAAGCTTTTAAGTAGATACTTCTCTGGAATTTCAATTGCCACCACACCATCATTAGGTTCATTAATCTTTCCATATTCAATTCTGGCTATCCGTTCATCATATTCCTTTAGCTCGTCAGAACTTGACATCAAATCAGTATTTTGTAATCTCATATTCCATATTTTCTAAAAACAGTGCAATAAGACCATAAATAAGAAGAATTAATTGTCGCATGCACAATATCCTAACGACTACCTTTGGAATAACTGGCAGGATTTGTCGGAAATCTCCCCCGAATACAACCTTCTTCCCACCAAAAGGAAGTTCATTTCTTCTTTCGCTTTGATTTTTCAATATAACTCTCATACTTCTATCTAAAGCTTCAAAACAATGTTGATGCATCATTGGAGCTTCATCCCAAATAATAAGCTTATATTTCGAAATCAATTCTGCCAATGGACTTGCTTGCTTTATATTACACACAGAATCTTCATTAATGTTAAATGGAATCGAGAACCTAGAATGAGTTGTTCGTCCTCCATGCAACAAAAGGGACGCAATACCTCTGGATGCAACATTTAAAACTATATGCCCATGCGAACGAAGATCAGCAGAAATAGTATTTCATACATAAGCTTTTCCAATACCACCATACCTGTAGACGAAGAAAAGTTTACCAAATTCAGATATAGCCGCTTATAAAATCTGCTCATATGCATCACGTTGCTCCAAATTTAATTTCGAAATCAATAACTCGTGTTCCTTACCCAAACTTTCTCAATCATTGTTCAACTCATCAAAGATTAGACGGTTACACGTGTTCTCATAAAAATCTTCACCGGGATATGGTAATGAAGAGAACTCTTTCAAACTTCTTCCCTGAATGCGAAGAATTTTCTCTACCTCCGCTAGAGCAAAACTCTTTATTTGTGAATCTGTTAGCTGCAAATCTACATGGAAAATTTTAATAATTAGAATTATGAATTAAATAGTGTTCGCTATTCACATGTTTGAAAATATATGATAAGAATTTTAATATTTGAACTAAGTTACATGGACGGTTCAACAAATTCCGACTTTTATGTAAAATATCATTCAACAAATAAGACCAATATGCGTCCCACATAACATTAGGATGACTTATAGATGCAGATACCAAAAGAGCAACAAACAATGTCTTCAAAGAGTTTACCGGTGGAAAAAAAAAACTTGCCTCAATTATTTCATTTATGTACTCTTTATCATCATTCAACAATCCAAATGCATAGCATGCTTCGTGATAAGAACCACATTGAACCCTATTAACCTTACATAAATCTGCAAAACATGTTGCGTCACGAACTTTATTTAACAGGCAACGCAAGTAATAGACATCTCCACTCCCCGGTATCACATAATATCCGACCAATAGCAAAACCTTGTTTTCTAGGAACCCATTCGCGATAATTTGATTTCCAAACAAACTCCATAGGATACTCTGCATATGTCAGATTTCGTCCTTCGGGTTATTTCCTATTTGCTTCCATCCGCGCCAAAAACATACTATGTGCAACTGAGTATCTTTTCATAATTGCCTGAATATTATCCGAATCTGAGAAGATTACACTCTGCTCATTAGAAAGATGGAAACTCAATCTTTCCACCGGAGGATCCTTATATTATTGTATTTCGAATTTGATTATTCGCCAAACATTCTCACATGATGACACATATAGGCAGTCATAATATGTTAATTTCGCCCACATTTCTCTCCTCGCAATTCCCAACTGCCGCCTGATAAAAACAAGCTGCCACATGATCATTCTCTTTATTAATATACTTAAATAGGTATTTAATCGCGGGAGATTGATTGCACCACTCCACATTCACATGAGCACCATAGGTTACCAACAAATATCGATTGTGAGGCACAACTTGTCTGTTATCCAAAAGAACACTGTTTTTGTTTATTGTTCGACCACTATCACGACGCCTATAAACAGCATATCCATCGTTGTCAATCGTTGTAAACTCGCTAAATTTATTTGGATAATGTTTGGAACATTGATCGTTAGCCATGCACGAGGAATTCGGTCGATCAGCACCACATGTACCATGTACCATCAGATCTTTGACGGCTTCGTGATATACGGGATCAACATTCTCATCAAGTATTTCAGCCGAAATTATAGAGTCAATTTCATCTGTAGTACGACGTTTAAAATCACTTTAAAGGAATAGCAGAATATATCCATGTGGCAAACCTCTTTTTTGGAACTTAATCGTGTACACCACTTCATGAAGTTAGGAGAATATATTAGTTCACCATATGTATATACCAATAAAACATACTGAAGCAAAATTGGAAGCATAAATAAAAATAATAAGGTTAAAAAAAAGAGCAAATAATATAATTTGATAAGAAATATGTTATATATATATATATATATATATATATATATATATATATATATATATATATATATACACATACACACACACACACACACATATATATATATATATATATATATATATATATATATATATATATATATATATATATATATATATATATATATATATATATATATATTCCGCTTACTCGTGTAATATTTGTTACATACATATAAATGTCACTAAAAATTTAAAAATTCATATTCAAATATATTGTTTTGAAGAGTATCATAGTCATTGGAATTATATTTTGGTTGTTAAAATTCAAGTACTAATATTAAAAAGTGAGAAACTATTAAGTGTTCTAATATTACTTTTATGTATGTATATATATATATATATATATATATATATATATATATATATATAAGAAAAGATAACTTAAATGAAAGAGATAGAATAAATTATATAATAATTAAAATAACATAATTACATGCTCGTATATGTACATCGCCAAATATTTTATTCTTTCGAATATCACTTATCATTGCTTCAATTTTAGATTTAAAAATTCTGAATACAATGCCCGATCTATCTTCAGGTTTCAAGTCTCGATCATCAAGGAATCTAGTTATTTTTTTGTCAGTTAGGGTTACATGTAAGTGTTAGAAACAAATTCGGGTAGCCAACCAATTTTCATATTGCCATATCATCCTGATAGTTCTGAATCATATACATTGCTCCACTCGTAAAAGAGGAAGGTAATATGATATGTTTCCCTTGGTTTGAAGCATCAATATCTCCCTTCAAAAATGCATCTTGCAAACCTTTATACATCTCACATCTTAGTTGTTTTTTATTTAATCGAATATAATTAAGATGCAAAGATTCAATCATAGTATAGGCTTCCATGACAAATTGTTGAAGTAAGCGTCCCGAAAATAATATGATTTTCGGTTCAAATTCCCGTTCATGTAGTCTAAACGCAAAAAATTCCCTCATTGACCTTCTTACATCCACCAACATTATTCTATTATTTGAAAGTGGAATATCTTCTCGATACCCATCTTCACCATAAGGAAATAATAACAGATATTGCAAACCTAAATAAGTCGTGTTTAATTAGTTAATCCTCTTAAGCAATCCAGATTGAGTGTCGACCAAAATATCTTTCTCACCCATACAATCTTAAACATCTTCAACGGTCAATATTGCTACTTCAGAAGCAGAAGGTAAATTATATGTTCGTCCATCACCACCACATCTACCGATAAGTTTAAGTCTAACATTTTCCCAACCCACAAGCAACATTTTATCCTTTGGCATTCAAAAAAAAAAAAATCAACAACTCATTTTCTTTGTCAAACATATCTTTTAAATCTAAAACTATTGAATCATGTAGTTCCCCCACATCCGAATCTTGCATGTACCAAAGTGAAATAAGTTAATATACTTATCAACCAATCAAAAAATTAAGATTATTAAATTTACCTAACAGAGGATTTGTGATTTGAGATCTCGTTCTCTGTATCATATATGTATAATTGTGCAAATTTTAGGGATTCACCGTCAACGGGTAACAAACTTCCAATTAAATGATAATTTTGACCATAAAGCTTGAATACTGGTGGCGAATTCCCTTGGTTGAAGCGATGGTCAATTTTCCCTCCCATTGACGTAAAAGAGAACACATTATTATATGACCGTATATTCTTCCGATAATGTTTACTTCTTTCTGATGAATCAAACAGAAAAGGTTAAAGGACGTCGGAAGCTGGTTTTAGGAACAATAATTTTATTTTACCCTGATTTCAACATAAGTTATATTTTGGGTTTCGGGTATTACACGCCCGTCTCAATCTCTCCGCGTACCAAAAATATGGTCCATAATGAGTACACTTCCAATTCGGATTGCCGATGTCACAATAACCTACGAAGAATGGAAAATATGTTATTAAAAAAAGAGAGAAAGACGTAAATGAGTAAGAAGGGAGGACAAAAGTATACAACAAAAAAGGAATATAAGAGTTGCGTAACGGAAAATAATATTGTACATAACAGGAGTATATATACGTATATATATACATATATATATATATATATATGCAAACATATACTCCCTTCGTCCCAGCTCACTCCCTTCGTCCCAGCTCACTTGACACTTATTTCCATTTTGGTCCGTCCCAGCTCACTTGACACTTCCCAAAATAGCCTACTTTTTATAATTTTACTAGTACATATGCCCGTGTCCAAGGACACGGGTGTGTTTTTTTTTTTTCAAATTAATTTTTTTTTAATTTAAAAAAAAAATAAAAAAATCAGTTACTTAATTAATTTAAGTAAACCCTCCTAAAGCCCACTCTTAGCCCAAACTCAAAGTCTTAGCCCAAACTCAAAGTCTTAGCACAAATTAAGGGCAAAATAGAAAACAGATTAAATAGTGAGGGCAAAATAGGGAAAAACTCCTCCGGAACTGTTCATAGAACTGTTCACGGAGGGGTTTAATTTATACTATAGATATTCACTCTACCCCACTACTCATTCTCTCTCTTCATTTTTCACCACTCAATTTATTCAACCAACACTACTATTTACCCCACTCATTTTCTCTCTTCATTTTCTACCACACATTTTTTTTATTTTATTCTTTTTTCTTAGTTCTTGTGTCCACCTCTTGGGTGTCAAGTGAGGTGGGACGGAGGGAGTATATATTTATACTTATTTATGTGAGGACTTTAAATTAGTTTTAGAATGGGTTTCTTGAACTGAAATTTGATTTTATTGATTTTTTTTTTTGATAACCATAACCAAATTTTTGAAATGAGTTCTAAATTTCTTAGGTTTTTTGGAGATGGTGGTGGTGAGTTGAGGTAGCGTTGGTGTTAATGGTGGTGGCATTAGTGTTAGTGGCAGTGGTGGATGATGTAGTGAGATGATTGGTTATACTACGTTAGTAACGTAAGTGTGTGATTTGTATTTACATCTAACGTATGGAAATTTTTTGAAGTTCAAGGGGTAGACAGTGTAATTTTTAAAGAAGACAGTATAATTTCTCGTCAACTTTGTTAACTTCCATCTAAAAAATTTAACGTCCATCCAAAAATGCCCCACATTGCAAGCTACAACTCCTATAAAACTTAAGGACACTAATGTGCCATTTGCCCTAAAAGAAATGAAAGGAAGAATGCCCTATAAGTTCTAAAAAATATCATAATACTCGATAAGTTCATTCTCATGTTGTATTATTTTGTAACCTACTATATCACATTAAGGTGTATAATATTGCATGGATGGTGGCAGTGGGCGGCAGGCGGCGAGAGCGACCGACCACCGCAATCGACTATCGAAATTCGGCGACCAGCGACAGAAGCATGCTATCGGAGACTGGTGACCGGCGGTGGTGGCAGGCGACGGTATTGAAGATGTACCATAAGTTCTAAATATTGTATGTTGCATGCAGTATAATATATTATTGAACAAGAGCATATCGAGCATTTCAGTTTAATCATAAATTTGAGGGAAAGTGGTTTCCATCAAAACGAACCAGTAAAATTCCCTAAAAGAAACACAAGATTAACTACCTGACCCAAAACAAAAGTCTTTTTTGCGACTTTTAAACTAGGGCTGACAATTTTTTTAAAAAAACGTACTAAACAACTTGTGTACCAACCGTACCAATTATAATTGGTACGTGAAAATCGATATACCAAAATGTTGATACGGTAGTACCGTACCATTTCTGTATAATTGGTTGGTACACGATAAATAAATTTAATGCTGGTTGGTATACCAAGAACCAATTATAATTTTTTTTTAAATATTATTTTCATATAAATATTAAATATGCATGTATATATAATAATAAAGTTTTCTTGTATCCCTAATTTGACTGCTAAAATTCTCTATTCTCATTTCTCACAAGTCACTCTCTCTTTCTCTCTCTCCTTCCTGACAATTTAGCGGTGCTGCCTCCATTCCATCAGTCTCAATTTTCGCCTGCAACAAGGTACGCATTTCCCTCTCTCAGTTTCCCTCTTTCTAATGAATCTAACCAAAGTTGTTTTCAATTGGTTTTTGTCCTCCTTTTTTACTAATTACAGCTAGGGTTTAGGGTTTATTTTTTGTCTTCACATTCCCACTTTATGAAATGTCTTTGTTCTTTATTTTCCCAATTTCGACTCGGTAGCGTCACCGTATTCATCGTTGTTTGATAGTAATTCACTTTTTTTTTACTCCCAATTCAAGCAAAATGTGTTTATTTGGGTCTAATTGTATGTGGGTTATGGTTTGTTTTGGCGATAATATTATAATTTTTGGATTTTGATTTTACATTTGTTAGAGACTAACCGTACCAAACAAGTATCAATCGTATAACAACTAAGTTAGTATACCGACATAATCAATAAATAATCCAAATTAAATTTAGTTGATACGTGATATAATATAACGATATAAGCAAAATACAAAATACAAAAGAGAATTGTTATTTACCCCCGCAACATTACTGAATAACTCCGCAATACTAAGTCTACACAACATTCAACACTAGTCACACCACCACTTTCCCTATTTTACCCCTTCTTTTTCATTCATCGTCTCCTTTGATCCTTCTTCGCCGCCATCGTACTCCGTCGCTTCTTTGTCGAAATCACTTCATCTTCCAACTCCCTGAAGGACCATAATTGGGGGGACCCATTGAAGGGTTACCATAATTGTTGGCACTATAGCCATCGGCATAATAGTAGGGGTTGAAACCAGGTGGTGGGGCGGCGGTAGGTAGAGGTCGTATGGGTTTGGAGCTGAAGAAGAGGAGAGTAATTGGGAAGGTGGGTGGGGATTTTGATGGTGGTAATTTTGCTTCCGTCTTCTATTGGAGCTTAATGATAAACCCATTTCTGGATTTTGTCGGAAAAAATGGAGAATCGGAGATGGAAAATTGAGGAAATTAGAGAGAGAAAGATGAACAGAGAGAGAGAGAAATTGAACTGGGTATTATACTTGAATTGGTTGAAAATCGAAGAAATTGTAACACATTATTGATGATTATAGAGATTTAAAAGAGCATAAGATCACCTTCTTCTACGATCCAATCTCCGTTTCTATCAAATCTGACGGCATCGATGTCGGTGATGGCCAGTTCCTCAGATGGCGGCGATGAATGAAGAGACGATGAATGAAAAAGAGGGTAAAATAAAGAGAAGGGTGGTGTGACTAGTGTTGAATGTTGGACACTTAGTATTACGGGGGTATTTCGCGGGGGTAAATAACAATTCTCAATACAAAATAGAATTAGTATAAATGCTACAGAGGGCAAATATTAAATACAAGGAACTCAATTTCCAGGGAAGCAAGTAAATTACCAAAATAGCCTTTTAACCACAACCCTCACTCTCTTTCTCTCTCTGGCACCGGCGGCAGCGCCATTTCGACGCAAAAACTTCCGTCAACCGCCATTTACGAATTCTGAGTAATCGATCAATTATAGCTTAATTGTGTTATGTAGACAACAATACAACATAAATAATCAAAAATTAAGTAGCAATTGTTATGTTTAATTATGTTAAATGATGATTGAGAAAGACGGGAGAAAAAAAATTGGGGGAACTGACCTAAATTTGAAGTAGGGATTGAGCGTCCGTTCTTCTTCGTCTTCACCTGTTTTATCCAAATCTGAAACTCGATTATCGGTCCTTTCTTTCGGTAGCCATTGCTAAGTATGCAAGTCTCATGCTGAACTCGATGCAACAGTCTTAGAGTCTCGTATGAACTCACACGAGACACATCTCGTGTGAACTCATACGAGACTCATCTCGTATGAACTCACACGAGATGAGTCTCGTGTGAGTTCATACGAGATGTGTCTCGTGTGAGTCATCACGTGTACATATACACGAAATTATAGATTATATCTCGTGTATACTTACACGAGAAGAACAAGGACAGCGTTGAAATATTTCGTTCCCTATATATAAGCATATAAGATTCCTGTATACAGCTATCCAGCCCTATTTTAAACGCACTTCGTCACTCTCTCTCTCTCTCTCTCTCTCTCACACACACACGCGCACACACACACACACAACGTTTGTTTGCTTCATTTTTATCATTTTTAGGGTTTCTGATCTGTTTCTCTCTCCTCTCCAGGCCAAGAATATTTCAAATCAGACAGTTTTTTATGAAAAGATTGTAATTTGGGGAAAACCCTGTACACAATCGCGTCCTCTTTTATATTATTTGATTTCTTTCCTAAAATCTTGAAGTTGAGAATTTAGTTTTTGTCAGTATTTTCGTAATTCTGGATATAAACTTTTCTTGATCTAATTTTATCAGTTGCGGATCTAATGAAGTGCTGATTCAATGCGTTTTAGTTTGAAAAAAGGCGTTGACTTTATAGGGTTATGAAGAGAAAATGTTCTTCCAGATTCGATACTTGGTGGCAGTTTTTGATTTCTTTGGGGTTATAGATATTGGGTTTTTTGTTTTTAGAGCTGGGCAGAGATTCTTGAGAAGAATTTGATGATAGAATGTCAAATATTAGTTCAATTTTCGTTGTCTTTTATGCTGTTTTGATTCTATACTTGCTAATCAGTTATATAGAATAAATATATACATTGTTGTTATAGGGTTAATTGTAAATGGATATGAAGGGAAATGATAGTATTGTTGGTAAGATTAGTAATGAAGCGAAGATTGTGGTTAATGGGGAATCCCCAAAAGGGATACTGAATGGGGGAAGAGGGGAAGATGATGAATCTAAATCTCTGCTATTGCCTAGGAGAGGCGGGATATCGACAAATAGCCCGAAGAAGCCGCGAAAAGTGCAGTGGAATGATACAAATGGGCATAATCTTACAGAGGTTTTGGAATATCAGCCAAGGTAATGTTTTGCCTCTTTAATTTGATCTAATAGTAATAATTACCTTATATATAACTGATTTCGAAATCTTAATTTTCATGTTCTTTTTTAGCCTTATTCATAGTTAGTTAGCTTTATTGTTTTAGAAGTTGTGGTATTTTTTTAGTGATATGGACCTATGGAGTTACCCCCTCTGGTAGAGAGTCCAGAGTTGAAAAGTATAATATAATGGAATAAATTAGTATAGCTGAAGTTGGTTATAAACTTATAATTACATGAATACTGATTTCAGATGTGGATATTAGTGTTGAAACGTTGTGGAGATTTTAGGCATAGTTTTTAGTACATCCTAATCCTGAATAATTGACTTGTTGATCTCGCGGATGGACTAGTAGTTACGTTTTTGGTGAGCACCCCAGTTTGATTGAAACAGAAGAAGGCATTTTTCCAACTGCTGAATGTTATCAATATTGAACAATACAATGTCTGAAATTTTGTTGAAAGCAGGGGTGGATGAATAAGAAAATCTGTTGTTGGCCATAGAGAAGATTCCATTATGTATTGATCGTATGATGAATAAGAAAATCTGTTGTTGGCCATAGAGAAGATTCCATTATGTATTGATCGTATGATTTCCTTTGGGGGAGAAATTATTGATAGTTGCTTTGGGTTCATATTTTTGGAGCTTCACTGGATGAATTTGTTAGTCATATGTTGTCCTCCTTGTCTGAAAAAGATAGTGTTGGCTATCAAGGTAGCTACTAGTTTTGGAATATTTTCTCAATCTGGTACTTTGAAGCTTTTATTGAATTCTAGGGACCATCTAAAAGATTTTTAGCGTGCATTTAATGGCAGAGGTTCCAATTCCATAGACATTGATTTTTCTGTTGAAATTGAAGAAAGAGATGACTGGTATGAAGAGAAAGGATGCAAAAACAAGAGTATTGGGTGATGGACAATATTCCAATTTCAGTCTGGTTTATATTTCAATTCCAGAAAGCACTACCTTTTTCAATCACTTATCTAACTTGTGGTACTGTGGAATTTGAGGCATTATAATTTCCATGATGTGATGGACTGTTCATGTAGATTCAACACACATGCATATCACCATCAAGCCATTGGTAAAGTGGATTGTGGGGTCTGAATGCAAAAGCACTTGTTCCAGAAGGTAGTGCACTCACAAGGAAAATCAGGACATTATTTTATTCTATCACTTTTTAAACAGCAGGCTTATTTTTTTCTGTGCCTGTCAAACAGTCTAGATCGATTTTTTTGACGGAATAATTTTCCATTGCTTAGTTGTACCTCTGTTCATACATTGGAGTATAAGAATAATTTGGTTTGTCAGGTGTGCCAAGTAATCTAGCTATAGCCTTGGTAAGAATCTTTGTTCTAAAACTGTTAAGTAACCCTTTATGATCACAAGCAATGGTGAAAGTCTTTTATGTTTATTTTTTTGGACTGAACCTATGGTATCCAATCACCGCATTGGGTGCTGACTAATCCGGTTCTAAGTGGGTAGGACCATAAGGGCGGCAAAGCTCTCCGTACCAAACATAGTTATTAAAAGCGCGCCTAGGCGCGCGCCTAGGCTTCGGGCGCAGAGAGGCTCAGCTTTGGAGCCTGGATTGTGCTAGGCGAGGCGCTGTTTCATAGGCGAGGTATTAGGCGCGCCTAGAGCTGAAGCGCGAGCCTTGATGGTGTGCGCCTAGGCTCCGGGCACAATAATTGACCAACAATTAAATCGTAATTGAACCTAATATGCGACTAATACTCTTCTCTGCCACGACTCTCTCACGTACACGTGTCATAACTCTGTATAAGAGTAGCGATCACTAGAAACTCCTTCAAACTAACAGCGACGACCTCCGGCGACCTGAGAAGAACTCCGACGATCTCCTTGATCACTTGATGTTGTACGTATACAATATTTTTAGTATAGTATATATACATTTATGACATATAACGTATGTTTGTGCTTGTTTCTTTTATGACTTATAACGTATGTTTGATTTACTACTTGCATTTGATTTATTGCTCATCTTGATGTTGTTTGTATACTATATTTTTAGTATTTTAAGGCATTTTTGCGTCGTCACTCGGGCGCGCGCCCGCCTTGCGCCTTGCGCCTAGGCTCCGGGCACACTTTTTGCGCCTTGGGGCGCCTTGGGCCTTTAATAACTATGGTACCAAAGGGTTACCATTCTAGTTAGGGAGTTCTCGTTGCAGCATGACATGTTTAGGGATTTCCGGGTATAAGTTATTAAGTAGCTCTTAGTTTATCATAGTGATTATCTTTTATTCTGCTTTATAATCTTTTTTTTTTTTTTTTTTTGTTTAATATTTTTGTTACATTCATAGCATAGGTCAATGAGGAAGTATGGATTCAAGAAAAGGATTTGGGTACTATAAACAATTGTTATCTTTTGAGGGGGAATATGGAGGACGAGAGTGATCATTTAAATTGTTTCCTACTTTCCGTATCAGTTTGATTATATTCAGTATGATGGCAGCAAATTGTATTAGTTCTATGATCTATCTAATCTTTCTCTTTATTCCCTCATTTCTTGGTCTTTTTTTTTTTTAATTTTAGTCAAACCATGAGTTCTCCCCCACTTATCCCTCTTAGCAATGCGTTTTAATCAAAATTCTATCCCTGAAGTGGTTTCTTTTTTTCCAACCCTCTTTCAGCTTTTGGTGAAGTTAATATTTAGCTGTAGTTTGGTAGGGTGTTTCAGAGGCTTAGATTTACTTTTGGAATTCAATGCTGTTGTATGTTCGTACTTCGTATTGTGCTGGCAAAATGCAGACATTGACACTAGGCAAAAGCAACTATGACCTCGGTTTTGCAAAAGCAAATACTGGTCTAATAATTATTTTTATTTTCATCTTCCAGGTAATAACCTCCAGTTTACGTAGAAATTAAGCAAATCAAAATAGAAGTATTTAAATTAGTTCCAGAAAGAAAATTTAGCTTTCAAAATTCACTTGTGTATTATAATACTCATTCCGTCCCGAAATGAGCTTCCCACTTTTTTTGTCGTTACCGCGAAGATACTTTGAGCAATAATTTTAGGTTGATTTAATTATCCTAATGAAAATTTAAAACTTGTTATCGATACACCATTATAAATACTATCTATAACAATTTTTAGATGTTCATTCGGATAATTAAATCAAACTATAATTATTGCTCAAAGTACCTTCACGTTAACGACAAAAAAATAGGAAGATCACTTTGGGACAGTGGGAGTAACTTGAAACAGCGATAAACTTATTGCTCCGCATTTTTACTTCCAAATCAAGTTTGATTTGTGAGTAAGCATCTACTTAAAGGATGCTTCTTACATAATGTCCAATACCTTCTCTTTTGTCCTGCAATATGTTTGCAGATCTAAAAAGCAAATAAATGGTGGGATTGCTAAGCGTTAAAGTACTTCACGTCAAAAGAACTTTTAAAATATTTGGTAAGTGGTCCATTGTCTAGCTGCTAGTAGCTACCTCCCTTATCTTTTGTCAGCTAGCTTGTTGCTTACCCCCAGTACCTCCTGAATTTTTCTGAGTTTCAAGTTATAATACTCTCTCCGTCCCATAATGCTAGTCCCGTTTGACTATTATAACATTTTAGCAACTTAATTTCATTTTCATCACTAACATTAATGATGCTTATTTATTACTCCATTACTCCCTCTTCTTCCTTTGTTGGCTCTCATCCTCTCCTCTCTCCTATCTCCCTCTTCTTCATTGGTTGGCAATTTGGAAGCTCATTCTTTCTTCGTTTCATTTCTTAAATAATCCTTAAGGCTTCTCTTCTTGTAGCACTTTCAGCTCCTTTGTTTTTCTTCCTTTCTGCAATTTGTTCAGACTTTTTTTCCATTCTCTCTGTTTTTAAATTGTGCTGCATCAGTGATAGTGGACTTGAAGATTCCTTAAGATGCACACAGCAACTAAGACAAGATAGAATTTGATCATTCGGAACAAACCCAAAATCCTTGTAGACAGAGCTAATTATTAGTTCCCAACCACGGGTTGAATGAAATCCGAGACAGAAATCAGCTAACAAAATAATAGAAAGAGCTTTTGTTGTGTCATTTAAGTTATAGAAGAATTCCTGAGCCCAAGAGTTAATAATAACAAGTTCTTTCTTACCCAAAATAGAATAAGACATGAAGATAACTCCATTTAAATATAGGTGTCAAATCATGAAAGAAGAATATAAATATCACTTCAGCTGAGTGGCATGTTAGTTGCTCCCACTGACAAAATGGTGATTATGTGTCAGTGTCAGAATCTCAACGCTTCAGCTTGGTTGCACCCGAAATTAAGCTTACGGATGACAGTAATGGATTGAAGACAAGCTGTAGCAGTAAGAGGGGGTTAGGGGAAGTCCTTCCCACCTTTATCGCATACTCCCTCCGTCCCATAGTAATATGCAAAAAGACACCTTTGTTGTCGTCCCATAGTAATATGCAAAGTTCCAAAATGGAAACCTTTTATTACTGTTTAAATAATGTGACCCACTTGTCATATTCACAACAATTACCCACTTCTATTCTCTACTCTACTTTCTCTTTCCTACCCATTTATCTACACTCACAACACATCAACATTCCATCTCTGCCTTGGATTTACACCTGAATATGCATTTTGTAGAATATACGGAGTATTACCTTGAAAACAATTCAGTTAAAAACATCTATTTTTTTTTTTTGCTGTTCGCTTGACACACAGCAAGTATGTTTTAACATTATCCTCAAGTTTTGGATAATGTCGTGTGAGTTCAAATTGGTGAGTCAGTTTCTTATTTGATCGATTTCTTGTTGCTTTCTGAATCTGTTCAACGAACCATATTTTTGTTGCAGTGACAATAGCGATTCGGATGATGAGGATTCAGATTCTTGCAGTTGTAACATTATGTAGACCTTATTCTTTACCAACTTTTATTGCAAATCTCTGCTCTCTGGATAAACAAAGGGTTAATCTCCTCCAAACTCCGATTTTGGCAGAACTGGAAAAACATGTCAACTTGCAGCCGCTGCGTGGAACAAACTTCTTGCTTGTTGGAATGGCACATAAAACGCAAACCCAATATCTTGAATTTCTCCTCCCCTGAAGAAGAAGGCTTTTACAGAACGTTAAAATGGTTTTCATCTGACAGATGATTGGAGCATATTTTCTTCACAGTGATAAACACGCTTCCACTTCCAGAATATGTTAAAATTTGATTGTAATGTTTTCCACTTTTTTTTTTTATTTTTATTTTTTACTATGTATATGTGATAGATGAAAATGAAGTGAACCATGGTTCAGGATTATAATGTGTTATGAAGACTTAAATGAATATGAAGTGAACAACTGTTCATGATTATCTTGTAGTATAATGAAGCAACAAGCGTCTTCTATTTCTGTCTTTGTTACACGGATTTGATTGCAAAAAAAATGAATGAAAGATCAGTTCTGCTATTGTTGATTCTTCCCTTGCATATGGGCAAACGGTTTGGGGACCAAGGGAACCGAAACCGAACTGTGAAATGCCGGTTTACTGTTCCCGGTTCGAACAGCCCAGTCCGATTACAGCTTTCCGAACCGTGAAATGCCAGTTCCGTTCCAGTTCTTAACCGCCAATCCAGTTACAGTTTTGTCGGTTTATCCGGTTCCTCATTTTTTATATATATTTTTTTCAGATGAAGGTTAAAAGAATGTAGGAAACTGTTATATTTTTAACAAATTCTGTCAAAATTTAAACAGAAACTGTTAAAATATAACAAGTTTGGGAGATAATGATGGAAAATGTTGAGAGATTCTGTTAAAAAACTAATGGAAGGAGCCTTAACCTCTTTATTACAATAGTTATCAAATTCTAACAATCTAACCTATATATTATAAAACAAAACTATGATTGACCAAAATATTTTTCCACTTTAACCCAATCGTTTAACAAATTTTGACTTTCTAAATTTTCCGTTGTTAAATTTGCACGATGAATATTTTCACCAAATTGTTGCTTGTGTAGTTGTTAGAATTGGGTCCTCATCCCCTTAAAAGGCCTTGTTAAGGGGTGAGGTTAACCAACCTTATATAGTGGATCATTTATATTCTCTAAGTTGATGTGGGATACATGGGACTTCAACACGCCCCCTCTCACCAAATTGTTGCTTGTGTAGTTGTTAGAATTGGGTCCTCATCCCCTTAAAAGGCCTTGTTAAGGGGTGAGGTTAACCAACCTTATATAGTGGATCATTTATATTCTCTAAGTTGATGTGGGATACATGGGACTTCAACACGCCCCCTCACGTGTAGGCCGGTAACTTGGCACTACACGTGGACTTCAAACCCAACACGGGCACCCAACACGGGTTAACTTAAGCCCAACATCAACTTGGACCAGCTCTGATACCATGTTAGAATTGGGTCCTCGTCCCCTTAAAAGGCCTTGTTAAGGGGTGAGGTTAACCAACCTTATATAGTGGATCATTTATATTCTCTAAGTTGATGTGGGATACATGGGACTTCAACAGTAGTACATGTGTCACTTTCTTGAGTACCCGCAATCCCTCCATTAAAGTAGGGAAGCCCTTCTTCAAAATTCTGTTGGGGTGGTGATGGTGGTGCTCGAGAAGAGTAAGCTCGCATAGATCACTCCCTTTAGCAACAACAACAACAATGACGTAGTAACATAGGCCGACCATGAAAAACATAGAGTGTATGATTTAAAAACATTTGTTGATGTCATTGGTGGGTACCATTGTTTGAATTTGTGGAAGATATATTAAACCTGGGTTTAATGGAGCGAGGAAGAAGGAGGAATGGTGGGGAAGATGGAGGAGGCTGAGATGATGAGGATTGGGAGAAGAGTTGGGGAATTCGTGATTTTTCTACATTTACCCTTAAAATTTTTGGCCACACGTTTATTTGACTGAAAAAATTGAATATCGTTAAGGATAACTACCATGAATGCAACAACAAAAAAATTGAATTACTTTGTATACAACAAAAACTAGTTTGAGTATCAAATTCAAACTATCCATATAGTTTGGGTACCATTTTTGCATTTTTGCCAAAAATGAAAAAGAAAAAAGAAGGTCAAATAGCCGTTAGTAAAGGCTAACTTAACAAGCAAATTTTGGAGATAAAGAAAAAGAGTCGTTGAGACGCCGATTCTAATTTCACAATTTTGGCCGATTTACGATTTTGAGAAAGTGAGGATCAAAATTGAATCGTTCAAGTGTCGATTTTGGCTTGTGCATGATCCTTCGATTTCGGGCCGCCAATATCTACTCGCATGTAGGAATAATTTAGGTTATATATTACAACAGGTCGTGGGGCTTTGAGATTCCTAATATTTTCAGGGTATGTTTGGCAACCTTAATTTCAAGACTTGAATTTGGAATTGGAAGAACAAAACGAATTCCGTGGAACTAATTTAACCCTTTTATTTTCAATTCAATGGATTGAAATCGAGTTGCCAAACATACCCTCAATGTTATTTTAGTAGAAGCAATTAGGAGAAAAATATTACTTCTTCATAGTGGGCATATGATAAGAGACATGCTTTTGCTTTCACGCATCTCCAAAATGATAGTTTTATTGAAATCTTAAACATTTCTAGTTTTTATTTCATATTTTGTTTGTTATAAAGGGCGGTAACAAGTATACATTGTTTGAGTCAGGGACGAAACCCAGTAGAAAAGGGCAGGGCGGGAGCCTGTGTGGCGTGTGAGGGGGCACTTGCCCCCTTCCAAATCGCTGGTGCAAGGAATTTTTTTTTTTGCCCCCCCATATTTTTTGTTATATATGTATATATATAATTAACTTCAAGATTAACACCAAATGAAGTAGTGCGGTTCAAATAGCAGGAAGCGGCAAGTTAAAGCCTTTGGTGTTTCCTTTCAAATTCACGTTCGAGCCCTGCTACCTACATTTTCAATTAATTTTATTTGTCCTCCATCTTTGCTATTCTCTCTCTCTGTCTCTCTCTCCATTTTTTTCTCTTAACAGCTTTTGTTTCTCTTTCTCCTAATTTCCTCACATTTTTTCAATCTTAATTAATTAGTTAGGCTTTTCCCTTTTTTTTGTTTTTGGTCTTTCTTCCTATTATCCCAAGTTTAATTAGCAAATATGAATTTCTTTTTTGTACGAGTAATATATTTTAATAAATTGTTTGCGTTAAATACTTCAACATTATTTCAATCGTTCTTTGAATTATTTACTTTTATCATTTTTGTTAACTTTCTTAATTATTTACATTTTTAACTAAAATACATTGTATTTCATGGATCCGACCCATTTTTCACTTGTCCGACCCGAAATTTTTTTCCGGGGGCGCTGGGGTGAAGTTAAAGCCTTTGGTGTTTCCTTTCAAATTCACGTTCGAGCCCTGCTACCTACATTTTCAATTAATTTTATTTGTCCTCCATCTTTGCTATTCTCTCTCTCTCTCTCCATTTTTTTCTCTTAACAGTTTTGTTTTTCTCTTTCTCCTAATTTCCTCACATTTTTTCAATCTTAATTAATTAGTTGGGTTTTTCCCTTTTTTTTGTTTTTGGTCTTTCTTTCTATTATCCCAAGTTTAATTAGCAAATTTGAATTTCTTTTTTGTACGAGTAATATATTTTAATAAATTGTTTGCGTTAAATACTTCAACATTATTTCAATCGTTCTTTGAATTATTTACTTTTATCATTTTTGTTAACTTTCTTAATTCTTTACATTTTTAACTAAAATACATTGTATTTCATGGATCCGACCCATTTTTCACTTGTCCGACCCGATTTTTTTTTTCCGAGGGCGCTGCCCCCGAACCCCCGTGTAATCTTGCCCCCCCTCCCTCCGGACATTTCTGGCTCCGCCCCTGGAAAAGGGGTCAATTGACCCTGAACTTACTTTTGAGAAATGCTATTTAACCCCCTTCAACTTTAAAGGAATACTATTTTGACGCCAAAATCTTTACAAATTTTCGGTATGAACTTCTATACTTCAAAATAAAATCACTCGAGGCTTTGTTAAAGCACAAGAGAGCTAAGCTTAAAATGTACAATGGTAAAAATATAACATGCCTAAAAGGCTAAAAATATACTCCCTCCGTTTTATTCGAAAAGACAAAAAAAAATTATTTTGAATGTCTTATTTGAAAAGGCACAACAAAATGTAAATTTTTTATTGTTTCTTTATTTATTGAGACTCACTTGTCATACTAATAATAACAATCTATTTATGATTTTTTATCTCATTTTCTCTCTCTTAATTCATTTTTCATACTCACAACACTTAATTCACTATACACTCTTCTTAATTTTTTTGCAAAATTCATGTGTATTTTAGATTTAAATCGAGGGAGTAGTGGTCTTGAACAAAGTTTTGCCGGTACTCCTACTTTCGATTACCTATCTGATAAAAAGTAATGACCAAAATTACTTTGCTAAAAAAAATACTTCAATAAAAATAAAAAAGGGGAAAATTGTATTTTGGGTCTCAAAGTTTAGCAGTTGTTTTTAAGTTAGATCCTATTTTATCAGTATTTACAATTTAGACCCCAAAGTTGTCATTCTTTTTGCATTTTAGGGGTTTTAACTAGTTTGTTAGAAAAATTCATTTAATGATCATGTGCAAGTCACGTGTCATTTCACGGAGAATGTTTTGAACAAAAACTATTTCATTGTTGTATTAATACAAATTTAATAAAAATGAATAGACAAAATAGAAAATATTAATATCCCTAAATATAAAATCAAATGATATTTTATTATAATAATCGTAAAAGGGGTAAAGTAATAAATTTAAAATGACAAATTTCTAACCCTAAAAAATGTTAATTAAGATGTTAAAAGCGTAAATACTTTACAAAATACAATTAAACATATTTTAGCATTTACTTTTCATTTTTAAACAATCATTTACTTTTCATAAAAACAGAATATTATAAACTGTTTAAAAAGATTATCCTTTTATGTTTAAAAAAGAATGAACATTATTCTTTTTCAAAAGAAATAAAGATCTATTCATTGTTTTTAAAATAAATATTCCTTCAAAAATAATAAAAAATTAATTAATATTGACACTATACAATAAAATTATTTTATTCACTATTCATCATTATATAATCAACAATACCATCCCACACCATCTTTATTGTCGCCACCATCATCACCACCATACCACCACTAGTCAAACTTCATCACCACATCCTACCATCATCATAACCATTAGGGTTGTACAAAAAAATCGTGAAATCAGATCAGACCAGTAAAAATTAGACCGAAAAAATAGTATTGGTCTGGTCCTGGTTTCAAATTTTTATGGAACCGATTATTTGGCCTGATCCTGATTTTGAAAAAAATATACGCGATCCTGAACCGGACTATATATATATATATTAACTTTCTTACCATTTACCAATACGGTAATACCCAATTACCCACCCATCTCTCACTCCCGTCTGCATCAAAAGCAAAACCCTAACCTTATCTCAAATCTCTAATAGGGATCAATCCAGGAAGTGATTTATAGGTTTGCTGCTTGTGTTCGAAAAAAATAGCCCTTGTGTTTCTTTTAGCTAGTTAAGTTTTTTAGTTGGGCTCAAGTGGTTGAACATGAAACTCTTCTTTCCTAACTGTTGATTTTGTTATTGTAATTTGGTTCTTAAAGATGATTGCTTGTAGACAGCTGTATACTCCCTTCATCCCGAAATATTGTTCAGCAATTTGGTTCTTAAATATGCTTGCTTGTAGATTTTGTTATTGTAAAAAATTATATTATATTGTAATTTATAGAACCGGTAGAACCAGATCGGAACCGGATCATTAGAACCGAATCGATGGGACCGGTCCTATAATGTAATGGTCTGGTTCTGGTCCTAAATTTTTACAGAACCGAAGTATTTGATCCAGTCCTGATTTTCGAAAATTTTGACAAAAATCGAAACGTGAACAACCCTAATAACCACCCCCATCCCAAAAATCAAAAGAAAATCTAAATTCAAAATCTAAATTTTAAACAAAACCCATATTTGAAAACCAAAATCCAAAATAAAATCAATCCCAATTTCAAACGTTAATCAAAACCTAATTTCATATCTTTTAAATCCATATTCAAATCAGTTTTTTTCAAACGCATAATAAAGTCAGATTTCAAATATATATTCAAATCTGAATTGTAGACCCATATTCAAATTTGATTTCAATTCCAAATTTGAAAAGAGAGAGAGAGAGAGAGAGAGAGAGAGAGAGAGAGAGAGAGAGAGAGAGAGAGAGAGAGAGAGAGAGAGAGAGAGAGAGAGAGAGAGAGAGAGAGAGAGAGAGAGAGAGAGAGAGAAGAGATTATTCCTGGAGTGCAGTCGTCGGAGTAAGTGAAGGAAGATGAAGAGAAGACGACGATGGATTCAACGGCGTATTACATTCAACGGAGTATTGAGGTGAAAAGGCAAAGATGGAAAAAAGGCAGAAGGTGTGAAAGGGGAGAGATGGTGCAGAACGACGAGGGTGGGGAACGATGGTGGAGGGAGGGTGTGGGGGGCAACGACCATGGTTGAAAAAATTTGAGAAGAAACGTTGATGTTGAAACATAAAAATGAGATATCCAGTTAGAGGAGAATTTTTAATTTAGATTTTTTGTTTTAACTATTTTTTTCATTCAATTTGCGTTAAAACAACAATGAAAGAACTTTTGTTCAAAACATACTCCGTTAAATGACACGTGACTTGCACGTGATCATTTAATGTTTTTTTTTTAACAAAACTAGTTAAAAATCATAAAATAAAATGTAAACAAAATAAAAACTTTAGGAATAAAATTATAAATAGTGATAAAATAATACTCCCTCCGTCCCAAAATGTTTGTCTCATTTGACTTTTTTATTGAACTTTGACCACAAATATATGACAATTTAATTATGTTCATGAAATTGTAAAAATTTCTATTAATTCACCATTAATAATATTATCAACAACTTTTAGAATTTCATGAACATGATTAATCTCTCATAAATTTGTGTTCAATGTTCAATAAAAAAGTTGAATAAGACAAACATTTTGAGAAGGAGGAAGTGTCTAACTTACAAACACCCCTAAACTTTGTTGACCAAAATGCAATTTCCCAAAAAAAAAAAATGTAATGACAAAAATATCACACAAGCAAAAGAAATCTGAAATCTCTTTAACCAAAAATAGGATTACCAACCCAATCAAATCCCAACCGCACATTAAGAATACTGTCCAAATCCCGCACTCTCATCACTCGTTATTCTCCTCTTCCCACCACCGCGACAACTCATTTTCTCTCTCTTCCCAAAACCTCACTCTCTCCTCCTTCAAACTCCGCCTCCTTCGCTACCATTTTTGCAGAGCAATTACATACATGGACTCAGATCAAGGCAAGCTTTTCATTGGAGGAATTTCATGGGAGACATCTGAGGATAAATTGAAGGACTATTTTGGCAACTATGGTGAGATTTCACAGACTGTCGTTATGAGAGACAAGATCTCCGGGAGACCCAGAGGTTTTGGTTTTGTTGTTTTTTCAGATCCTGCTGTTCTTGATACTGTTCTTCAAGAAAAGCATACTATTGATGGTCGGACGGTGAGATTCATTTCTTACACCTCGATTTTTGTTTTGTGGTTGGATCTGATTTTTTTCTTTCTTCAATCGTTTTAGGGTTTCTTTTAGGCAGATTGTGTTTTTGTTTTTCTTTCAGTTGATTGGTTTGTTTATTTGACTTGCTCATAGATGTATTTGCCTGTGTGGGCCGTGAGTGTTTCTGTTTGCTAATAAATTGTAGGTATATATGTATATGTATATGTATATGTATGCTGTTGTGTCCATAGGTTTCATGTTTGTGTTATTGTGGTCATGTGTAATTCTCGTTAATGTATAGTTGTCCCTTTGAATTTGTTCAGAATTGTGTTAACACGATTTTACATGTGAAAAAATATGCTGCTGGGTCTGAATTCAAGTTTAATGCTATGAAAATCGATTATACGCTTGTGTATATAAAGTGGATATAAAGGGAAATGTGTTTATGTTGAAGCATGATAGACACAGTTGAACTACTCTCTAGTCGCTTAAGGTTTTATATGAGTTGGTAACTTAATATACTCATGCAAAGGTTCTACTGAAAATGTTTAAAAGTCAATTTTCTTATTTTTCTTGAACATTCAAAAATAGATGCTCTTTTAGGGAGGAGGGGTAGCTTAAGTGGAGGTAAGATTAAATATATCGGAAGCAAGGCACTATAAATTCCTCTTTCATCAAATATTATGCCACATCAGGGTTATATACCCTTTTTATGCACTTATTGTGAGAAATGTATCTGTATCTACATCCAGATTTTGTTTTAATTGCCTTGGTTGAGTGTGAACAAGCTCATTTGCTCACAAAGATTGGGGTGGAAGAGGGTTTTTTGTATTGATTTTCTGTGCGTTGTGCTCTGCACTTTGTTTGTGTCTGTCCAGTGTCATCTTTTTCGGGTTTATATCTAATGTAGCAAACTTTTTGATTATGCTTGAACCCTCCTTTTCATGTATATTGATTTCCTTGTGTTTTTACTTGTTACCGATTATTATTCTTGCAAATATGTTCTCATTGGCACATGCTGCGATGTAAAATTGCCTTATGTTGCATTCAGTAAGGGGATTTAAGACTAATGAAGAAAGCTTCCCAAAGAGAAAGGGGACACTTAATTTGGGATGTCCCTAAATGGAAAATTCATGAAACTTTGGGAGGGATAAAGTACAATTTTGGTTGACCTTGCTCAAATATTGATGTAAGCGCATCTGATAATTGAAACAAACAATTAGGAAATTTATCTATTTTTGAAATTTGTATCTTCTTCATGAAGTACTGCTTGAAGTTTGTCTTACTTGATTGTCTAGTCAGAGCTCTTATATCTCCTCCTTTTTAACATTCTAATTTGCTTTGGGTTTAGGTTGAGGCTAAGAGGGCCCTCTCAAGAGAGGAACAGCAGGTCTCAAAAGTTGGGATCCCTGGTGCAGGTAGAAGCTTTGGAGGAGGTGGTGGTGGTGGTGGTGGTGGAAATGTCAGAACCAAGAAGATTTTCGTTGGGGGATTGCCTCCTACCTTGAGTGAGGACGAGTTTCGCCAATATTTTGAAGCTTATGGACAGGTAACTGATGTGGTAGTCATGTATGATCAGCAGACTAACAGACCACGCGGGTTTGGATTTATTTCATTTGATGCAGAAGATGCCGTTGATAGGGTTTTACACAAGACTTTCCATGATTTAAATGGTAAGCAAGTGGAAGTGAAACGGGCTCTTCCCAAGGACGCCAACCCCGGTGGTGGTGGAGGTGGCCGTTCCATGGGCGGTGGTTCAGGCGGTGGGGCCGGCGGTGGTAATTACCAAGGCTATGGTGCCTCTGGTGGAAATTCAAGCTCTTATGAGGGTGGTCGAATGGATTCCAACAGGTACATGCAATCCCAAAACATTGGTGGAGGCTTTCCATCTTATGGTTCTTCTGGGTACAGTGCAGCTGGATATGGTTATGTCCCTGGAAGTAATGGCATAGGTTATGGTGGCTATGGCAGCTATGGTGGTGCTAATCCAGCCTATGGTGGTCCAGCGAATGCAACATATGGAAACCCCAATGTTCCAAGTGCAGGTTATGGAAGTGGTCCACCAGGAGCTGGAAGAAGTTCATGGAACAGTCAGGCTTCTACAGGATATGGAGGCGGTGCTGCTGGTTATGGTAGTGCTCCTTGGGGTGCTTCTGCTGCTGGTGGGGGTGGTGCTGTTGCCACACCAACAGGCCAATCACCAAGTGGAGCAGCTGGATATGGAAATCAAGGTTATGGGTATGGTGGCGGATATGGTGGAAATGATGGGTCTTATGGGAATCCATCTGGGTATGGCGCTGTTGGCGGCCGTGTCGGAAGTGGTCCAAACAGCAATTCATCTGCAGGTGCTGAAGGTGGGGGTTACATGGGTGGTTATGGTGATGCCAATGGAAGTTCAGGGTATGGAAATCAAGGATGGAGATCAGACCCTTCTCAAGCTTCTGGAAACTATGGTGGTCAAGGTAATGGGTCTCAAGCGGGGTATGGTGGTTATGGTGGTGCTCCGGCCCGGCAGGCTCAGCAGTAGGGATTTTGATGTCATGATTCTGAGGACTGACAAGTCAATGCCTTTCATTTCGGGGGCAAAGTGATGGCTCCTCCAGGATTTCACGCACAATGGGACTGGTTGGATTGCTTGAATCCCAGTAGTTTGCAATATCTATTTTGCTAGTTTAAAATAAGCAGTATTTTTTAGTAGAGTTGCCGTAATGATTTGCTTCTTGAGTGTAGTTTTTAAATTATTTGTGCTTATAGCTATGTCTTCTTGATTTTGTTATGGAGCTTTTCGTATGGTATGCTAGTATTGACCTAAAACTACTGTTTATTCTCCCATTCTAATGCGGCGATAATCTGTGGCCCTTCTCTTTCAGCGATTTCTTGATGATATAGAGGACCCCTTATCTCTAAGGACAAGGTTATACTACTTGATAATGATTTATTACTGTAGCTGATGTGGAGCAACATAATAAAGTTTTTCGTGCAAGTAGGAACGGAGCTTTAGGATGATAGTAAAGTAGAGTTGATCAGTTCGTAATGGGTTACTGGTAATGGTAGCTGATAATGGTAGCAGTAGCAGTAGAGGTAGCGGTAGCCGTATTCGTAGTGGTAGTTGAAAACTTTGAAAATGGTGTAATCGTTTGTCCCCTGTGCCCTTTGTGTTGTACAGGAGGAGAGGAGATGCTCGACTTTCAAAGTGAAGTGTCCAGTTGAAGGCGCTACATGAACTTGGTGCAGGGAATATTCTGGATCTTAAAAGTGGGCTTTGCGGGGGGTGGATGATCCGTTTTTGTCCTGAGACTGATTGAACATGCGGAATACAGGTGACCCTAATGCTGTCAGCCCGGTCTCACAATCTTCACTCAGTTTATGGATGGATGGACAGGAGTTTTTAGAAGATGGACCTCTTGTGGTATGTTGATTGAGAGTAGTTGGAGAAGTTTCATTTTATAAAATTTAATTGAGAACCTCTAATATTTAGGAAACCTAGTAGTATTACCATTAAGGAATAGAACTGAATATATGCTTCATAGTTTAAGCCAATGACAAATGAATTGCTTTTGAGCTGCAGTCAAAAGTTTGCCTGTGTTCCTACTGAAATGACATTGCAATGGTTTGCTATGTTTTTTGTGCATTAATCATACATGCGAGATTCAGCACTCTCATTCAATGTTGTGCCCGTTGGGGGGATATTTGATCTTATTTGTGGCATGATTGTTTGTGTTTTTTGTGGAAGAAAATTCATGATGACAAGTTTTTCATTTGATACTATAGCATTATGATGAGAAAGTATTACTCATTACGCTGTTTTACCATTTAAGTATTTTTATTTTTTTGGGGGGAGGGGATCGGGGTGGTAATTTTGCATGTGTTTTCATTAATGGATCGCAAGTATTTGCCTGATTGGTCAGGGGAAAGTTTTGTTGCTATAATAAATGTCTGGTCGAGTTTTTAGATTTTCTTGAATGTGCTAGGATTGGGTTTCTTGCGGTTAGATTGAAAAATTACTTGTAAATGCATTAACATGAAGTTTATTTAAGGGGGAAAATGATATCTATAGAGAAGATTCTGCATTTGTGTTGTCCCTGAAGGTTTTGTTGGGTTTCTCAAATGCCCTCTTCTTAGAAATTATAGTTAGAAAATGTGTTTGTGGCAACACCAAAATAAATTCACCTTCTAAAGAATATTATTCTTGAATTAATGTTTCATTTGTAAAAGAAATCTATCAAAAAATAATCTTTCACCTTTATTTGCATGGGACTACTCCATCTATCATACCCAAAAGATTTGTAGTAGTGTTGCATGACATTTTTTTTTTCTTTCAAGATTTGTAGTGTTGCATGACTTGTGCAAGATTTGCCTCACTACACGATTGCGCTTGCGCGGGGCATGTTAGAGATAATGAGGAGATTCATCAAATATATCAAATATTTAGTTTCCTAATTCAATTTTAAATACATATTGTTTCCTATTCTTTAGGTTATAATTCTAGTTAGGATTCTGTTACTGTTAATCGTGCTTCAAGTAGACTCTTGTATATATACTCTTCCAAGTACTTATTAAAATCAATAGAATACTTTTCATAAATTATTCTATCAATTGTTCTCTCCATAATGTTAAAGAGTGGCATAGAGATAGTGTTATTAAATAAGTGTTAGTGGTAGTGTTAAATTCGCAATGTATTTCAATAAGTTTCGATTATTTATAGAAATATCATAGCATGTTCTAAAATAAGTTCCGACTAATTACAAAAATAACACAACAACATTTTAAAATACATTTTCCTTATATTTTGATTTTGTGATAATTTTCTGATTTCGTTATTTCTCTATTTTTCTATCGCTTGATTGATTTACAATCATTACACAAATAAATTGTATTCCCAACATCAAAACAAAATCAATCTAATTTGATTGGAGAAATAGCATTTTGAGCAAAAAGTTTAGTTTAGGGGTTGTTCTTAAGTTTTAAGTTAAGTTAGGCCATATTCTAGTACTATTTATAATTTAGGCTTCAAAGTTGTCAATCTGTTAGCATTTTTTTTTTTAAACTAGTTTTATTAGAAAAATTCGTTAAATGATTACGTGCAAGTCACGTGTCATTTAACGGAGTATGTTTTTGAACAAAAACTCTCTCATTATTGTACTAATTCAAATAGAATGAAAATTAATAGCCAAAATAAAAGATATTACTATCCCAAAATATAAAAATAAATGATATTTTACTATAATAACCGTAAAGGGGATAAAATAATAAATTTAAAATAACAAATTTCTGTCACTAAAAAAATACTAATTAATATGCTAAAAAAAACGTGAGTAATTTATAAAATACAATTAAAATTATATTAGCATTTACTTTTCATTTTTTAAGCAAGCATTTACTTTTCATGCAAACAAAATATTTTATACTATTTAAGAAAATTATCCTTCTATATTTCGAAAAAAATGAACATTATTCTTCTTCAAAATAAATAAAAATTTATTCACCAACAATACCACCCTCGCACAATGTTGACTGCCACAGATTGGGAGAATCGCTGAAGTTGAAAAATAAAAATGAGATATACGATTAGAGAAATTTGTATTTTTAAATTTATTACGTTATCCCCTTTATTTACTGTTATTATAAATTTGTAATTTTAAATTTATTACTTTATTCCCTTTACTGTTATTATAATAAAATATTGTTTATTTTTATATTTAGAGATAGTAATATTTTTTATTTTGGCTATTTATTTTCATTGAATTTACATTAAACAACAATAAAATAGTTCTTGCTCAAAAACATTCTCCATTAAATGACACATGACTTGCATGTGATCATTTAACAATTTTTTCTAACAAAACAAGTTAAAAATCATAAAATGATAATACAATGACAACTTTGGGGCATAAATTGTAAATATTGATAGAATAATTCCTAATTTAGGAACACCCCCTAACTTTGGTGCCAAAAATGCAATTTCTCCCATTTGATTTGAGTAATAGTAAAAAAAAATTCACAATATTTTAATTACAAACTGATTTGACAATATTTTATTGGATTTTGTAATCATAGGCCACTCTAATTATTAATTAAGTATTTAATTAAACACTGACAACTTGGTTTGTGTCCCAGATATGGATGACCAAACCGTAATCGAAACTGGCAAACCCGAAATCGCCATGAATGGTGAATTGGTCGAACTGGATCGGTCGATTACCCGACTCAGTTTCGGATTATCCATTTCAAAAATCGTGAACCGCCGGTTCCGATCCGGGTGAACCTGAACCGTATGAACCGTGCCCAAAATTGTTAGAATCGTCAAAGCCGTCAGAAATTTCATTAGCTTTGTCAAAATATATCCGTTATTCACATTATCCAACGACAATACAACACTGACAATAATTGTAACGACCCTAAACCTAGGCACAATTTTAGTATAATATTATATGCTTCTAATCTTAATATTTACTTCTGTGTCTATTTTATGTCTTTGCATTCTTATGTCAATATTAAATGATTGGAAAATAATTTAGAATCCTTAGAAATTCTAAAGAAATAAAATAAAGCATTGAGAAATTATAATAATAGGAAAATGAATAAAATGTGGAAAGAGGATCATATTATGTGGAATGAATATTGGAGTAGGAGGATTTTAATTTAAATGTTTTGGGAATATTAAAGGAAGATAATACACTTGGTGAAAGCCTTGGGAAGGATAGTTTGAGTGAGGGGACCCCTTCCCTAAATCACTCATCTTTCCCTCATTTGAAGCAAAACCCATACCTCCCTAAATCCCTCCTTGGCCGGCCCCCCTTTTCCATCTATTTACTCTTCCTCCCTCCTCCTTCATCATTCATCATCTTCTTCTTACTTTTTCTCCATAAAATTTCCATGGAAAACCTTTCCATTCCAAGCCTTGTAATTAGTTCATTTATATACCATTTTCAAGTCTAAAAGCATCTTTGAAGTTGGATCATCTAGAGGATCAAATCAAGCTTAGAAGATCATATTTCATTCTAAAAATCTAAGGTGAGTTGTTATGACCTTCCCTTCTTTAAATGTTCATGAATATTTAATGTTGTTATTGTTGTTCTAATGGCTATTTGATGCTTTGGGAAGCCTTCTTGGATTTGAGGAAAATGTTAGTGTTATAGAAAGTGTTGTTGTTCTTGGAAGTGTTAAAGAGTAGAAGTAAATGAGTTGAGTTGGATTAAAATGGAAATCTTGAAAATTGGTAGTAATTGGGGTGAAAAACCAAGTAGTAATGATCTAGGTTAAGGGCATGGTACTTTGGAGATTAAATGAGTTAGAAGGAAGTAACAAAGTTAGAATTTTCCCTTAGGTTCACAAATTAGAAGGCTCTTGGTTGGAAGATTGGTTTATTGGAAATCATGTGATAAATGATTTAGATTTATAACATATTTGGGTCTAAAATGATTTAGTATGTGAAGTATGAAGTTAGTAAGCTTTCTAGGTATATACAAAATAAAGGAATCTTGGTTGGGAACAAATGGGTTTAAGTGATGAAGGATTTCTGCATCTATGTTGATTCTGGGCTCAGGTCACGAGTCGTGCCACTGGCACGAGTCGTGCTGAGGTGTGGGACGAGTCGTGACTAGGTTTATAAGGAAGTCGTGCCTTGTAGGGGACGACGGATTCGGAGGAAGGTGCAATGGGCACGAGTCGTGCCCCTGGGGACGAGTCGTGCCCTGGCCTGGTTTTTCACATCAAGTTTAGAGTTGTTCAAACCTAATCAAACTCGAACCAAAATGGAATCTCTTTAACCTAGATTAAAGTAGAATACTTTGGCTACACATTGACATCCTAAGTGATCAAAATGGAATTGGGGAAGTACTTTAAATGTTGCTTGGAAAGCGCTAGTTAACCTAGTTTGGTAACTTAACAGAAATGATTCTAACTTGGTAAATTGAACTTGGATCTTCATAGAGGCCTTGTGTTATTGTATAAAGACCTTGTAGGATGGATCGATGGTATTTCCTTGCCTTACTTGAGTTCATATACATTGTTTATATTGTGCATGGTGTGTTAATTAATTGTTGCACTATGATATTTGTTGAACATGAGTATATTTTACCATGTGACTATATTGTTTATCCCCTTTGTGGATTATTTGGTATTGTTATCCCGGTGTGGATTATGTGTTTATATGGATACCTTACTTGAATTTAAATTCGTTAATGGTATTATGCATAGTGTATTACATGAACTGTTGCACTATAGTATGGATGAATCATGAGTATATTTTACCATGTTGTTATATGAGTATCCCTTTTTGTGGATTATAATTCAAGTAACTATTATGTGCTTGAATGCGTTCGGGTGGGTATGATGGAAGTCAATCAATTATTGATTTGTTCTATAAGTGATTGAAGGTCCATCATACCGGTGACCCTCCTCCTCTGTGGACACAGAGTGGGCCGCGCTAGCGACTGTATTGAGCATGAAGAAGCCTTCTGCACTGCTTTGCGATTGGTGTACCGGGGGAATATATTATGTTTGGATACTCTATTATAGGTATCTTTTCTTATATGGATCTCTGGGGTATGAGTCCTATAAGAGGTGAATGTGCTGGAGGCAATTCACCAAAGAGTGGAGTTTTACTCCCACGTTGTACGACTTATTGTTCGGACGGGAAAAGGTAAAATGAGGTAACGTAATGTGTTTACCGCTTTCATAATGTGTTATGTGCTACCATGCTATGTGTTGCATCTTGTTTGGCATCTTGCTGCATTCATAATAGCTCATTGAGATTTATTCTCACCCCTCTCCCTTTACTGTTTTTAGATTCTGAGACAGGTGGACCAGCCAAGTAAGGGCGGTGAGGAGTTTGGAAGTTATATGGTGGGAATTGTCAGGGTATGATTAGGTTGGTATAGAAAGTGTACGTTGGTATAATTCATTTGTGGAATTGTATTTATAAATCTTTACTTTATGTTATAACCGAGGCCTTTTTGTAAATAAAACAGTTTCTTACTTTCTATGTTGGTCAACTATTTTTCCCCATTGTGAAAAGGGGTAGATATATTTTGAATTGATTACTACAACTGTATTTATTTTTGAAAGTGAAATAAAGGTTTTAAAAGATTAGGAAATTTGGGTTAGTTTGAGGACGCTCCAGCTCGGGACACGTTTAGGTTCCGGGTCGGGGTCCTCACAGTTGGTATCAAAGCTCGGTTAGAGTTCTCGGGTAGGGTCTAGTTTGAGTGAGAGTGTGCGATAACTTACGTCGAGAGTTTAATGCAGAAATTTGTTCAAAGACAGAAATTGATATTGACCAACCAAGGAATCAAGGAAAGGTGAGTTACTGAAAAGATAGATTTCCCCACCATCATTTGAGGTATTTTACCTGTCTCAGGAGTTAGGGTTCATACTCTTATAAATCCCTGTTCATTCGTTCTCATGTGGCATTACATTTCACCTTTTATTTGCATAAATTGGCCTAAAAGTTGCCTTATGTGTTGGAGGTTCTATTCCTACGGGAGAGTACCTTGAATTATTCTTGTTTATCATGGTGATTGTGATTTGGGAGGACTGTCGCAGGAAGCGAGTCTCCTTATCTATGTTTGATTTGCCTCCGTGTGTGGTAGAGGCGGATGAGTCATTATTTGCTATTTTATCATATATGCATAAATGTCGAAAGTATGGCCTAATTAAGAGTGGTTTATGGTTGTATAACTTGCGTAAGTAATTATATATTGGTGTCTCGTGGTGGAGACTAGATATATGAGACTAGTATTGAAAGTAATAGTCTAAGCAGGATTATATGAGCTATAAAATATCGCGAGTAAGAGATCTTATGGAATTGATATATCTTTGCCTTATGTGCTATAAGTTTATTCTAAGGAGAGATTGATTGAATTCTTGCTACTAATTGGAATAGGAAAACTAATATTCTTGTAAGTGATATCACCCTATAAGTTGACTAAGTGATGTTTTTCAAGTGAGTTTCAAAAATGGGTTTTCATCAGGTATCATACCAGGATATTGAGGCTTTGAGTTGATATAAGGTACTATTTTGATATTCGGATCCCTAGATAGAGTACATTAGTTGGGATGATGGAATTGATGATCCAACTTGGGAAATTATTTGATAAAGCAGATAATTAGTTTAGCGACTCTCCGTAAGGATAAATTAGTACTATATGTAGAAAAGATGATACTTGGTGGTTAATTATAAGGTTATAGAGATCTTAAATAGGTAACTGTTAAGAATAAGTATTCGTTAGCACTTGTTGACGATTTGTATGACTGATTTTAGAAACTAGTAGGATACTCAATGGGTTTTAGTTGAATTTTTCGGAGTGTTACAATTACAGTGAGAATTGGCTTAAAGGATATACTTAAGACAACATTTGTATTTAATATGACCGTTTTGAAATGTGGTTGTGTATTAGTTAGGGGGTGATAATTAGGGTAAATATGAAGAAGTACAATAGATGTAGTTATTGGTGACTTATAGGACTAACTTCAGAAATTGGTAAAATATGTACATGGTTGTTTTGAGAGATGATACCATTAGTTGAGAAATTAGAATGAGGATGAATCTTATTGGAAGGCAGGATACTTTAGGATGATTACACCCTATAGGTCGACTTAGTTGCGTGACTCACATGAAGGATTAGTGCGATGCTTGGGAGGTATTGACGTTATACGGATTTTGAGTTGTTGATGGTTATTGAGAGATAAGTTAGATTATGCTGTTAATGTTTAATTGCAAATTGGGAGTGATTGATCTATGTGCGTTCCAGTTGTATCTCTTATTAGGAAATCATGGTATTTGATCGGAAACTAGATGTTTACAATACGTTGTTATTAAGTATAATTCCAATCTCAAAGGTAGGGAAGAGATGACTCAAATTAAGTAAAAGTGTTGAATATTTAATTTGAGGAATTATTGAATTGAGGATGATTTACCAGGTTTACTATTTTAATGAATGTTATAGTGTTAATTATAAAGGATAGTATTTGTATTCCGAGATTGTGTTTCCTTATAAAGAATTTAACTAAGTAAAAATTATTATGTTAGAATTGTTTTAAATGTGCTTTAAAACTTTGGATTGTATATTGGACTTCGGTTTGAGCAATTGTACCCTTCGGGGATAGTTGATTTAATAAGGACAGTAAATCATTTTGTGTAAATTAAAATCTGTGAGTAATTTAACTATCTACAACTGGTATGGGACGGTTGTAGATAATTAAATCACTCGAGTTATTTTGGTAGCTCATCAATCTTTTGAAAATTTCTTAAAAGTGTGAGTGGTTTAGTTAATTAAAACTGGTATGGGACAGTTTTAAATAAATAAACCATTCGAGTCTCATTTGATCTCATTTTATCTATTCTTGGAATTTTGAAAGATGTTGTAAATTTTAGAAAGTCATGTTATTTTAAAGGTATAGTTCGTACAAAAGCAAGTAAAAAGGCAACCTAGTTTCCCTATATTGATTAAATATATTAAAGTTTTTGATCCGAGAAATGAATTGATAAATTGTGGGGTTATTAATGTGGAGGTCGCAGTAGACTCGGTTTTTGTTTTGGGGTTGGATCGGCTCCGTAGTGGGCGGCCAACCATTTGGTTTGAATATTGATCTGCCTCTGGACCTGAAAATAAGTGGAACATTGAATCGTGTTATATAGTCGACCAGTGTTCCGTTTATAGAAATCATGATCTTATTAGCATGTTCATATTTATTATTTTATAGGCAGTTATTTAATGTTTATATCATGAGATATTTATTGATAAAGTCCTCATATATGCTAGGAGATAGTTTGGTTGTATAAACCCCATAGTATTAGAGGGATTGGATAGACATCATTTGGAAGATCCTTTTGGAAGGAAGGAATACTATTAAGTTTAACCTTGTAAAAAGTTGAGGAATCATTACTTGTGGTTGATGATATGCTACGGGCATGAACAATGGATGTTAGTAGTCAATAGGACGTATGGTTACCCGTGGTTGAGTACGTATAATAGTAGTTATCATTCTAACATTGAGATAAAACCGTATGAGGCATAGTTTGGGAAGAAAATATCGATCTCTAAATTGTTGGGGTGAAGTTGGAGAAGCAAGGCCGAAGGTAGATTGGCGCCAAAGTTCGTTAATCCATTTGAAGCTTTAGAAAAGGTTGGTGATTTGACTTATCGACTGACTTAGAGAAGTTTATAGAGTAATTGAAGTTTAATATGATATTGTAATATGTTTGGTGACATAAGTTGTAATACTTTTAATTATTTATACTTTTATTGAGATAGTGAAAATTCGCGTTAGTGATAATTGTATAGTATGCTTGGGTCGTTGAGTGGTAATATCATATTATTAAGGGAATTGAAAATTTTTTTTTTTGAGAAGAATCACAACATTGAAGGGACTGTTTGGGAATTGAAGTCTAAAGTATACATGTAACCAAGGCGGGTTGATCAGTTAGGTAAGTGACAGTCAAATTCGGGACGAATTTTCTTTAAGGGGGAGTGAGTGTAACGACCCTAAACCTAGGCACAATTTTAGTATAATATTATATGCTTCTAATCTTAATATTTACTTCTGTGTCTATTTTATGTCTTTGCATTCTTATGTCAATATTAAATGATTGGAAAATAATTTAGAATTCTTAGAAATTCTAAAGAAATAAAATAAAGCATTGAGAAATTATAATAATAGGAAAATGAATAAAATGTGGAAAGAGGATCATATTATGTGGAATGAATATTGGAGTAGGAGGATTTTAATTTAAATGTTTTGGGAATATTAAAGGAAGATAGTACACTTGGTGAAAGCCTTGGAAAGGATAGTTTGAGTGAGGGGACCCCTTCCCTAAATCACTCATCTTTCCCTCATTTGAAGCAAAACCCATACCTCCCTAAATCCCTCCTTGGCCGGCCCCCCTTCCCCCTTTTCCATCTATTTACTCTTCCTCCCTCCTCCTTCATCATTCATCATCTTCTTCTTACTTTTTCTCCATAAAATTTCCATGGAAAACCTTTCCATTCCAAGCCTTGTAATTAGTTCATTTATATACCATTTTCAAGTCTAAAAGCATCTTTGAAGTTGGATCATCTAGAGGATCAAATCAAGCTTAGAAGATCATATTTCATTCTAAAAATCTAAGGTGAGTTGTTATGACCTTCCCTTCTTTAAATGTTCATGAATATTTAATGTTGTTATTGTTGTTCTAATGGCTATTTGATGCTTTGGGGAAGCCTTCTTGGATTTGAGGAAAATGTTAGTGTTATAGAAAGTGTTGTTGTTCTTGGAAGTGTTAAAGAGTAGAAGTAAATGAGTTGAGTTGGATTAAAATGGAAATCTTGAAAATTGGTAGTAATTGGGGTGAAAAACCAAGTAGTAATGATCTAGGTTAAGGGCATGGTACTTTGGAGATTAAATGAGTTAGAAGGAAGTAACAAAGTTAGAATTTTCCCTTAGGTTCACAAATTAGAAGGCTCTTGGTTGGAAGATTGGTTTATTGGAAATCATGTGATAAATGATTTAGATTTATAACATATTTGGGTCTAAAATGATTTAGTATGTGAAGTATGAAGTTAGTAAGCTTTCTAGGTATATACAAAATAAAGGAATCTTGGTTGGGAACAAATGGGTTTAAGTGATGAAGGATTTCTGCATCTATGTTGATTAAGGCTCGGAGTCACGAGTCGTGCCTGTGGCACGAGTCGTGCTGAGGTGTGGGACGAGTCGTGACTAGGTTTATAAGGAAGTCGTGCCTTGTAGGGGACGACAGATTGCAGGAAGGTGCAATGGGCACGAGTCGTGCCACTGGGGACGAGTCGTGCCCCGGCACAGTTTTTCACATCAAGTTTAGAGTTGTTCAAACCTAATCAAACTCGAACCAAAATGGAATCTCTTTAACCTAGATTAAAGTAGAATACTTTGGCTACACATTGACATCCTAAGTGATCAAAATGGAATTGGGGAAGTACTTTAAATGTTGCTTGGAAAGCGCTAGTTAACCTAGTTTGGTAACTTAGCAGAAATGATTCTAACTTGGTAAATTGAACTTGGATCTTCATAGAGGCCTTGTGTTATTGTATAAAGACCTTGTAGGATGGATCGATGGTATTTCCTTGCCTTACTTGAGTTCATATACATTGTTTATATTGTGCATGGTGTGTTAATTAATTGTTGCACTATGATATTTGTTGAACATGAGTATATTTTACCATGTGACTATATTGTTTATCCCCTTTGTGGATTATTTGGTATTGTTATATGGATACCTTACTTGAATTTAAATTCGTTAATGGTATTATGCATAGTGTATTACATGAACTGTTGCACTATAGTATGGATGAATCATGAGTATATTTTACCATGTTGTTATATGAGTATCCCTTTTTGTGGATTATAATTCAAGTAACTATTATGTGCTTGAATGCGTTCGGGTGGGTATGATGGAAGTCAATCAATTATTGATTTGTTCTATAAGTGATTGAAGGTCCATCATACCGGTGACCCTCCCCTCCTCTGTGGCCACAGAGTGGGGCTGTGCTAGCGACTGTATTGAGCATGAAGAAGCCTTTACAGACCTGCTGCGATTGGTGTACCGGGGGAATATATTATGTTTGGATACTCTATTATAGGTATCTTTTCTTATATGGATCTCTGGGGTATGAGTCCTATAAGAGGTGAATGTGCTGGAGGCAATTCACCAAAGAGTGGAGTTTTACTCCCACGTTGTACGACTTATTGTTCAGACGGGAAAAGGTAAAATGAGGTAACGTAATGTGTTTACCGCTTTCATAATGTGTTATGTGCTACCATGCTATGTGTTGCATCTTGTTTGGCATCTTGCTGCATTCATAATAGCTCATTGAGATTTATTCTCACCCCTCTCCCTTTCTTGTTTTTAGATTGAGACAGGTGGACCAGCCAAGTAAGGGCGGTGAGGAGTTTGGAAGTTATATGGTGGGAATTGTCAGGGTATGATTAGGTTGGTATAGAAAGTGTACGTTGGTATAATTCATTTGTGGAATTGTATTTATAAATCTTTACTTTATGTTATAACCGAGGCCTTTTTGTAAATAAAACAGTTTCTTACTTTCTATGTTGGTCAACTATTTTTCCCCATTGTGAAAAGGGGTAGATATATTTTGAATTGATTACTACAACTGTATTTATTTTTGAAAGTGAAATAAAGGTTTTAAAAGATTAGGAAATTTGGGTTAGTTTGAGGACGCTCCAGCTCGGGACACGTTTAGGTTCCGGGTCGGGGTCCTCACAATAATAAAATACAAAAAAGATTCATAACAGATGTTGCAACTAGATGAAATTCTACACTTTATGTTTTAGAAGAAACTTATGCTTGGAGAATTGATATTTGCATGTTTTTGGTAACCATTAATTATGATATCCAATACAGTACTCCATTATATGCTCAACAATGTAAAGAATGTGCAAATATGATTAAATTGTTGAAAAAATTTGAGAGTGCAATCTTGACGTTATCCGGTACGTATTAACCTACTTCTACTTTAGTTCTTGATCGTTGTGTAGAAATTTCTAGTGTATTTTCTGATTTTCAAAGGATATTCTTTTTAAAAATTCGATTTTCAAAATGCGAGAAAAGTGGTTAAAATATTTGCTTAACATTATTGATATTTTTTTTGTTGCTAAGTTATTAAATAAAAGAGTTATAGAGTATGGTTTAAAATAATTTTTAGAATATTATTATTCAAACTTTTATTTGTCGGGAGATCCAATTTTCCCAAATGTAGGTTAAAAAAAAAACTCAAAATATGAGAACTTCCAAATTTTATGAGTTTTTTTTTTCCTCGTAGCATTGTTCATCATTTAGGAAGTAGTTGTTCTTTTGGGCTTTTATGCGTTGACAAAAATTAAAGGTTTTGTGTGGGTCATCATAAGTCATGGCCCAAATTTACATTTGGACTATGCCCACCCGGCTTGTATAACAAAAAAGCCCTAATCCTGAAAAATAAAATGAAAACCCTAACTCCGGTCTGCTTAAAAACGTTTGATCGTGAGAAACACAGAAATCCCTAACCGGCTGTCTCCTCCCGCAGTTCTTCACAGCACTTCGAAACAATGGTACGTTCTCTCTCTCTCTCTCTCTCTGTGAATTTAGCTTTCAAGTAACAGGCCGTCGGCCTGAATCGGTCACAAATTGTATCAGTTTTACTAGTAATGAAGTATTGATCTTTTCTTTGGTAGTTTTAAGTAACAATGATGGGGGTTTTAAATCTTAGAACTGAGAATTTTTATCTGTGTAAAAAGCATTTGATTGATTTTTTGGCTGCGAAAACGAAGATGTGATTTTATTGAACCTGCTGCGTTAGGGACTGGTTTTGTTAGATTCAGGCTACTAAAGTTATTGATCTGTTTGATGAAATGAATATTCTGTAGGATTCCACTTGTTATTTTAATTACTGTATGTTTTTTTTTGTTATAGTTAACTAGATTTGCATGTGTAATAAAGTTTTTTTTTATTAATGTTTATGCTCATTTGGTGGACCATTTTTTGTGTTCTGTAAAGATATTCTAGTTTGATTTTTTTTTTTTTGAAAGAATTCTAGTTTGATTTTGGTACAGCTAATTGGGATTAAATGTGGCTTTTCTGCTCATTTTATGTAGTTCTTGATTATACTTAATATCGAGTATCTGATGGTTGATATCTCCAGTTTCTGTATATAATGTTAGACCATCTCCAACCCACTTCATTTTTCTCCTTAAATTCTTCAAATTTGGAACTATTCCCCCCTCCAGCTCACTTCAAATCTTCCTTCAAAATTGAATCAAGATTTTAAAATGTGCAATTTAGTCCCAATTTTTAAAAGTTGCATGTTGTGTATTATATAAAATTTAAAAATATTTTTAATAGTTAAATTAATCTAACATTATTTCTACATTTAAGTTTGGGATAATTTTTTGTGACAACCCAAAATAAAAAAGTAAGATGGATATATTTTAACTAATATAAAAGACGTTTAACATTAATTAAAATACATGTAACATAAGCTAAAATACACATACATTTACTAAAATACATATAACATAAACTAAAATACATAGAATATATTTATTTGAAATTTTATGATCTCAAACAAAAGAGAGGGGAGGGTTCATTATAAAAGAAAATTAAACTTTGCGTATGTTTGTGAAATTAGGAGAATGAAAGATGAGGTGTAAAGGAAAAGACACTAAAAATATTCTTTTTGAAGTGAAATTGATGGGTGGGTTGGAGCATAGTTGTTAAATGCGATAGGCGAGAGGCGTACGATACATACCTGAAAAAGGCGAAAAGCGAGGCGATAGAAAAGCGGCAAAAAGACGAACAAGGCGAAAAAATAGCATAAAAATAGTAAATATTTTAAAAAATATATAAATATACATGTAACATACAAACACAAATTCAATCATGTTAGGAACAAAAATAAAACATTTGAGAAATGTCATTTCCACTTATAATAGTATCCTAAACATAATTTAGACCCCAAAAGAGAGAATTCTAAGATAAAAGGAGCATAAATTAAAAACGGCAGAAAAATAAATTAAAAAACATGTTGACTACTGAAAACCAGAATGAAGAAAGCAAACAAAATAAATTACACAAAGAAAATGAGTGAAAAAGCAATAAAAAATATCAAAAGGACTTTCTGGAAAATAAAAGAAAACAAATTAAACAACAGATATATATTAGAGAAACAAATTAAACAACAGAGATATTTTAGAGAAACAACAATGGAATGTAGAGAAATACCAAACCCAACGCATAGTCGAGCTCGTCGTTCGCCACTGCTGGTTCGCCGCTGCTCGTCGTTCGCTGTAGGAGAGTCTCGCCGATTGTTATAGCGGTAAGCGGTCTTCCAATTTCTGCTATTTAAAGTTGGAAATTTAGGCGTTAACAATCGATTTCGCAAAATCAATCGATTTCACAAAGCCCGTCAGAAAATCCTTACCTAAATTACCAAATTTCCTTAAAGATTAAAATTAAAAAAATGCTAGACATAAACGCCCGCCACGTTGGACAAAGGCTGACTCCTCTCTAACACGCCAATATGGCGAGGCGGGCGTCAAAGGCGGACGCCTTTAACAACTATGGGTTGGAGAAGAAAAAAAAATTGAAGCAAAATTTGAAGCAAAACTTGCTTCAAAAACTGCTTTTGGGTTGGAGATGCCCTTGCAGCTCATGTGAGAGATTTATCTCGTGTTCACAATAGTTTTTAACTTTATTGGAAGACAAGTCTTTTGGGTTAAATCTGTTCATAATTCATGTGATTACTGTTGCTAATTTAAACGAGCAGTTTCGTTGATGATGAGATTATTTTTTTACTAGCTCTTTGAGGGTTATTGATCCGATCCTATCATCTTTGCATAGTTGTGACTGTCTGAGCACTTTTAGAGTGGGTTATATGGTCTCTACTTAGATTTTTGGTCTGTTTTTGATATCCCCATTTTAAGAGTATTCTTGGTGTCTAAATGCCTCCATATGTGTGAGTGTCTTAAGCTTTATTTTGCTCGGGTAGAGCACATTTGTATTTTGTGGGAGATAGATCATATTTTATAGTTTGTTTGGGTTAGAAAATTACTTACGTAGTTATATTAAGGGTTGAGGATGAACACAAGGCACATTATTTATAGCAGATAGAATCCGTTGTTTTCTTAAAAAGAAGCTGACGAGAATCCTTTTAACATAATCAATTTGCTAGTGAGGCAGATATGATGTACCACAAATGATGCAGCTATTGATGGATTTTCTGAGCAGTAGGTTCTACAAATGGTCTATACTTGCCTCACACACATCAATTTCTTTCTCCCTTTACACTATTATGATGTTCGGACTCTTTGGTTTACCCCGCCGTACCCTTTTCAATATGACTAAAATACGAGTGAGTGTCTGACATGGGTACGGTGGGGTAAACCAAAGAGTCCGAGCAAGCATCACATTCTTTACATAATTATAATGTAAAATTTCAATTGGCTTATGTTGTCTATGTAGTGTTGAAAATTGATTTCCATGTAATAGGCATGTGTGCTTTTATGTGATTGTGTTCTCGTCACTTTTGGATGCCAGGGGTTGTTAATTGTCTGCTGATACTGCATGTAAAACATTAATGTGTCTTGTCTTTTTGCTGCTTTGCATTGGGTTTCTATAAAGAATATTCAATGTCTCTTTTCAGGTGAACGTTCCAAAGACTAAGAAGACTTTCTGCAAGAATAAGGACTGCAAAAAGCACACCTTGCACAAGGTGACACAATATAAGAAGGGAAAGGACAGCTTGGCCGCACAAGGAAAGCGTCGTTATGACCGCAAACAGTCTGGTTATGGTGGACAAACTAAGCCTGTTTTCCACAAGAAGGTGAATCAGATTTCTCATTTTTCGTTCTCCTCTGGTCATTTTCCATTTTTTATGCCCTCCGTCCCATAGTAAATATCGCAGTTGACATGTCAACATCTTAAAGAAAGTTACTACTTGTACGATAATAAAATTTAAGTCACGTTCCTTATTTGGAAAACCGACATTTATTTTGGGACAAACCAAAATGAAAAGTGTGACATTTATTACGGGAAAAAGGGAGTACTTCGTGTCATTGCTGCTTGTGTCACGGGAGGTTGGTTAGGAAGGACTCATATCTTAACAGTCAGTTGACTAGACGTGAAAAGCTTACGAAAAAGTTAAGTAGCCACAACTGAAGTTTGCTTATTGTATTTTTTTTTGTTCTGACTAGGCAAAAACGACAAAGAAGATCGTACTCAGGCTGCAATGTCAAGGTTGCAAGCATGTGTCCCAGCATCCGATTAAGGTTTAATTTGAACCCTAAATTCTGTTTTCTTGTTTTGACTGTAGTGGTTAAATTGACGGTCGACCTTTTCTGCAGAGGTGCAAGCATTTTGAGATTGGTGGAGACAAGAAGGGAAAGGGAACATCGCTTTTCTAAGAAGTGAAATTGATCTTTGGCCAAAGTGAAAGTATTGTTGTTCCTATCATAGACATTTTAATTAAGTGCTTTTTACTTTTCATTGTAGTCTGACATTTTCTTGACCACCTCACCTCCCTACTTTGAGATTCTTAAGTCCATAACCTCATCTTTTGGTAGTAGAGTACACCTTCATTATGCTCTTCTATCTTGTTGTTTATTCTAATCCTGATTTATTTTCTCAAATTTAAGCTTTACTGATAAACACCAAACTGAAAAAATTGTATATAAACACCAATAAACATCAAACTATAAATATGGAGTATATACATAAACACCCAACTGAAGTCTTTTTTTATATGTTTTATGAAAGGTGATTATTACAACTTTATTTTGAAGGTTTATACTCCCTCTGTCCCATAACAATTTATCCATTATGTTTTAAAAAAATGCACATTGTAAGGCAGCTTATCCTCATTGAATGATCCCAATCTTAAAAAAATCACAAAATCCCCCCCCACCCAAAAAAAAAAAAAAAAAAAAAAAACAATTCAATCTCCTAACTGCAGAAATGAACACTAAGCTATAGAAAGACTCTTGAATGGATCTCCAAATGCAGCAACATTTCCGGGGCGCGAAAACACAACCTATATAGCATCAAAATCCAAAACCTTTGTAAGCTCATATTAAAAAAAAATTGACCTTAAAAATTTTGGTGTTAAACTTGCCTGATAATTTCCGAGCGTACAAGTCTTAAAACCAGCAGCACAATAATCAAAATAGTACTCCCACGTTCGAATAAACTTTTGGTCAAATCCCAACGACATTATTTTACTAAACAAAAACACACATGAATATCAATAAAATTATCAATAAAATTAATAATAATAAACTAGAACTCATCAATTTAATTTAAATCACTCACCTCTGCTTTTCCATGAAATTTGTCCGCCAGTATCTCAGTGTTTGATAGTAATGGATGCCAATGTTCTCAACATGCTCTACACTACAGTACAATGAGAGAAACATTAAAAAAGAAAAAGCCCCTATTTGGACTCATTATATATGTATTTATTTATTTATATATATATATATATACATATATGTGTATTGCAATAGCATTTTACCAAAGTCTAGAGGAAGCAGCCATAGCTGAAGTAACTCTACTTAGTGAAGGTAGGCATCCACCAGGAAATATATATTCCTTTATAAAGTCCGAGCTTCTCCTGTACTCATCATACCGCTCATCTGGTATTGATATAAACTGAAAAGTTTGCGAATTTCAGATTAATATTGTCTTCTTTTACTCTTTTAATTCTTGTTTCGTTTTGGTTATTGATTTATTGTTTATATGATGATTACCTGTAGAACAAAAAGAGCGTCTTGTGTTAGTAATGATTCACAACAATGAAAAAACTCCTCCATGTATTCGTGTCCAACTGCCTCTAGCATTTCGCTGCGAATTGACATTTAAGTTAGATAGTTCAACCTTTGTATTCAAATATTTCTCTCTCCATCCAAAAAAAAAAAAAAACACTGCCCCTTTTTTGGGACGGAGGGAGTAAGTTAGATGTAGATGGATGATATGATGAAGAAACTCACCATGATATGATTCTGTCATACTTGCGTGTGTCAGGCAGCTGTCTATAATCGCATAGTAGGAATCTGATATGATCCTGATAATGAAGTTCATTCAGAAATGTGTGTGTGAGAGAGAGAGAGAGAGAGTGAGAGAGAGAGAGATTACCTGAAGACCAGCTTCCTTGACTTTCATTTCTGCATATCTAAGTTGCTCCTCGGATAGGGTAATGCCAGTGTACTTGCATCCAGTTCGTTTGACAACTTCAATGGCTAAACTTCCCCAACCGCTACCAATCTCAAGAACTTCTTGACCCTTTGTAATTCTTGCCTATGTTAAAAAAAAAAAGAAGACAACAAATAAAATAAATCTCATTTCTCATAGAATCACCTTAAAGCCGAGGATTTTGCATTACCTTGTCAATCAAAAGAGAGATTTTTCTCATCTGTGCTGCTTTCAAGTCCTCGTCTTCACTCTATTGAAATTTACACAAATAATGAGATTTTGGATTCCTAAGTAAAACAAATGGATAGGAAAACCCAAATGGATAGGAAAACCGAAGAATTCTTATACCTTGAATACAGCACACGAATATGTCATTGTTCCATCCAAGAAGAGTGCAAACAATTCGTTACTCTATAAGACATAAGATTGAAAATTTATCGGAGATTAAAACAGATAGAAAATCAAAACTAATTTTTAGAAGATAATCCTTCCGTCCAAGAAAAGTGTTGCATTTCTAAAAGAGAAGGTAGCTCAAGTGCAATTGTTTTAAGGTACAAGCAAACACATTTACACCCTTGTAAAGTTTCAAATTATCAAAGGCGACCAATTTTTTTTTTTTTTTTGTGAACGGAGGTTGTAGTTTCAGAACAAAGTTAAAGAATACGAGGATATTTTTGACATACCAAGTCGTAATGACGAGAGATATTCCTACGAGCTTGAGTAAGCGAATTTTTCCTAGAAACATGCTGAAGAAAATACTTTGCAGATGCTATTCCAGCTGTTAGAAACATCGGTGTCCACCAACCCCTGAAGCCAAATTTTCATTTACAGAATTACAAACATAAATAATGGAAAAAATAATAATCTTATACCGTATTACAAAAATAGTTAATACCTTTTGTTAGACCTTGAGGAGGACGCAGAAACTTGTAAATCACGGTTAACAATGAAAATCTGCCGAATAAATATTGAAAGAGTAAGACAAAACATTGACCTGCAAGAAACGCTACAATTTGGATCAAATTATTCTTACCACGAAAAGATTAAGAAGACCTTCTTTCTTATCAACGAAAGAAAAATCTCCATTAATGTAGGCATCTGCAAGTCCTAAATCAGCTTGTGTAGCAATCTGTTTAGAGCAAGTTTTGGGAGAAATCAGTTTCTCCATAAATTATAAAAAGTCTAATTTTTTTCAACTTGCAAGTATTTGACGAATATAGGAACAGCTTAAAAAAACAGGACTTTTTATAATTTAGGGAGAAACTAGTTTCCCCCAAAATATTGTGATCTGTTTAAAGATGGATCAAGTACAATAAACTATTTAGCAGAGAACTATTTTATTTGTAGCATAGACTATGTGGGGCCGGCTCTTCCCTGGACACCACAAATAGTGAGAACTCTTGTAGCACCAAATAGAACTCAAGACTACGAGAAAGGAAATCAAACGAAAGAAATGTCAAAATGTTAACCTTCCAGTAGAATTGGGGCGAGTGAATTCTCAAATAAACTTTTGACGGACATTTCTTTTGGTTCCCTTTGAAGGTGAACATTGTACCTCCTTCTTCCAGTAAACTAAATACGACAAGAAAAAATTAACATTGATTCAGAATTATTTCCTCATGCATATTTAAAAGGGTATGGAGTCAGGAAATATTAAGATTTATTCAAATATCCATGTGTTAGAAGGTAGTACTTCTCAACTTTACTGAATTAAATAAAAATTAATATCGTATTATTGAAAAAACTCACGTTAAGGAGCCCGCGGCAATATAGTTTTTGAGGAACCTAGTAACAAAAAGCCTTGCACCAGTCTCCGTCCAAGACGGAACCATATGTTTAGGATTGTTCAGAATATCAGCCGTCTTTTTAAGAACACCATTTGCAACAATCATACCAGCCTGAACATGCACATCGAATGACTCCGTTAAAGTCCATATAGAAAAACAATTTACAACAACGAGGATAAAAACAGCACCTTTAGGCCATCCTCGTGGAACCCATAGCCTGAAAAAATGCTGAATAGAGTCAGAAACTTGGGTAACAATGATTTTTTAAAAACAAATAAAAATAAAAAGAAAAAAAAATATTCGAGACCAAGATAAGTTACCTTGGTAAGCTCCACAGAACCATATCCCCCTCTTCCCTTGAATGTGATCAAGTTCACGTGCACCTTTAGATGCTGCGACTGATGGGATGGGATGACCAGTTGTCCACTTAAGTAAGGTATTTTTGGGTGAGGTGGGTGGGTTTAGAGTTACCAGATAAGGTTCGCCATTCTCATCAATATTCTGCAGTTGATGAAATAAAATCATTTAATAACTTCGAGAATGTGTTTTTGTATGTACTCCCTCTGTCCTTAAATGAATGTCTGAAATTTGAAACTTTTTTCTACATGTATTTTTTTAGTTTTAATGCAATAGCGCCTTATATTTATCATGCTTAAAGCTACTTTGATACGTGTAAAAAAGCTCAAAAAATATGTTACTGACCTGGAGTACGTTAATCCAATATGTGAGGCATACTTTGTTATCAATACTTCCAAGAAAATTCCAAGCGCTCCATGCTGCTGGATTTCGGGGCATCAGATTTTTGTCACGGTGAAGAAAAATGTCACTGCCATCAAGAGTTAAAGAATGATTGTGCATTTTGAAACCATTAAATGAAAAAAAATATATCCATAAATTACAGATTGAGAAATATTATGCACCTGTAGACATAATTAAAAGCTCCCAATATTTTTGTTTCTTCATACGTAGCTTCTTCTCCTAATATCTTCAGAGCATCTGGAGCGTGAGTGGCTATTATGCATCTATCATATCTTTTTTGAGACCCATCTTCGGAGATTATAACACAACCTGCTCATATTCAATGATTCAGGTCATATATTTTTCCTATTTTTTGATGAATTTCACACAAGAATTTAACCAAATTGGTACTGAGACTTATCATACGGAGTGTATGTCATACAAGACCATATACTTTCAGATTATTATGACTGTCGAGCAAGAAAATGCAGCCATAGATGAAAATGAAGAGTGGAAAATTCATCAATTCAGATTTCCGCATTGCTTCTTAATCATACAGATGACTCAAAAACGCAGCCATAGAGGAAAATGAACTGTAAAAACTTATGATTTTTCAAAAGTTAGTTTACTTCAACACATACCGTCTTGAACTGATGAAACGGAACTCACCCCACATCCAAGTCTTATTTGACACCCTCGACTCTCCAATTCTTCCTTAACCTGTAGAATATTCCAATAATTTTCATTTATGATTAAGTCTCATATATGTTTCAACATATTATAAATTAGCTCGAACATATCATTGCTTGAAATATATTGTTTCACCAGACTCTCAAAACTAACTACTGTGATCACCTTATTAACGTAAGTCTGTGAACGCCATCTTACAGTTAACCACTGAGGGCGACCAAAAAGCTGTCCAAAAATAAAATAGACAATAAATTATCTGGTTATAGAAAAATCATTGTGTTTTAAAATAAATATAACCAAATGCACCTGAAGTAGATGGTGATTACGACAAAATGAGAGGATTTCATAAGCAGAAAAAATCATAACTCCTTCTGAAGGGCAGGACCAGATTGATGCACATATTGGAACCTGTATAAGAAATTTCTCTATAACATCTACAGTTGAATAAAATCTTAAGGACGTGAATGAAACAATTAATTTAACATTCTCACAATGTAAGCCTTCTGAAACAACGCAGAATATCCTCGTGAGTTGATGAAATGCCCCAATGTTTCGTTGCGATCAATATCTGGATTGTTATCAAGATCTTCAAGATACCTGCAAAAATCATCACACGTCGAGCAATACTGAACTGGTAAAATTCAATCTTTCAAGATGTTATTTTAATAATTTTAATCTGGACCATGGAGTTTTGCATCGATAAATGAGAGTGCAATCTAGACAGTGAAAATTAGGAATCGCTATGGTAGAGGTTCAAGATTCATCTAATGTGTACCTCAAGACGTCATCTTTGAACTTGGTAATCTCTCGAACCATTTGCCAAAAGTAAGGATTTAGAGCATTTTTTTTCTGAGCAAATAAACTTGAAAGACCATTTCGGCTTCCCCACTCGCAGCCCTGGCCATTTTCTAAGCTCACAGAAAATGACATATCGGAAATCTCCATATCAACTCCAAGACTCTCAAAGAACTCCATCATGTTAGGATATGTAACCTGCATAATGGTTCACTATTTGTTCAAAATGCAGCTTAAGGAAATCAGAAATCTAAGCACCAATGATAACGACTGCACAACTGTATGACTACATATGAGATAGAAGCAACGGTTCCGAAGCTCATATACATAAGAAAAAAAAAAAAAAAAAAGAGAGATGTGAAGGGATTTCACTAATATAGAATTTGGGTCAAGGATGATAGTTCAGCAAGGGAATCACCCTGTTTTTTGAATAAAAAATTGGTAGACAGATTTTTAATATGATTAATCTGATTATGGGGCAACTTGCCTATTTTTTGTTGATAAACCAAACAAGCTCAGCTATGATCAAACTAATACTCCCCTGTCCCAAAAGAATAATCTCCTTCAACCGAGCACACAATTTTAGGTAGAACAATCTATTATATTATTCCAGGTTAGGATTGGAGCCAAATCGGGTATGGAGGTTCAAGTCTGCGCTGACGAGAAAGAAAGAAAAAATGGCACTCTACCAAGCATGCGGCCGCATGACTTACAAAGAGGGTGCTTTTTCGGGGAATTTCGGAATGGAGAAAATGGGTCAATGCGAACGGATAGTACTACCGCATGGGAGCGGGAACTCGTTTCCTTTTTTCCGCCGGTTTTCTTTTGTGCGTAATATGCAGAATTTTTCTACGGTTAGGTCATTGTTTCCTATATAAAGCCAAGTGATGGCCCTAAACACATTGAAATACCATGTAGAGCGATCATTGAATATAATTCTCACTTGTTAGTGCCCCCGGAGGCTGTCTGATCTTGTGACGAACTGGGTTAACAAATCTTGCATTCTTGTGTATGATTATTTTGCTTCTTTATTCTCAAATGGAACCAATTTTCCAACAACTGGTATCAAAGCTTCGGATTTAGATCCAAGGCTAGGGTTTCGTTCCAGGGTTTGTCCTTAGATCGAGGGTGTTCGTGGATTGAGATGGGTAAGAAGGACTTGATTGAAAGGTTCAATGGAATGGATTTCAATCTTTGGAGGACTTAGATTAAAGATTACCTTTATGGTAAAGATTTGCATCTACCTTTGGACAAGAAACCAGAAGAGGTCAAGGACAAAGATTAGGCGGTCCTGGATAGAAATGTGTTAGGTTTCATAAGGCAAATGCTTGACAAGAGCGTGTTGAAGAACAAGTTGATAGAAGGTATATCTCCAACAAAACATGTAAGAGAATTCAAATCTATCGCAAACATTTGTGTTTAGTTAACATTGATCTTGATGACAATGTCGCTATGATTTTACCGTCATCTTTACCGCCGAAAAGTTGGGATACAACTGTGTCTGCGATGGACACATTGATCGAAAAGCTAAAGTTGAAGTTTAATGACGCTTTCTGATTCTTGGCGATTAAATTTGTAGGAAGATAAAGGGAAAGACAACGGGGCTTGCACTAGGCATTGGGCACAAGAGTGGGGGTCGCAAATCACAGGACAGTAATTACATGCTATTGTTGTGGGAAGAAGGGACATGTCAAGAGGAGATGTCTAGGACGGTCGGGCAATGAGTAGAAATTGAATGTGGCGGAAGAGATCGCGAATGCATTAATCTTAAGGGAGAGCAGTTCGCAAGATCTTTGGATCTTAGATTCGAAAGGGATGGAGCGGTATACTTCAGACGATTTTGAGGTTGTCTATCGTGGAGATAATAATCTGGTCAAGATCGTAGAGAAAGGTGATATCTGGGTAAGGCACCAAATGGGACTATGTCGTGGTTACATGATGTGTGACATATTCCATTTGCAGACCTGTTTTGAGGGTGTGCAAGGAGCCCAATTGCACAGGGCCCATAATTTTATGGGGCCTCATATTTTCCTCCATTGCTTAAACCTAGCCCAAAGATGCTATTACTAAATATATAAATTTTGATGTGATACCATGACAAGTATTGTTGCTAGCTTGATTGGATAACTTTTATTATATACATACTTGAGGTGCTAAGATCAAATCCTCACAAAGGTGTTCAACATATTGTTTTTCCTTTAACTATGTATTACATTAATTAAGGGCTCTATATTCAATTTAGCACAGGGACCCTATAATTATTGAGACGGGCCTGTCCATTTGAAGAGGAACTTGATTTTTATAGGACAACTAGATAAAAAAGGTTGTGTGGTCTTTTGGTTGCAAATCCCCACCGAATGATACAACATTCCATTCAAAATGTCCAAAGGGGACAGTGAATGCAGTCTTGTATCTATCAGGTTCATTAATTTGAATCTGCCAAATCCAAATTTCATATCGAATTTAGAAAAGATTAAAGCATCGTTTAATCTATCTAATAAGCCTTTTTTATTATGAATTTGATATCTGATCCATTTTAACACTTTATTAAGTGGTTTATAGTTGATTACTAATCTAGGAACACCTCGTTCCTTTTCAGCTGCTTTGTTTACATAGAAAGCTGTACAACTCCAAGGGGGTTTAGATTTACGAATTAATTTTTTCTCTAGAAGATAATTTATCTCATTTTTACATAATTCTAAATACTCTTTATTTCATTTGAGCTGGCCTAGCCTTTGTACGTATTTGTTTTTCATCAAAATCATCTATATAAGGTAAAGAAACAAAATGTTTCTTTCTGTCCTAAAAGGCATTAGGTAACTCATTACATATCTCATTATTGAATTGTTGTTCAATTAATTTAATTTGATTTTGAATATTACTTTTTTTGAGTTGTTCATTTATGTTTAAAATTCCTATTTCTTCTTTAAGAAAACATAATTGTTTTTCTTTATTTAAAAGGATATCCCTAACTTCATTAAACATACGAGTTTGAGGGTCTGTTATAAATTCAAATGTAATTTATTTCCCATCTATTATGGTAGAGATTTTTATCTGATCAATATTATTTATTGGCATAATAGTATGGAGGAACGGAGTTCCTAATTTAATTCTGTGGGTAAGACCTTTTACCATAATAAAAAATGTTGGTAAGCAAACATTTTGGTTACAAATATAAGCATCTGATAATTTATATTTAACCCTCAATTTATCTCCTCCTGCCTGGGTTAGAGAATGGGTTTTTTTGAGAAATATTTTGTAGGAATTCTTTCTTGTACACAATTTAAGTCAGCACCACTATCTATTATTGTTATTTTATTATCTAAGATAAAGTCTCTATTAATTATTAGAGTTATTCTTACAAATCATTTTTGTGATGTAACTTGCTCTAAAAGATTTAGGTATCCTATTTTATCAGTATTATTGATGGAATCAATATCTTTTATTTCTTTTAATTTTTCAGGAGATTTTGTTTCTAACAAGGTTATTCTTGTTGATAATACTTAATTGTTATGTTTTATCTGAGATATTTCATATTTTAATAGATTTATTTATCTTATTAAATCAACAATTGAAACAGGTATTTCTTTTAGATTAGATTGTTGAAATTTGTGCAAAATCTCACTTAATTGGTAAGGTGCTTCTATTATTAAAGGAGACTCCTTATTTCCTTAATTAAGTTTTAACCATTTTTTTCTTTAAATCAGGATCAGTAATTTATTCTATTACTTTTAATGTCTTTTCTTAATCGGTATTTATGACATTTAGTCTATTCATATCTACTATAGATTTCCAATAATTGATTTCATTGCACTGATAATCTTTTTTGTCAGGGGAGGATGACTCTGAAGAAATTTCATAGTTTAATCCTAAATCTTCTTCATTAGAAGATTCTTGTTCTGACTCAGAACTAATAAGCATCACTTTTTCTAATTGTGAACGTAATTGTTCATCTTCTATCTCATTAAGGATTTTCTTAGTCCAACATTGATTAGTATAATGACCAATCTTACTACATTTGTGGCAACTTATATCAAGTTTTTTTGCTTTTCTTTTTTTCTTTAATATGCATAAATGTTTTTCCCTTTTGCTTGGGTTTAGACTTATAATAATGTCTCAAATAATTCTTTTTTTAAAGATTTACATAATAATTTGCTTTATTTTTATAAGATTTATTATTCTTATAAACAATTTTTTGTTTTTTCTTGACTTTAGTATCTGGAGGCCCAAGAGATTTTCATAGATCAAAAGCAAATTGTTCACAGAATTCACCAAGTTGATGTTTTTCTGATATTCTATGCTTATCAATTAACAGATATGTTTGCCAACTATAAATACTACGGAGAGTTACCACTTGATCTAAAAGTTTAAGCTGTTAGATCGGGACTTAACAATGTATATCAAACTTTCACAGTAGTAACGCCTATAAACACATTGTATCACCACGAAGAACGATTATTGTGTATAATCTTTTGAGGTATTCCGATTTTGTGACGAAATGTGTTGAACAAATTTTGTGTTCTTGGGTATGATTTGCTTCTTTATTCTCAATTAATAAGGCACCAATATTCCAATATTCTACCGTTTCAAAATAAATGTCTATTTTTAAATAAGAGCTAAGGTAAAATGTAACCTTTATTTGTCTCATGTGTTGATCCATTAAGCATGTGAGTGTCAGCTAAAGGGTAAAATATGCGAAGTTTTTATTTTCTCAAATTGGAAATTATTAAAAGCATTTTTTTTAAAAACTTATAAAAAGAATTAAGAAATCTTATTTTGAGTGTTAGAATATTATGATAGTTATTATAATATTCTTCATCCGTAGAGGGAGTCTTGACCTTGTCAGATGGAATGATATGGTCCAGGACGCGAGTAGCGCGAGCATGAACGCTGAATAATTCAGCCCAGGTTGCATATTGCCCCTTCTCCAAATCAAGAGTAATAGCGATGTTGTTCTTAGTATTAGAAACAGCTAACGCAGGGTGAAAGAAGGACTTGTTGGAGCCAGAAGACATGCTGCCGGAGAAGAAGAAAGCGAAGGGAAAAAAATTGTTTCATAAAAAACAACGTGTCGATTGATAATGATTTTTCGTGAGGATAAATCATAACATGTATATCCACGATGATTGGGTGGGTAGCCTAGAATGATCCGACAAAGTGACCCACTTCCTCAATTTTACCAAGCCCGATCAATGGTAACATTGGAGGAAGCAGATTTGGCGAAAAAGGCCGCCACTGGTGCTATGATGGTGGCTCGGGATTCGGTGGTCCCTACTCTGTCGGTGGTTCACTCATATGGTCCGGGTTCGACAAATGGGGGACAGAAGAATCAAAACCGTGGGGGTGGCAACGGGGGTAAGAAGAACGACAACAAAGGGGGTGGTGCTAAAGGCGCGATACGTGCAGTGGTGGGCCGGGTCCGCGCGCTCTGCAGTCTCAGCCAAAATTGGCGGGCGGTGGGGATCTGGTGGCCAGAATTGGGGAAACGGATGGAGATGGCCATGGCCTGCTCCTCCATGTCCATATCCAACCACAGCTGGGTCGGCTGGGCCTTGGTCTAAGCCCAATTCCTCTAATGCTAGTATTCTTGGGCCACGCCCTCAGGCTTTTACAGCTACTCAACAGTCCCCCACTGATATTAATGGTGCGATTTATACTCTTGGCCTAACTCCTCCGGACAATAATTTGTACATGGATACCGGGGCTACGTCTCACATGTCTCCATCGGCAGGTAATCTTACTTTCTATTTCAATTTGAGCACAAAACACAATATTATTGTTGGTAATGGTCATTCGATTCCAATTCATGGTTACGGACATAGACAGTTAGACCCCCCTCACCCTCCTCTTCATCTTAAAAATGTTCTTCATGTCCCAAATATTGTTAAGAATTTAGTCTCAGTTCGTAAATTTTGCACCGATAATTCCGTTACAATTGAGTTTGACTCTTGTGGATTTTCCGTAAAGGATTTTCGGACGGGACGACACCTTATGAGATGTGAGAGCAAAGGGGATCTTTATCCTATTACCAATTCTACCACAATACCTTCCGCATTTGCTGTTTTCTCTCCCGATGTATGGCACAATCGCTTGGGACATCCGGGCATTTCTATTCTTCATTCTCTTAGGAAAAATAAAGCAATCATGTGTAATAATTCCAAATTATCTCATGTTTGCAACTCTTGTGCTTTAGGCAAGCATATTAAATTTCCGTTTGTTTCTTCAAATTCTTGTTCCGCTTTACCATTTGACATTATTCATAGTGATCTTTGGACTTCTCTAGTTTAAGTTCTTCGGACCATAGTTATTATATGTTTTTACTTGATGATTACTCGAATTTTTATGGACTTTTCCATTGGCAAAAAAAATCCGATGTTTTCTCTATTTTTGTTCAATTTCGCTCATTTATTTGTACACAATTTGAACGGGACATAAAAACAATTCAATGTGATAATGGGAAAGAATTTGACAATACAAAATTTTGGGACTTCTGTAAACAACATGGCCTTTCTTTCCGTCTCTCTTGTCCTTACACTTCCCCTCAAAATGGAAAAGCGGAACGGACTATCCGAACAATCAATAACATGGTCCGTACCATAATGTCTCATGCATCTATGCCCCCTTCCTTTTGGCATCATGCATTACATATGGCTACTTATATTCTTAATATTTTACCCCACAAAAATATTGAATATACTTCCCCTCTCAAAATTCTCTATCAAAAAGATCCGTCCTATTCCCATCTCCGCATATTTGGTTGTCTTTGTTATCCTCTTTTTCCTCCTACAACAATTAACAAACTCCGAGCGCGATCAACTCCATGTGTTTTTCTCTACCCCTCCTCTACGTCGACCCTATTATCCTATACAGATGCTAACTGGGGTGGTTGTCCGGATACTCGACGTTCGACTTCTGGATATTGTATGTTTTTAGGTGACAATCTGGTTTCTTGGGCTGCCACGTCAACCTACCATCTCTCGTTCCAGTGCCGAAGCTGAGTATCGCGGTGTTGCAAGTGTCGTTTCTTTCTGAGTCATGTTGGTTACGCAATTTGCTTCTAGAACTTCATTGTCCAATTCGCAAGGCTACTCTTGTTTATTGTGATAATGTGATAGCTATCTATCTTTCGGGTAATCCTGTTCAGCACCAGCATACGAAACATATTGCGTTAGACATTCACTTTGTTCGGGAAAAAGTTGCACGAGACGAAGTGCGTGTTTTACATGTGCCGTCTCGATATCAGGTGGCTGACATTTTTACTAAGGGACTTCCGTTAGTATTATTCGAAGATTTTCGGGACAGTCTCAGTGTTCGTAAACCTCCCACTTCGACAGCGGGGGTGTATTAGAATATTATGATAGTTATTATAATATTCTGTACATAATTAATACCTTTGTAAATAGTTAGGATTATTTCTTGAAATTCAAATGTAATTTGGTTACCTTAGATAAAGAGATAGACTTACTGTAAATAGGAATAGAATAGCAAGATTAGTGGAACTCCCTTAGCTATATAACAACTGTGTAAATGTTGAATGAGAGCACGGAAAATATTACTCCCTCCATCCCCTGATAATATGCAAAAAGATCCCTTTTGGACGTCCCATAATAATCTGCACTTTCTTAAAATGGAAATGGGATCCACTTCTCTCTACTCACAACACTTTTCAAATTTACTATTCTCTCCACTCATTCTCTCTTCTATTTTACTTTTACACTCACAATACTTCACTTTTATCACTTTTTACCTTAATTCCCGCATCGACACAAAAAGTGCGTACATTTGAGGTATGGAGGGAGTATTTTTTTTATTGAGGGTAAGATTTTAATTTTTCCAGAGATTTTAGGGGAAAGGACAGAGTCTACCAAAGGATTCCCGTGGGTCCTTAACCTAGAAAATAAGGCTAACGAAGAACAAGGGTTGGCCAATGCCAGCAATGTTCACTTGTACTTTTGCTAACCCAACCACTAAAATTACTACATATCTACTGAAATATATTCCAAAATATAATAGAGACACCAACAAAACAAAAAGAGACAATTCCTTCAGTCTTTGGTTGTTTGCAACAATTTTATAATTCAACATGTGAAAACCATCCA